>LR738714.1:73834455-73930105 GCA_902687465.1 Secale cereale
CGGACCCACCGGAAGTGCCGTCTTATTACGCACAAAAAATGAATACTCCCCCTGCTAGTTGGGACCCACCTTGGTGGGTGGCTGACTTGTGGGCCTACTAAGTTGACGGGGACAGAGTGCTTTGTCAAGTTAGTCAATATGAACGATTCTAGCTCCAGTGACTGTACGATGTCCATCCAACGGCCGTAGTGCTTCTTCAACCTCTGGTCTTCTTGCTCCAGCTGCCCAAAGCAGCGCCTGTTGTGCCGCATGCTCCTGCCTCCCGTGGCCGGCTGTGCTGCCGTGGAGGCCTCACCGCCCCCAACTATTCTGACCGCTGGCTAGGCCCTCCCTCTACTCACCCACACCCCATGTTATTCTGCGGCGACGGCAGCCTCACACCGCAGCGAACCAGTGAACCCTTGTACTCCTCTATGCATGGGCATCCACTGGCGCATCTTCCCCGGCTCCACGTCGTCCCCTTCCTAGGCCTCACCGTCGTCAACCGCCCTGGTGCTCTCGGCGCAGCGTGGTCAACATTGTCAAGGAATGGCTTCCATCGGACGTGGACTGTACGTGGAGAGGCTGACAACTGGGTCCACGGCTGCAGCAAGGAAGTGCCTCCTTATTACGCGCAAAATAATTATTCCTCCACCTGACATCGGGGACCCACCGGACGGGCCACCGTATTTCGTGAAAAAAACATTTCCCCCTGACTACTGGGACCCATCAGCTACATCTTCACACGCAAGGAAGTGCGTCCGAAAAAAAAATGATTCGCCCCCTGACTGCTGGGACCCACCAGCTACATCTTCGCAGGCAAGGAAGTGCCTGACAGTCGGGACCCACCTGGTCGAAGCATACAGACCGTTGTCATTCTGGTCGCGAACGTGTATGTACATACTGTTCGATGTAGAGGTGTGCACGTGTCATAGCAGAGGCGCGCACGTAGCATGTACACGTACGTACATCGGCCAGTCTGCAAGAAAGAAAATACGGCCATGTACGTACATACAGGCAGGGTCTCGAACGCCTACTCGTGCATACGACGGCCAGGGCTCATGTACATGGCTGGATCGGAACGGAGAAACACCGTCATCATCGTGTTCATGGGGAGCCAACCGGCTGGGTTAGAACGGAATGCGTCGTCGTGTTTGTAACACTCCAAATTTTGGATTTGTTTTCTTCCAAACTTTTGGTCTTTTGGAAGGGGGGGGGGGTATTTGATCTTCTCTCGAAAACCCTTCTAAAATCTTTTCTGACCAAATTTTGTGTGTTCTTCTCAAGCTTGATTCTGGTCTTGAAGGTTTGCTTCTTGTGTTAGCTCGAAACACAAGTTGATTTTTAAAGGGTTTATTTGATTCTTTCCCCTCCATGAATATCCATATTATAAGAATCTTGGACTTGTCTTCTCTCTCCAACTTTTCTCTTCCATGGCACCCAATGAAAATATTTCTCTCCAAAACCTCCTTTTCACCTTGAGGCAAGTCTCTCATCAATTCCAGCAAGTTTCAACCTTATTGGAATTTTTTCTTCTAATTAATTTGCACCAAAAACAATTTCTGTCCATTGAAATGAACCATGGTGATTTACAAAGGAACGACCATGTTTATTTTGATGTTTGTTTCCAAACCAACTCCCCTGGACAGTCCTTAGCACCCACAACTTGGATACATCTTGTTTCACTGGTCCACAGTACAAAATTTTCAAAATTCACCTGCTGCAAGTTTGGACCAGATTTGCAAATTTTGGTGAAATTCATATTTTTCTTCTCCCAAAAATTCTGTGAAAATTCAGGCATCCTCTAGATGCATCAAGAGACCACTCCACCAAATATCAGCTCCAGCAAGATTTTCCACATGCCAAAATCATTTTGTCAAACACCTGGCGTGCACTGTTTCAGTCAGTTTCAGAAAAGTTACCTGAACTTTTTAGGCGACAGTGCAGCTTCGTCAGTTTCGTCAATCAGCGTTCGTCATTCTCACCAGTGTCGTTTTGGATCGATGATGCACTGCACCTCGCTCTTATCCAGAGCACCACATGCGCGCTTGGCTGGTTCTTGGCGTCGGTGGCGCCCTGTCCCGCCCACGCCGGCGCCTTCCGCGGCGGCAGAGCCACCCGTGGCGGCCGACAGGAGGCACCCTGCGGCACAACGCCGTTCGGCACCGTCCAAGTCGTCTGGGAGCTCCGCGTGGCCTTCTCCATCACCAGCGCACGCCTGCAGCACCGTCGCCGTGGCCTGGCACGGACAGGGCGCGCTTTGTGCCGCCGACGTGCCGCACGGCCGTTCCGTCGGGGACAGGCCGTAACCACCCCTCCCTTGCTGAGTTAGGCACTGAAATGGAACCAGTGCACCTCCTAGTTGATGCTCAAGCTCCTAAACAAACCGTCCAGCCACAGCGCCACCGTAATCGATCCCCGGACTTATCCCGTTCACGGCAACCTCCTCGGGCCGGCTATATATAGCACCTCCGAGCTCACTCTCGAGCCCGCATATCTCCACCACCTCACTAGACCACGCCCAGCCACTGGAAGAGCCTCGAGGGGCCCTTCTTCCTCAACTCCGGCCACCTCCGTCCGCCTCGGGTTCCAGTAACGTTCTCTCTGGTGAGAACTCCCCCGCCATCCTAGACTCAAGCGTAGCCTCCTGGCACCTCTAGGAGACTAACCCCACTCCAATTTGACCCCAGAAACTCTCTCCGACGAGGCCCACGACCACTCGAGCCGCCGTCCACCGGAGATAGGGTCGCCGTCGACATGGGGCTCGCCGACGCTCAACTCCACCACCCACCGACGCGGAAGAACACCAGGAACCTGTAGGTACCACTCCCTCCCCCTACCTCGCCGTGGATCGGCGCCGGCGACCACCGCAGCCTTCTAGCGCCGGCGCGACTCTGTTTCAGTTTTTAAACCTGACGAGTGGGACCCCCTCGTCAGTCTCTCTTTCCCCTCCGAAGCGTTTTTCTGGAAAGCGCCTTCGGGCAAAGTACGTCTCCCTATTCGGCTGGCGTGCTACGTACCGGTTTGTTTTTCTGTTTTTATATTCTAGCCCCCTAGAAACTTTCTGTTTCATTGCAAACAAGTCCCTGGACAAAAAACTCTAATATCTTTTAAGCAAAAGATGATTTTGAGTTGATTATTTTTCTGTCATGTTTAGTTTTCTGTCTAGTTTTTTGTCATCTTTATTTGAAAAATATTTGGGACAACTTTTGTGCACGCACGGTATTTATGTTAGTATTCGCTTTGTTTAAATACGTAGATACCGAAGGACGTGACGGAGCCGTGAACCTCACCGAGTAAGACTCCGACTACTCCGAACCAGGCAAGTATGTTTGAACCTTTGATATGATGAGTGTGTTGCATGTTTGCTCGAATAGTTCTTCTTCATAGCATAGTCATATAAGCATTTGTGGATGATTATATTTCATGCAAGTATGCTTCAGGTGAACCCGAATGTTGATTGAAACACCCCGGTCATGTGGTGACATGATGGGTCGTGTGCTGGTATGGTTGGAGCATGCCAGTCAATGGTTAATTCTAGTATCACCATGGATCAAGTCATGATTCCGTTCGTCTCCTTTTTGGTACTATCATATGCCGTCTGTTAAGATTACGGTTTAGTCAGTTGCAAACCTATTTCCGTGTACACACCAAGTAGAGGGGACGGGATGAGGGTTCCATGGCCTTGGATTAAAGCCCGTCATCCGGTCAGGGGGCATGGGTGTTTCCGGTTGGGACCGAGAGGGGGGCACCCCTTAGAGCGCGCATATATAAATTTGATCCCATGCTATTGGAGGTTGTAGCCTCCCCGTCTTAAAGTTTTTCGTGAATGTTGTCACGGGTGATTCCGGATAGCATGATGTGAAATAGGTGTGTACTGGTCAGTTGTGTTTCTGCTAAAACACCGTAGACGGAACTAGTCCCTATGGCTAGTGGAATCCGTTGGCTGTGATTTAAGAGTACAAGCTCTGCAGAGTCAAATCTTCCGAGTAGCCATGTTTATGGCCTAGAGTCAATCTTTGCGTCAACCCCGGTGACCGTCTCTAGCAATTTTATGATAGTAACAAGAGTGGTGATTTTTGTCAAGTTCATTTTGGGTAGATGAAGTAACCAGTTATCTCTGTACTGATTTACCTCCTGAAGTATTTTACCGTTACACCTCTGTTTTTATAAGCCCTTTATGTGATGTCGCTCAGATGTCCGACTGAGGCATTCTTGTTATTTATTTTCATTATAAGCCCTGTATGTGATGTCGCTCAGACGTCCAACTGAGGCATTCTTGTTATTCATTTTCATTATAAGCCCTTTATGTGATGTCACTCCGACATCCGACTGTGGCATTCTTGTTATTTATTTTTCATTATAAGCCCTTTACGTGATGTCGCTCAGACGTCCGACTGTGGCTTTTTTTATTCATTTTTCCTCACGGGGCGTCACTCGGACACTCGTTTGGTTTTCTTTTATTTATCTTATGGATTTTGGGAGGACTACCGCCTGACTCCTATTTTTACTTGCATCACATAAATTATATTATTCGGATACATATTGCTAGAGTACTCACATGCATCATGTTTGCATTTATTATATCTTATGTCCGAACTGTCTTGCGAGTACATTCAAAGTACTCACCTGGCTTGTTGATTTCGCCAGATGTTGACGAAGGCAATCTCTTGGATGAATAGTTCGATAGCGAGTCCGACGCCTAGTGGAGTCCTAGTCCGTCTCTTGCGATCTTGGAGTTGATCACTATTATATAACCGCTTCCACCAACCACCAAATAAATTCATCGGGTCTCACTCCGACACTCGATGAGCTGTAAGATAATGGAGTCACGCCACCCACCACACTGTGACATATCCACCACCTTTTTATTACGAGTTAGTAGTATGCTACCCTACCATTGTGTCATATCCGCCCTTATGTATCATATCGGCGTGCGTGTAATAAATTGTTGAGCAACCTCAGCTCAACCTTATATAATATTCAGTACTCTGGAATTCTGTATCAAGGAATTGTCTACCAGTAAGAAGTATTCTTCTGTGCTGGTTCGATAAAAAGGTCGGTCGCTCAGTAATTATTTTACTGAAAAACCGGTCCTGACAACCTTGGTACCAGAGCCAGGCTGACTGTAGGAAGCCACTAGGTGCGATCGCTAATCGGTTATTAGCGTATTAAGTGCTTTTCGGCATTTTTGCATTTGTAGCAATTTTCGGTTAGTCATCATAATTTTATGACTTGGCTATTCGGAATTTTTGTCTACTTTTGTAGATGGCCAGTGGCGACTGCAATTCACAGGTGTTCGCCAACATTCCTGAGGGGTTTATCAAGCTCCTCGTCGCTATCACCAAGGTCGCGATCGGGCCATCGACCCGTCCATAGTTTACACTCTACCGTCACAAGATCAGCGACAGCGTGTCGATGCACCAGGCCGCGGTGCAATTCAAGGGAGGGCGTTCTGAAGCGCGCCGCTTCCGATTTGTGGGCAGGGCCATGCCTACGGAGAGGCATGCCATGCAAATGGCTGCCCGTGAGGCGATAGCTCGTCTCCGGGATGCTCTTCCATCAACGAAGACTCGTCGCTACCGTTACCTCCCATGTCACGTGCCCTACACGTGCCACTATGCGTTTGCTTGCGCAAGGGGAGAACGTGATGAAGCCATCGAATCAATGGTTGAGTACCTCAAGGCTCTTGAGGCAGCCTTTGATAACCTTGTCGACGACTTGGTGGCTGCTCGTATGGACTTGGTCCAGAGTGGTTCCGCCAACAGGAGGGAGCTACTCCATACTTCGCCACCACTGACTTTTGTCTCGTCCTCAGCATCTTATGCACCTTCCATCTTGGCTACCGCTCGCCGTCTGCCTACCACTGAGGAGTTTGACCAGGTCATTGCTCCTGCCCCAGTCAGAGCTGCACCACCCGCCGCACCCGCATCAACACCTCGTACCAGTACTCCACGCCTGGAGCCTATTAGTGAGGAGGAAGTTGAGTCTCCATCACCACTGGGCCTTACCCTCGGCAGGATGAGGGAAGTCTTCAACATCTCCGACTACTGCGCCTGTCCGCAACGCGTTATGCTCGCTTGTATGATATGTGTGTTATGTAAAATAGGTTGATGGGGAGTAGTCTGTTTGCGCATCATGTAGGAACTTGGAGAAGTGCACTAGCATAAATAACATGTCAGGAATGTGTACGCGCATCCTGAGTGATGTATGTATAATTACGACCCGCGTGTAAGATGCGTACTAAGCGGTCCTTCTCCATGTGCAATCAAGTTTTTATTTTGAAATTTTTTGGAGCTCGTGTTTTTGCGGCTTTTGCAAATCTTGGTTTATTATTGCCGCTCAGTTCTTCTCATGTTTTCTGCATTAATACCCCAGAGTGAGAAATGACTCGTCCCTGGACACGTTCCATGCCAAGTCCTCCAGAGGAAAATTATGGCACACAGACAGGTAACAATTTCACACAGGGGCAGTCAAGTCAGCAGGGCAGCGAAACAACACTTTCTCAAGTATGCCGTCTTTATGAGCAAAGTCAGCAACAGCATCAGGAAATGATGAACCAGGTCATTAATATGGGGAATCACCGCGAGTCACACCAGCAGCATTCAAAATTGTCTGAATTACAGAAGACACGTCCGCCAACATTTTCCCACACCGACAGACCTCTTGAGGCCGATGATACGTCCAAAACGTATCTATAATTTCTGCTTGCTCCATGCCACTTTTGGGTGATATTGCTATGATATTCATACACTTCCATACACTTTTGATCATATTTGGACTAACTTACTAATCCAGTGCACCCCAGTGCCAGTTTCTGTTTTTGGCTGTTTTTGTATTTCAGGTTTTCATGTTTCGAGAACTGCCCAGAAAAATCCAGAAAAATTATATAAAAAATCAGCGATCCGGAAACAACACTGCGTCCGAAGGGCAGCCTGGGGGGGGGGGTCCACAGGGGCTCCAGGCGCCCTGTGGGCGCGCCCCCCCTGGGCCGCGCCGGGGGGGCGCCTGGGCCCCCCGAGGCTCCCCCGGTGCCCTACTTTGGCATATATTTAAAGGGTCCTCCGTAACCCTCAGAACAGGAACTCTTTTCTCGATCCCATCTCTGTTCTACCGCCGCCGCCGCTTCCAAGATCGGGAGCACCAGGAGAACTCTTCCCGGCACCCTGCCGGAGGGGAGGATCACCACCGGAGCTTCTCCACCACCATGGACGCCTCCCGGATGACTCGTGAGTAGTCTCCCTTGGACCATGAGTCCATGACCAGTAGCTATTTGATGTTCTCCTCCCGTTCTTGTGCTTCACTAATTAGTCCCCGTGAGCTGCCCTACATGATCGAGGCACCTATGTAATCCTTATGTTGTTGCTATGTTGAGTTTGCTGGGATCCGATGGATTATGAGATTATGTTCAGATTGATCTTGAGTAATATATTTGATTCACCTCTTTTATATTTTAGTTCATAAGTAATTCTTGCATGTTCTCTGTTGTTATTTATTGCTTTGGCCTAGTAATAGGTAGTGACTCCAAGAGGGAACGTTATGCTCGATTGTGGGTTCATGCCCCTCGATGACTAGCTTGAGTGACAGAAACATGAGTCTAGGGGGTGTGCTGTTGCCACAAGGGCGAAAACAACGGTGCTTGTGCCCGTGGGTGCAAGGATTGTTTACTTTACGCAAAGTTTAATGCAGTTGTCTGTTGCATTGAGTTTACACTATGGGTGGGACTCGCAACTTAATACCAGCGAGATGTTCTGGATAGATATCTCAAGGTGGATGATTAGTAGTAGATATTGATGGATTTCGGTCTACTTACTTTGGCGTACCGCCCATGCTATAACCTCAACCTTTCTTGCAATGTAGTCAGCATTGGTTTGCGTTCGTGGTCCTGTCAATTGCCCAGCTGTAATTTGTTTACCTCACATAGCTGTTTTATCGTCTTTTGGGAGAGAGACATCACTAGTGAACATCATGAGACTCCGGTCCATATTACCATCATTGATCACATCCACTATTTACTTTCCGTTATTATTTACTATTGCAAGAACTATCTATCACTACTATCATTGCTTTTAACCCTTTGTGAACTACAAGGCCGGAGGGATTGACAACCTCTCTGTACTCGTTCGGAGCAAAGTTATTTGTATCTGTGTGCATGTCCACGTTGATTGCTACTAATCTGGCGCCGTAGCAATTGACACCTACTTGTTGAACCTAGGAGTCTCTGGGGATTCGATCCTTGGCATCTTTGCTAGGGGAAAACACTTCTACTTACTGCATCTTACACCTTCCACTTGGGGTAACCAACGAGGGGTTCGAGGCCCATCAAGGAGTATTTTCTGGCGCCGTTGCCGGGGACTCCACTCTTCAGGATAGGGGAGTTGCATGCTATCTTTTACCTTTGCTTTTTAGTCTTGTTAGTTTACCTTTCATTTTTGCTTTAGTACCTTTTTATCGAAAATCACAAAAATAGTTATCTTGTTCCTTAAGTTGTAATTATGTCGGGTCCTTTTGTCTTTGACGAGGCAGAAGTTCTCACCTTCAAACAAAGAGGTGGGGAAAGTTTGAAAGATGCTTGGTATAGAATTAATGATTCACAAAAAAGAGCCACCAAGAAGCAACCTACTACTATCTTGCTTAGAAATTTTTATATTGGAATTACTTCTTGGAATAGGTTTATTCTAGATACTGCTATCAATGGAAATTTCCTAGAGGCCCCAGTTTGGGAGTCTCTTAGTATTATTGAAAATCTTGTTGGGAGTCCCCCTGTTGTTAGCATTCGAGAGGACATCACCCTTGCTCACATTATGAAAAAACTTGAAAAAATAGAGCTAGAGATGCCAAGCACTAATAAGATGAATGAGTTGGATCGAAAGATCCAAGGGAATCTTCCCTTGACTTTTATCCTTTTGGTCTTCTACCTAGAAGTATCTCTATGAGGCCTTTATTCGAGAGTCCTCTTAAGACTAGTTGTATTATTGAAGAGCTTTTTGATGATCTTGATGATGGTTCAATTGATACAACTTGATCTATGCATTATGCCTAGCTTAAAGGCATAAAAGAAAGCGCTTTTGGGAGGCAGCCCACAAGAATAATTTTTTTGCTTTTGTTGTGTCTTGATGTTGTTTACTGCTCTAGCATCATCATTGTATCTTTGCTTTTCATATTTGTGCGAAGTATAGCCTCCGATTGCTAGAAAGTTCAAAAGTTGTGAGGTGCTCTCCAGGAAACAGATTCTGTCCTTGGATAGAAAAATTCGTATAAAATCACCAGATCATCTTTTTGGTCTGAATTGTTTCAATAGCATTCACTATATAATTGTCTGTCGTGCGTCAGTTCTGAGTTTTTTGATTTGAGTTGCAGAAGTATCCCGACCAGATCAATTACTGCCTGCTGTTCTGTTTTTAACAGATTCTGTCCTGTTTTGCCTTACCTTCACTTTGCAAATTAAGAACTTGCTTTTTCTTTGCAAAAACCTTTTGGCAATCTTGATAAACAGTAGAAATTCAAGATTATCCTTATTTCCAGCAAGGTATAATTATTTTATTAAGGGTACTAACCTCGCTAATCAGACTATGATGAGTTATGTATGAAGGGAGTTTTCAAGTGTGCGAGGGAAGATGATAAAAAGATTCAGGAGTGTCAAGCGCTCAAGCTTGGGGATGCCCCCGTGCACCCCCAAGAAATATTAAAGGAGACTCAAGCGTCTAAGCTTGGGGATGCCCCCGTGCATCCCCTTCTCCATCAACATTATCAGTTCGTCTTTCGTTTCGCTATATTTTTATCACTTCATGTGTTATGTGCTATGCTTGGAGCGTCTTGCTTTTAGTTTTTCATAACGAGTCGGAACCCAGCATTCCTTTATGTGGGAGAGAAACACGCTCCACTTCTACCTAGAACATAACATAGAATTTTCATGTCTATCTATGATGTGTGTGTTCTTTGTCTTTTAATAGCTACTATCATACTCTGCTCTTAGTATTCATGCTTATCTTTTCAAGAGCTTTTATTTAGTTGGTTGCTTGAACTCTCTTTAATTACCATGCTCACCTTATTAAGAGAGTTTGCTTCCGTTGCATGGGTTAATATGTCTATGATAAAGATGCTACTTTTATGATGGTGCTTAGTAGTTCAGGTTTTCTTATGGTTAATCTCAAATAGCTGGGGGGTTCCCAATGTGTTATTGGAGTACCAACTTGGTTTGTTTGCCTATGATATGGTATGGTTTAGTAATATCTTCCTTCGAGAATTTATTTTGATTGACTTGGCGTATGCTCACGCATATTCAAGACTGTAAAGAAAATCTGTCAAGCCTTGATGATCTTTTATTTCTAAGTAGCGATATAACTACCATGCCTGATTCAATATTGCTTTGTCGCTCTGCATGATTATGACCGTCATTGCTCTCTTAGTTGGTCGCTCCCAGTCTTTTGCTAACCTCCACCTGCACTAAGCAAACTAACCATGCAATACATAGCTCATGGGAAAGTAGCCTAAAACTATTGTGGTAAAGAATATGTTGCTTATGTATCTTATTTCTTATAAGTTGCTTGCTGAGCGGTAACCATGTTTCTGGGGACGCCATCAACTGTCACACTTTTGTTGAATATCATGTGAGTTGCTATGCATGTTCGTCTTGTCTGAAGTAAGGGTGATCTACCGTGGGTTGAATTAATATGCATATTGTTATAGAAGAACATTGGGCCGCCAACCAAAGCCATGCATCATGGTGGAAGTTTTAGCTTGGAACTTAATCCTCAAACTCTTATGAGAATATGCTTATGCATTAAAGAGGAGTCCATCATCTATTTTCTATGTTGTCCCGGTATGGATGTCCTCAAGTTGAGATCTATCAAAAACGAGAAATCAAATGCGATCTATCTCCTTGGACCTTTGTACAGGTGGCATAGAGGTACCCCTTTGTGACACTTGGTTAAAACATATGTAATGCAATGATAACCCATGGAGATCCGAGCTAATTTGGACAAGGAGCGAGCACTATTAGTATACGATGCATGAGGCTTGCAACTTATAGGATGTTTTATGCATGACACATATGAAGTACTACTACCGTTGACACAATTGCTTCCAAGTTTTCAAAATAAAAAGCTTTAGCACTTAACCTTTCTTTTACCTTTTATGTTAAAGCACCAACTACCGAGAGCGTGATTGTCATTCTAAGTGTAATGTGCATTTTCCCAAAGTAGCATTGTCTTTTGCATGATCGTGATATCGTTTATTCTGAAATGATTGTATCTAGTCATCACTTAAACCTTGAAGGTGCCCCTGCATTTATGTTTTTGCATCACTAAAGGGGGCAAGCTAGATATCACTTTATCATATTTGCACATCATGTTCATTGCAAATCTTTTTGATGTTTCAGTTTCATGTTGTAAAACTTTCAGTCATTTGTGATTTTCTCTTGAGGCAACTTAATTACTTTAGAATCATTGTCTCAGTAAGCTTTTGTCATATGACTATGAGAAAGTCCTATATGGTTAATAGCATGTCACCACAGAAATTATTCTTGTTATCATTTACCTACTCGAGGACGAGCAGGAATTAAGCTTGGGGATGTTGATACGTCCAAAACGTATCTATAATTTCTACTTGCTCCATGCCACTTTTGGGTGATATTGCTATGATATTCATACACTTCCATACACTTTTGATCATATTTGGACTAACTTACTAATCCAGTGCACCCCAGTGCCAGTTTCTGTTTTCGGCTGTTTTTGTATTTCAGGTTTTCACGTTTCGAGAACTGCCCAGAAAAATCCAGAAAAATTATATAAAAAATCAGCGATCCGGAAACAACACTGCGTCCGAAGGGCAGCCTGGGGGGCCACAGGGGCTCCAGGCGCCCTGTGGGCGCGCCCCCCCCCCCTGGGCCGCGCCGGGGGGGCGCCTGGGCCCCCGAGGCTCCCTCGGTGCCCTACTTTGGCATATATTTAAAGGGTCCTCCGTAACCCTCAGAACAGGAACTCTTTTCGCGATCCCATCTCTGTTCCGCCGCCGCCGCCGCGTCCAAGATCGGGAGCACCAGGAGAACTCTTCCCGGCACCCTGCCGGAGGGGAGGATCACCACCGGGAGCTTCTCCACCACCATGGACGCCTCCCGGATGACTCGTGAGTAGTCTCCCTTGGACCATGAGTCCATGACCAGTAGCTATGTGATGTTCTCCTCCCGTTCTTGTGCTTCACTAATTAGTCCTCGTGAGCCGCCCTACATGATCGAGGCACCTATGTAATCCTTATGCTGTTGCTATGTTGAGTTTGCTGGGATCCGATGGATTATGAGATTATGTTCAGATTGATCTTGAGTAATATATTTGATTCACCTCTTTTATATTTTAGTTCATAAGTAATTCTTGCATGTTCTCTGTTGTTATTTATTGCTTTGGCCTATTAATAGGTAGTGACTCCAAGAGGGAACGTTATGCTCGATTGTGGGTTCATGCCCCTCGATGACTAGCTTGAGTGACAGAAACATGAGTCTAGGGGATGTGTTGTTGCCACAAGGGGGAAAACAACGGTGCTTGTGCCCGCAGGTGCAAGGATTGTTTACTTTACACAAAGTTCTTTTAATGCAGTTGTCTGTTGCATTGAGTTTACACTATGGGTGGGACTCGCAACGTAATACCAGCGAGATGTTCTGGATAGATATCTCAAGGTGGATGATTAGTAGTAGATATTGATGGATTTCGGTCTACTTACTTTGGCGTACCGCCCATGCTTTGAACCTCAACCTTTCTCGCAATGTAGTCAGCATTGGTTTGCGTTCGTGGTCCTGTCAATTGCCCAGCTGTAATTTGTTTACCTCACA
Source organism: Secale cereale (assembly GCA_902687465.1). NCBI lineage: Eukaryota > Viridiplantae > Streptophyta > Magnoliopsida > Poales > Poaceae > Secale > Secale cereale. Next base: position 73,847,258 of record LR738714.1, read on the forward strand.
TAGCTGTTTTATCGTCTTTTGGGAGAGAGACATCACTAGTGAACATCATGAGACTCCGGTCCATATTACCATCATTGATCACATCCACTATTTACTTTCCGTTATTATTTACTATTGCAAAACCTATATATCACTACTATCATTGCTTTTAACCCTTTGTGAACTACAAGGCCGGAGGGATTGACAACCTCTCTGTACTCGTTGGGAGCAAAGTTATTTGTATCTGTGTGCAGGTCCACGTTGATTGCTACTAATCTGGCGCCGGAGCAATTGACACCTACTTGTTGAACCTAGGAGTCTCTGGGGATTCGATCCTTGGCATCTTTGCTAGGGGAAAACACTTCTACTTACTACATCTTACACCTTCCACTTGGGGTAACCAACGAGGGGTTCGAGGCCCATCAACCGATGATTGTCTTCGAGACATTGAGAGAAAATTAATTGTGGCACAATGCTCAGACCATGAAAAGGTACTTTACGCACCACATTATCTTACTGGAGCAGCCGCGTCATGGTGGGAGAATTTTCTGCATATGCACCCCAACGTAAATGATATCACCTAGGAAGATTTTAAAGAAGGCTTTCGTGGGGCGCACATCCCTAGAAGCATTATTAAAATCAAGAAAAGAGAGTTTGATGACCACAAGCAAAGGGGCATGATAGCGACTGAGTACAACAGCTAGTTTACTCAATTATCTTATTATGCCAACGAAGAGCGTATGACTGAAAATAAGAAGATGGAAAAATTCCTGGACAGTCTGGCACCAGCACTTAAATGCCAGCTGGTCGTACACACTTTTCCGGATTTCAAAACACTTGTGGACAAGGCTATTACTTTGGAAAATGAGCGTCGCAGTCTGGAAGACATTCGCAAGCGAAAAAAGGATCAGACCAACCACACTCGCAACAACAGGAATAAGGTAAATTTTCAGAAAAATGGGGCGAACAAATCCATGACAAATGACACACGTCCAAGCAAAAATTTTCATGCAAGGGACAAGGATTTCACGTATCGCCCAGGTGTCACTTGCTACGCTTGTGGAGAAGAGGGACACTATGCTAAACAATGCCCAAACCAAGGAACTCAGCACCAAAGCCAAACAACAACGTAAACAATTCCGCGCCCAAGCGTAACAACTTCAACCCCAATAACAACCACAAGAAAGGCCACCTGAACCATGTGACCAAGGAGCAAGCACAGGATGCCCCGGATATCGTACTCGGTACGTTCCCTGTCAACACAATACCTGCCACGGTTTTGTTTGATTCTGGAGCTTCTCATTCGTTCATTTCGAAGAGTTTTTCTTTGCAACACGGTTTTTCGATGCTTCCCTTTTGAAAGTCAATGACCATCAAGTCCCTCGAAAATAAGCAGATCACTCAAAATTACTGCCAAGGTATAACCATTGAAATCGAAGGGTTAAAGTTTCACGCAAACCTCATCGTATTGGAAAACAAGGGACTGAATGTTATCTTGGGTATGGACTGGCTGACCACCAACAAAGGATTTATCGACTGCTTCAACCGAACTGTGATTCTTACTCATCATCACGGAAAGACAATAAGAGTCGCAGCGCAAGAAAGACCAGTCTCGCGGCAACCAAAATTAAACAAGGTAGACACTTCTGAATTAAGCAAGGTTCCAATAGTATGTGAATTTCCGGACGTATTTCCCGAAGAACTACCAGGCATGCCACCAGACAGAGAAATATAATTCATCATTTAGCTAGCGCCTGGAACCACCCCCATATACAAGAAACCATACAGAATGGCACCGTTCGAGTTGGTTGAACTAAAGAAGCAAATAAAGGAATTACTGGACAAAGGATTTATACGGGCCAACTCCTCACCTTGGGGTTCGCTGGTGTTATTTGCCAAAAAGAAAGATGAGACTATGAGGTTGTGTATAGACTACCGGGCGCTCAACATGGTCACTATCAAGAACAAGTATCCGATGCCACAGAAAAATGATTTATTTGACCAGCTCGCGCAAGCCAAGGTTTTCTCAAAAATTGATTTAAGGTCAGGTTATCATCAATTAAAAGTACGGACAGAAGATATTCCGAAAACAGCATTCACCTCCAGATACGGACTATATGAATTTACAGTAATGCCGTTTGGACTGACCAACGCCCCCGCATATTTTGTCCACCTCATGAACAAGGTGTTTATGAAATTTATGGACAAATTTGTGGTGGTATTTATTGATGATATCTTGGTATATTCAAATAGACCAGAAGAACATGCTGAACACCTCCGTATAGTACTGGTAAAGTTAAGGAAACACCAGCTCTACACCAAATTCAGCAAATGTGAATTTTGGTTAAGACAAGTTGGTTTTCTATGCCACGTATTGACACAGGAAGGAGTTGCTGTGGACCCGGAAAAAGTTAAGGCCGTACTTGCTTGGAAGTCACCGGCCAATGTAACGGATGTACGAAGTTTCCTCGGAATGGTTGGATATTACCGAAGGTTTATTGAGGGATTTTCCACCATAGCCAAACCAATGACATAGTTACTCAAGAAGGATAAGAAATTCGTATGGACCGAAGCTTGTGAGAAGAGCTTCCAAGAACTCAAAAAGAAATTAACAACAGCCCAGTATTGGTTGTGCCAGACATACATGTCGGGGGAAACTGTCATCCCACGAGCACCTATGGGACCGGAGCCCCTTCTACGTTGCGGTAAGGGAGCGGAGGGAGCACGGAGAGCAGATCGAGGAGCGCACGCGGGCAGTTTACCCAGGTTCGGGCCGCGCGGACGCGTAAAACCCTACTCCTGCTTTGGTTGTATTAAGCTCTTGGGATCGGGAGCTTGAAGATCTACAGTGCTAGCTACACCGAGCGAGAGAGTTGTCTAGGTTTCGAACCGAACCTCCTCTACGTTGTGCATGGGCCTCCTTTTATAGCTCAAAGGGGTCACCGACAGGTGTCAACGTAGAGGAGGGTAAAAGTGTAAATTTGGTGGTAGTTGTAACAGTGCGTGAACAGTGGATGAACAGTGGATGAACAGTGGACTCCACCTAACTTTGACAATGGGGGACAAGGGCATTAAATGCCCGTCGCCGTCGACCCCAAAAGCGTTCGTCCATGCTTCTCCGTTCGCCACGACGGTAGCCTCGTCACCGTGGCTTGCCACCGTGTGCCCCAGGCTGCACAGCCATCTGCCACGTGCCCCTGGAAGGGCCCCAGGGTGACGCGTGGGCCGATGAGCTGGAGCGCGGGCACACAGCGTAGGTTTCCCCGGCAAGCGCCTTGCCGGGGTAGTGATCTTGCCGGGCCCGGAAGCTTGTCGCTCTCCGGGTCCTGCCGGAGCACAAGGTGCGCCGAGGCATCTCTTGAGATATGTGTTCCTTGGCCTTCCTGGCAAGCTCCTCTTGCCAGGGTCTTGTGTTAAAGTGATAACCTTGAGCCTGGTACGGCCTTCCCGGCAAGCTCCTCTTGCCGGGGCCTTGATCTTCTGACTTGTATACTTTGTTCTTGAATGGCTTCATAGGGACCAGAAAGGTTTCCGGCGAGCACGTGGTAAGCCCTGCCACGGGAAGCTGCTACTGCCCGTGCACAAGTTGGGGTACTAAGGTACCCCTATCTTAGTACACCGACAGCAGCCCCCGGGCCTGGGCCACACACGGTGCCGAGCGCTGTTGGGCCAGGCCCAAGATAGTGCACGGGCACGCGCGGCCCACGGCAAGCCGTATCCCCTTCCGTATCCGCCGCATCCCTCCCTAACGGCACGCGTTGATTGCGGCGTCGTGGGAGAGATTGTGGCCTGTTCTTTAATGGGAAATGCGGAACGTCCCCCACTTCCCCCTTAAAAGCAGAGGAAGCAGGGGCAGTTCCCCTCCATCGTATTCATTGCGCCTTGATTCTCCAGAAACCCCCGTCGCCCTCCGCCTCCCAAAAGTCGACAGAGAGCCAAGACCCTTCCTTCCTCCGCCGTCTCCTGCGTCCGCGGCACCGTCGACCTCCTCGCCTCTTTCCCCGCCGCCCCTGCCATGGCTTCGAAGAGCGACAGGGCGAAGAGCGACAAGGCCAAGAAGGAGAAGTCCGAGCAGGCGGCGAAGCTGGCAGCCCTGCGGAAGAAGTGCGTGGTCTTCGCGCCGAGGCTTGGCGCGAGGGAGCTGCGGAACAAATACTATTTGTTCTGGTCGAGGGAGACCCAAGCTCATCCCCGCACCAGAGTCTTCCCCGCCGTCGCCGCTGACATGTTCCCCGGCGGGTACTTTTTCTTTGCTGCGTTCTTCCATTGTGGTCTGTGCCCTCCGTTCTCGGAGTTCTTTTGTGATGTAATGAACACATACGGCCTCCACCTCCTAGATTTCACCCCCAACGCCATCCTTACGATGGCCGTTTTCGTACATCTGTGTGAAAACTATGTTGGGGTTCATCCAAATGTAGCCCTCTTCCGCCACTTCTTCATGCCTAGAGTAGAGTCAGGTGCCCCCCTCTCCGGCGGCATCTCCTGGATCTTTAGGCTGAACAAGAAGGACTCGTATCTGAGGGGAGAGCTTCGCGGCAAGTGGGAGGAGTGGAGAGCCGATTGGTGTTGGGTGGTGGAAGATAAGCCAGAGCCCTTTACCGCGCCGCGCACAACTGCCATAGTGCGCGGCAGGGATTGGAGCGATTTGCCCCCGGAGGACAACAAGCTTAGTATCGCCCTCATTAGGATCATTCGTCTCCGGGTCGCCAATCTGACTATCGGAGAAGTTGGAGCAGATTTCCTCCGCCGCCGCATCGCCCCTTTACAAGAAAGGAAGAGGCCCGCCTGGGAATTCGGCAATGCGGCAGATATCATGAGGCTGCGCCCTGGATTGAACTACAACTTCACCGCCTTGGAGTTGAAGGGGATGGTTCGGGAGCTCTTCAAGCACGACCCCAACCACCCGGAGTGGTTCAGACCTTCCCGGGGAGTGGTGCCGCTGTGCAACAGCACTGCCCGAGATTCCCTACGAGCGATGATGCCCGCGTGCGACTCCTATGGCGTCGTCCCCACTTGGATAGAGCCTCCACCGGATACCATGCTGACCTTCTTCGACAACTTGGTCGAGAAGCCCCGCAACGCCGAGGAGAACAAGGGCCTCACCCGGGCTACTACTGACTGGGATATAGCCTACATCGCCTCCAGGATGGAGGAGGCCGCCGCAGCTGCGGCTGCGGGTGATTTTGGATATACCGTGGAAGAGGCGCAGGCCGCGGACGCAGTGAGTCAAGCAGAGGAGGCGGAAATCCTCAAGTTGCTGAAGCTTGCGCCCGAGGAGTTTGCCGGGGAGCCTTCCGTGAAGTTTGCCAGGACGAGCGAGGTTGCCGGGGGGAGCGAGGCCGCCGGGCACGGTACTGAGTCCAGCGGGCCCGCCGAGGAGGAGGAGGACGCCGGGGTCGGAGATTCTGATGAAGACTCTGGTGGCTCTCTGAACCTCGACGACGATGCCTCCTCATCCTCGGAGAACTCTCCGCCTCCGCCAAGCCCTACGCAGCAATCGAAGAAGCGCCTCCGCAAGGCAGCTGAGGCGGCGAGGCCACATGCGCCTCGGCAGCAGCCGGCGTGCCGTGCGACGCGCGCCACCAAGACGAGCGAAGTCGTCAAGGAGGCGCCCCGTGCCCGAGCGCCAAGCGGAGGGGGATCTTCCCGGAGCGGGACGGGTGCTCCTTCTGCTCCTCGGTCCTCGGCGACAACGGGGGTCGGGTCTTCACAGCCCACAGCCCCGGAGACTGCCAAGCGCCTGAGGGAGCCTTCTCCTCCAGCTCCTCGCGCGGGAGCACCCCAGGCGGAGTTTGACTTCTCCGCCTTCAGCTCCGACGAAGAGGAAGAGGAGTAAGTTCTTGCAATTCTTTTAGTTTCCTTGATTTTGTCTTGATTTTTCCTTGCTTGGTTCCGATCTTGCTTTTGTTTTGCTTCACACAGGACCCTGACCCAGCGGATGGCGAAGAGGGCCAAGATCCCTGTGGTCACTATTGAGGACGACGAGCCCGTCGCGGCGACAAGTGACGCGCCGGCGACAAGCTTGCCGGATCAGCCTGATGCTCCGAGGAGCAGCCCCCAGCGCAGCCCCCAGCGTAAGTCTGGTATTTATCTTTCTGCTCGACGGGTGCGCTTGAGGTTATCATTTGTATTGATGTCTTGTTTTCTTGTGCAGAAGTGGAGCCGCAGCCACAGGAGCGCCAGGAGGTCGCCCCCGACGAGCCACTTGCTCCACCCTCCCCGCCAAGGATGAACTCCCCGGCAAGGGAGAACGCTCCGCCAAGGACGGGTACTCCACCAAGGGCGAGTACCCCGCCAAGGGTGAGCAGCCCGACAAGGGTGAGCAGCCCGCCAAGGGAGGGCGCAGGCGGCCCTCCGCCAGCAGGGGCCACTACTCCGCCGCCAAGGGAGAATTCCCCGGCGAGGGACCCTGTCGTTGAAGAAGTCCGCGAAGGTAAAGCTTGTAATTTCTTCTTCTTGAATTTGTCTTTTTGGATATTTGCTTGATTTTTTCTATTCTTTTTCTTCTGCTAGATCCTCCTACACCGGAGTGGATGGAGACGGAGGCCACCGCTGAGGAGGAGGTGCACGGCGCCGGCGGCAACACCACTGCCACTGAGGGAATGGCCGGAAGCGACGAGCCTGCCGCTGAAGAGACCGCCCCAACCGCTGATGCCGCGGCTGGGGAAGGGACCGGCGACCATACCGCTGGCCCGGAGGCTGCGGGAGCGCCGGACGCTGCACCGGCCGCCGACCCCTCCGCTTCCGCGGACCGGTCGGGCGTCTACTTGGAGGCCGCCAACGGGGTCTTTATACAAGTCCCGTGGGCGTCCTCGTCTCGAGCACCCGCGGAGGGAGAGACCTTTGACGAAGAGGTCCTCGCCTCCGCTAGATTGAAGGTTGTTGAAGCGCCCGGCAGCAGCGACGAGCCCGAAAAGGAGAGACTCCTTCGTCGGCTCCTGGCCTTGTACCGGGCCAGGCAGGCGAAGTTGGAGTCTCGGGAGGCTCTCGCCGCCAAGGCTGGAGCTGACTTGGAGAAGCGCGCCGCGGAGCTCCGCGCCGACAACCAGGCGGCCCTCCGCAACTTGGCGGAGGAGCGTGAAGAGCTTGCCGGGGCGCAGCAAGCCTTCCTCCTTGAAAAAGCTGAGGCCGAGGAGCAGCAGCGGTTGGCCGCCGAGGAGCTGTCCCGGCGAGAAGGAGTACTCAACCAGCGGAAGGTCGACCTCGATGCCCACGAGGACGACCTTGCCGCCCGGGAGCAGGCCATTGGCGGGGCTCTGAAGGAGGCGAGGAGCGCTGCAGCCGCCGCAGAGACCGCCAAGAAAAACCTGGAGGCCAAGGTGAAGCAGCTGGAGTTGTTCCTGAAGGCGAGCGAGGACAGAGTCACTGCGCTCAACGTGGAGCGGGAGAAAGATGCCCACACCAACTCTGAGCTGCAGGTACGCCTCTCCGACAAGGGCCAGGAACTCACTGCCGCCAAGGATTCCATTGCTGACTTAGAGCTGAAGGTTTCCACCTTGACTGACTCGCTCGACGCTGCCTGGGACCGCGAGACGAAGCTGAAGGATGAACTCCGCAAGGAAAGGGCCTTGGTGGAGAGCACCGCCGTCTCGGCGAACAATTTCAATCAGGCAGTGGAGCAGTGGACTGAAGAGCTGGTCACCTCCGCTGCCAATATTGACACGGAGATGATGGCGCTGAGGGCGGAGCATCTCGTGTACTCCCCGGACGAGAGTCTCCCCCACAGCGCCAAGTTGAGTCTATTCTCCAGGGGAATCGCGCCGGCGCTTGCGCGGCTGCGGGAGAAGATCCCCGTGCAGCTGGCCGACGAGGCGCGTCGGCTCTGCATGGGCACCATGGAGCGGGTCTTGTCGAAGATCGTCTACCGCAACCCCGACATCAACCTCGTCAACGTCCTCCGCACCTTGCCGCCCGAAGCTGATCAAGAGGTGTTGAAGGCGCAGGTTGCCCACATCGTCGCCAAGGTGGGCAAGATCACGAGGCGTGAAGGTGACCGCGTAGATTAGATTCCTTTCTTTCTGCATCCTTTGCCGCTGTCATTTAAACCATAGGCAGTAGTTGATTAGAACAGCGGCAAGCTATCTTTGTAATATACACTTTTATTTTGAGCAACCAATGCAGTGTTATCTCCCTTACTCTTGGTCCTTCACTTTGTATGCTTTTTACCCTACGCTTTTAGGGAACTTGCCGGCAAGGGGCCCTTGCCGCGAGCGCTGAGTGCTGGACTCTTAGCAGCCTGCTGGCAATACCCTTACCGGCAAGAAACCTTGCCGCAGCTAGTCGCAGCACACTTAGGTTGCTGAGCGAACTCGAAAACGAAGTAAGGGCGCGACACTTGTCGCAGCTCACTTAAGTCGTTGAGCGTGCTCGAAACAAAGTAAGGGCGCGGCTAGCCACGGGTAGGTTCCTCCGCGCACAGGTTTTCCATACAAAGTGTGGTTGTTCAAGGAAGATAACTAAAAAATTTGAAAAGTTTGAAATACTCAAACTTGGGTAACTTAGCTTTCATGAGTTGCTTGTTCCCCGACAAGGCTTCTCTTTCTTGAACAGTACTTGGTTCATGCCTCCATCTCCTTCCCCCCCGGCAAACTTGTGCGCGAGGAATATTCCTTCTGTTTAAGAGGGAGAGAAAAGGAGGAGGAAAAACAAGTATAGGGCCTCACGGCTTGCTAGTGCTTACCGGGGATGTGCGTTGCACAAAGTGCCAAACGATGCATGCAAATAACAAAGAAAAGTATGGAAATGACAAATAGTGCGAAGCACAAAAGCTTTACTGATGCACGGGATCTGCGCCCGGCTTTGTACAAAGGTTTACATGCAACAGCGGCAAGACTTGTACAAAATGTGGTTGCCGGAGCGGATCACGGCAACCGCGCCTTATGGGTGGAACTTGCGAAGATGCTCTATGTTCCAGGAGTTGCTCACCGGTAAGCCTTCTTCGGTCTCAAGGCGGACAGCGTCGGGCCTTGTGACTTGTCTCACCCGATAAGGGCCTTCCCACTTCGGCGTCAACTTGTTGGAATTCTTGGCGGACTGAACACGCCGAAGAACAAGGTCGCCTTCCTCGAGACTCTTGGCCTTGACCTTGCGGCTATGATAGCGACGCAAGGCTTGCTGGTATCGAGCAGCTCGTACAGCAGCCTGGAGACGTTCCTCCTCGAGGAGCAATGCATCATCTTGCCGCAGTTGCTCTTGCTCGAGCTCATCATAAGCGAGCACTCGAGGAGATCCGTATACGAGTTCCGTGGGGAGAACTGCCTCTGCTCCATAGACAAGAGCAAAGGGTGTCTGTCCGGTTGCTCGATTTGGTGTCGTCCTGATTGACCAAAGTACCGCCGGCAACTCCTCTATCCAGTTTCTTCCGCACTTGCGCAGCATGTCGAAGGTTCTTGTCTTGAGTCTGCGCAGCACTTCAGCATTGGCCCTCTCCGCTTGACCATTGCTCCTCGGGTGAGCAACAGAAGCGAAGCAGACCTTGGCGCCAAGGTCTTGGACGTACTGCATGAAGGTTCGACTTGTAAACTGTGTGCCGTTGTCGGTGATGATCCTGTTAGGGATTCCGAAACGGCAAACAATGGACCTGAAGAACCTGACTGCTCACTATGCTGTCACCTTTCTCACTGGTTCCACTTCTGGCCACTTTGTGAACTTGTCGATCGCGACGTACAAGTACTCAAAGCCCCCGGGAGCGCGGGGAAAGGGGTCGAGGATATCGAGCCCCCAGACCGAGAAGGGCCAGGACAAAGGGATCGTCTGGAGAGCTTGAGTTGGCTGGTGAATTTGCTTGGCATGGAACTGGCACGCTTCACACTTGGTTACTTGTGCAGTTGCATCTTGGAGGGCTTCTGGCCAGAAGAACCCTTGCCGGAACGCCTTCCCGGCAAGTGCCCTTGCGCCAATGTGGTGGCCACATATGCCTCCATGTATCTCTGCCAACAGCTTCTGTCCATCTTCCCTGGAAATGCACTTCAACCTGACACCATTGAGTCTTCTTCTGAACAGTTCATTGCCAATGAACTGGTACATACTTGACTGCCTGGTTATTTTCTCTATCTCTTCTGGCTCGTCGGGAAGTTCTCCAGTTTGCAGAAAACGGACGATTTGCTGTGCCCATGCTGGAGCTTGAGGCTCAACAACAAGGACTAAAGGCATGAGGGCTGCTGCGGGAACCTCAACTTCTACGGCAAGAACCTGCGGTTCTGCCGGAGCTGATGGCCCCCCGGCAAGCCTGCCGGGGCAAGGCTTGTCGGGAACGCCTGCTTCAACTGTACAGACCCTTGGATCTGCAGGAGCAAACTGTTCCTCAGCATCTTGGCTGTTGATCTTGGGGACCTTGGCGGCGGCTTCGGGAAGATCCGCCGGCAAGTAGTCGCCGGAGACCAACTTCCTCTTCTTGTTTTGCCCAACTGATGGTGTAACGGATGGCTGAGTTAACTTGAGCACGAAGGTCCCTGGTTCCACAGGTAACTTCATTGCAACACACTTTGAGAGGCCATCTGCAATATCATTCTGAGCTCTTGGGACGTGCTCCATTTGCAGACCTTCAAAGTGTTCTTCAAGCTTCCTCACTTCATCAACATAAGCTTCCATCAAAGGGCTCTGGTAACTCTTATTCACTTGTCGGACCACCAACTGTGAATCTCCCCGCACAATCAACTTCTTGATCCCAAGTTCGGCCGCAATTCTGAGGCCGGCAAGCAAACCTTCATACTCCACAGTATTGTTTGTTGCTTGTTCCTTGGGAAAGTGCATCTGGATAACATACTTGAGGTGCTCTCCGGTGGGCGCTATGAGTACCACGCCGGCACCGGCGCCTTGCAGCGAGAAAGCACCATCAAAGTACATTATCCATTCGCTGCTCGCTTCTTGGACGGGGACGCTTGTCTCTAGGACTTCTTCATCTGGCGTTGGGGTCCATTCCGCTATGAATTCTGCCAAAGCTCTGCTCTGTATGGTTGAAGTACTCTCAAACTTGAGACCAAAGCTTGACAGCTCCAGTGCCCACTCGACGATCCTGCCTGTTGCCTCGGGATTCTGCAATATCCTCTTCAACGGAAAGCGAGTGACCACCATTATCTCGTGTGCTTGGAAGCAATGGCGCAGCTTCCTTGAGGCCATAAGGAGACCGAAAATCAACTTCTGCACCCCAGAGTATCTTGACCTAGCCCCTTGTAAGAGGGAACTTACAAAATACACTGGGCGCTGCACCATTTTCTTTCGCACTTCTCCTTGTTCCTGCGCAGACTTGTCCTTGTCGGGGCCAGAGCTTGTCGGGGAAGCCCCCTGCTTGTCGCTGGAAGTGCTTGCCGGGGACGTGGGCTCTTCCTCTGCCTCCCTCTCCGCTACTAACGCAGCACTAACCACTTGATTGGTTGCCCCTAGGTACAATAGCAACTTCTCTTGTGGCCTAGGTGCGACAAGTATCGGAGTAGAGGACAGGTATCCTTTCAGGTCTTGCAGCGCTGCCTCCGCTTCCGGAGTCCATTTCAGAGGACCTGCCTTTTTCAAAATTTTGAAGAAAGGCAGGGCGCGCTCTGCAGACTTTGAAATGAACCTGCTGAGGGCAGCCACACAACCAGCAAGTCTTCTTACGTCCTTGACGCGCTTCGGGGCTTCAATCTACTCGATAGCTTTTATCTTGTCGGGATTGGCTTCAATCCCCCTCTGGGACACAAAGAACCCGAGAAGCTTGCCGGAGGGGACTCCGAAGACGCACTTCTCGGGGTTCAACTTGAGCTGGATCTTGCGCAGGTTCTCAAAGGTTTCTTCCAAGTCTTGGATCAGGGTATCCTTTCTCTTACTCTTGACCACTATATCATCCATGTAAGCTTCTACATTTCTGTGTATCTGTGGCTCAAAAGCAGTGTGCACCACCCTTGCAAATGTCGAGCCCGCATTCTTCAATCCAAAGGGCATGCGTATGAAGCAATATGTGCCGCATGGAGTAATGAATGCAGTCTTCTCTTCATCTTCCTTGGCCATGAATATCTGGTGGTAACCTGAGTATGCATCAAGGAAGGAAAGCAGCTCACATCCGGCGGTGGAGTCAACAATCTGGTCAATACGCGGCAAGGGAAATGGATCCTTGGGACACGCTTTATTCACATCCGTGAAGTCTATACAAAGTCTCCACTTCCCATTGGCCTTGCGTACGACAACTGGATTGGCCAACCACGTAGGATGGATTACGCCTCTAACCAGGCCTGCTGCTTCTAGCTTCTTTATCTCTTCGGTGATGAATTCTTGGCGCTCCACGGCTTGCTTCCTGACCTTCTGCTTGACGGGCCGCGCATGAGGGCAAACAGCAAGCTTGTGCTCAATTACCTTCCTGGGAACGCCGGGGATGTCAGATGGTTGCCATGCAAACACATCGACATTCGCCCGCAGGAAGGCAACGAGCGCGCTTTCCTATTTGTTGTCGAGCGTAGCACTGATGGTGAAGGTACCACCAGTGCCGTCCTCCTTGGCGGACACCTTCTTGGTTGCCGGTGGAGCTGCCATTCCTTTCTTACACTTGCCGGTGGAGCTCGATGGTGCGTCCTCGACGTCAGCGCAGCACTCCGAGGAGGTGCGTTTGCCGGAGTGGGCCCCAGAGCTCTTGCTGGACTTGGTCTTGGTCTTCCCCCCGGGAGCTTCAGCGGCAAGTGTGTTGCTCTCTGTTGCGGCTGCTGCATCCCGGTAGATCTTGTCGGCGCAGATAAGCGCGTCCATCTTGTCGCCGGGGACAGAGATGACGCTTATCGGCCCCGGCATCTTGAGTACGTTGTATGCATAGTGGGAAGCTGCCATGAACTTGGCGAGGGCAGGACGACCAAGTATCCCATTGTATGGCAATGGGATATCGGCAACATCAAATGTGATCCTCTCCGTCCTGAAGTTGAGCTCCCCGCCAAAGGTCACTGGCAGCGTTATCTTCCCCTTCGGCTTGCTCCTTCCCGGGTTGATCCCTTGGAACGACCCGGTTTCTTCGAGCTCGCCGTCTGGGATCTGTAGCTTCTTGATCACAGCTGAGGAGATCAAGTTCAGGCCGGCCCCACCGTCAACCAACATCTTGGTGACCTTGAGGTTGCGGATAGTTGGTGAAACCAACATCGGCAAGCACCCGACCGCAGTTGTGCGGTCAGGGTGGTCCTCAAGGTCAAAGATGATGGGCGTGCCGGACCACTTCAGCAGCCTGCGTGACTCGACGGGCGGCTCAGCTGCATTCACTTCTCGCACCCATTGCTTGAGCTGGCGGTGGGAAGTGTGCAGAGAGGCACCTCCGTCGACACACAGAACCTCTGTGGCCTTCTGGAACTCCTGCTCGCTGTTGTCTCCTTCTTCCATGTCATCATCGTCGTCTTCATCCTCATCCTTGTCGCGGCCCCGGGGAGGTATGTCACCTTGCCACTGCTTGGCCTTGCCGCGGCGTCCTCCCCGGCCATTGAACGGCCGCTTCTTGCTGGGCTCTTCTCCGCCTCCTTGTGCCTTCTCCTTGTCGCGACGCTCGTATTCAGCCTTCTGCTGCTCTACGAGGTACTCCACTCTTTTGCAGTTCTGGAGATCGTGGCCCTTGGTGCGGTGGATCTTACAGTACTGCTTGTTGGAGCCGTCCTGCTTGTCGGCTGCCGCTACAGGGGCGGGCTCCTTCCCAGAACCGCCAGCCTGTGCCTTCTTGGCGGGAGCCTCCTTGCCGGACTGCTTGACAACCAGCACCTCGTTGCTCTTCTTCTTTCTGTTGTTCCGCCGCCGGTTCTTTCTTGCCGAGGCGGCATCCTCGCTGTCGCTTCCTCTTGCGCCAGTATCCTCTCCGGGGAGTCTTCTCCCCTCTTCGGCGCGCGCGCACTTGTCAGCCAGAGCGTAGAGCTCACTGACATCCCGGATCTTGGTCATGGCCATCTCCTCCCTCATCCGGCGGTTACGCACGTTCTGGTGAAACGCGCTGATAACCGCGGTGGGGTGGACGTCGGGAATGTTGTGCTGGACGCGGCTGAATCTTTGGATATATTTGCGCAGGGATTCTCCCTCCTTCTGGGCGAGGATGTGGAGATCGCTCTCCTGGCCGTGGGGTTTGTGGCCGCCCGTGAAGGCGCCAACAAACTGGTGGCATAGATCCGCCCACGAAGAAATGGAGTTTTCCGGCAAGTGCATAAGCCAAGACCGGACGTTTGGCTTAAGCACTAGCGGGAAGTAGTTGGCTAGGATCTTCTCGCCGCGTCCCCCGGCAGCCTGCACTGCAATGGTGTAGATGCTGAGGAACTCCGAGGGGTGCGTCTTGCCGTCGTACTTCTCGGGTACGTCGGGCTTGAAATTCTTCATGCTGGGCCACGGGACTTGCCGCAGCTCACGGGTGAACGCAGGACAACCTGCCGCGTACGGCAAGTCGCCTGGTTCACCGGGCGCGTGCGCGTCGACAGCGGTCCCAGCGCGCTGATCCGACAGTCTTCGGGCTTCTCGTCGACGCTCGATGCGAGTCCGAGCGTCCTCTTGCCGCCTGTCGTCTAGGACTTGGCGCTGATCACGGCGAGCCCGCGGATCCGACGACGCCGTGGAGTCATCGTCGACGTTGATCCGGCGGGGTGGCGATTTCTGCTTCCGCGGCGGGGAGTGCACGGTAGTTGCACCCCCGGCGGTCTTGTTACCATCGGTCTTCGCTTGGTCGACTTGCCGCGGCCGTGAAGTCGCCGGCTGCTGCGGCGCGTCGTTGTTGGCGAAGGCGATGAGGCTCTGGATCGTCGCCCTCCAGTCTTCGGCCTTGTCCGCCGCTGGAGGGAAATCGAGGAGCAGCTGGGCCCTAGCCAGGGCTTCTGCTGGAGAAGAGGGGAACGGCGGCGAGCGGTGCGAGGAGCGGGACACGCTCGGACTTCTAACCGCGTTAGAAGGAGCATGTTCCCGCCCCGGCGACCGCGCCTTGCTCGTGCCAGCAGGCTGGCCTTGAGCATCCCGCGATCCTCCGGCTTGGCCACGCCCCAGCAAGCGTATGGTACCTCCTGTACCACGCCGCTGCTGGTCTTGCGCCTCCTGGGAGGGACGTGGTGCGTGCACGGACACCGAGGCTTTAGAATTCGCCCGGTCGTCCGTCTTGTCCTTAGACTTGGTGGCTCCGTGAGTTTCCTCGCCGGCGACCACCCTTCCGCCGGCGTATCCTCCACCAACTGTTGGTTCTGGTGGCGGCGGGATCGACGCAGACGGGCCTCCGACCTCCGAAGCCTTCTTCTTCGGAGGCATGTCGATGCTGTCGATGAGGTTGATGAAGCTGGAGAGGTTGATGAAGAATGCGCCCGCGTGAGCGCCGGATCAGGTTCGCACAACCTCGACGCCCCCTACCTGGCGCGCCAAAGATGTTGGGGGAAACTGTCCTCCCACGAGCACCTATGGGACCGGAGCCCCTTCTACGTTGCGGTAAGGGAGCGGAGGGAGCACGGAGAGCAGATCGAGGAGCGCACGCGGCCAGTTTACCCAGGTTCGGGCCGCGCGGACGCGTAAAACCCTACTCCTGCTTTGGTTGTATTAAGCTCTTGGGCTCGGGAGCTTGAAGATCTACAGTGCTAGCTACACCGAGCGAGAGAGTTGTCTAGGTTTCGAACCGAACCTCCTCTACGTTGTGCATGGGCCTCCTTTTATAGCTCAAAGGGGTCACCGACAGGTGTCAACGTAGAGGAGGGTAAAAGTGTAAATTTGGTGGTAGTTGTAACAGTGCGTGAACAGTGGATGAACAGTGGACTCCACCTAACTTTGACAGTGGGGGACAAGGGCATTAAATGCCCGTCGCCGTCGACCCCAAAAGCGTCCGTCCATGCTTCTCCGTTCGCCACGGCGGTAGCCTCGTCACCGTGGCTTGCCACCGTGTGCCCCAGGCTGCACAGCCATCTGCCACATGCCCCTGGAAGGGCCCCAGGGTGACGCGTGGGCCGATGAGCTGGAGCGCGGGCACACAGCGTAGGTTTCCCCGGCAAGCGCCTTGCCGGGGTAGTGATCTTGCCGGGCCCGGAAGCTTGTCGCTCTCCGGGTCCTGCCGGAGCCCAAGGTGCGCCGAGGCATCTCTTGAGATATGTGTTCCTTGGCCTTCCTGGCAAGCTCCTCTTGCCAGGGTCTTGTGTTAAAGTGATAACCTTGAGCCTGGTACGGCCTTCCCGGCAAGCTCCTCTTGCCGGGGCCTTGATCTTCTGACTTGTATACTTTGTTCTTGAATGGCTTCATAGGGACCAGAAAGGTTTCCGGCAAGCACGTGGTAAGCCCTGCCACGGCAAGCTGCTACTGCCCGTGCACAAGTTGGGGTACTAAGGTACCCCTATCTTAGTACACCGACAATACATAAAAGCTTTGAAGTATATTGCGACGCATCCCGGAAAGGCCTCGGATGCGTACTAATGCAAGAAGGCAAAGTAGTCGCCTACGCTTCCCGGCAAATACGGAAACATGAAGAAAATTATCCTACTCACGATTTAGAATTGGCAGCAGTCATTCATGCACTCAAAGAGTGGAGGCACTTTTTGCTTGGGAATCGTTGTGAAATATATACGGACCATAAGAGTCTCAAATATATTTTCACACAACCAGAACTCAATTTACAACAACGACGCTGGTTGGAACTGGTAAAAGATTATGACGTTAGCATCCACTATCACCCAGGAAAGGCAAACATAGTAGCAGATGCTCTCAGCCGTAACCCCAGCCTGGACAACGGCAACCTACAAAACCTGAGACCCGAATTTCAGCAGGAATCCGCCAAGCTCAACTTAATGATGGTCACTGAAGGCGAAGTGTCAAATATGGAAATACGGCCTACGCTAATAGAACAAATAAAGAAGGCTCAGCATGGACACCCCATCGTTGAAGGAATAAAAAGAAAAGTAAGTCAAGGCAAGGCCTCAGAATTTACCATAGACAGTGAGGGAATATTATGGTTCGGAGACAGGCTTTGCGTACCAAATAGCGAAGACCTCAAACAACAAATTCTCGGAGAAAGCCACACCGCCCCATACTCAATTCACCCTGGTGGGACCAAAATGTACAAGGACATTCAGGAAAGATTTTGGTGGCACAGTATGAAGAGGGATATAGCCACATACATTGCATGCTGTGATTCATGTCAACGCATTAAAGCTGAGCACCAGAAACCCGCCGGACTATTACAACCAAATAAGATACCTGAGTGGAAATTGGACAATATTGGGATGGATTTTATTGTTGGACTGCCACGAGCACAACACAGAAATGATGCCATATGGGTCATCACAGATAGACTGACTAAGGTGGCACACTTCATTCCGGTCAAGACAACCCACACCACCCAAAAGCTTGCCAAGCTTTACCTCGCCCGTATAGTATGCCTACATGGAGTTCCAAAGACTATAATATCCGATAGAGGCACTCAGTTCGTCTCCAAATTTTGGGATCATTTACAGCAAGCCCTGGGAACGCAACTAGTGTTCAGTACAGCCTTTCACCCCCAGACTGGAGGACAAACGGAACGAGTGAATCAAATACTAGAAGACATGCTGAGGGCATGTGTCCTCACCTATGGGACCAGTTGGGAGGCAAGCTTACCGTATGCCGAGTTCGCATACAACAATAGTTATCAAGCCAGCCTGAAAATGGCACCTTTCGAAGCCTTGTACGGACGAAGATGCCGTACTCCATTAAACTGGTCAGAAATAGGGGACAGTCCTATCTTCGGCCCAGACATGTTAAAAGAAGCTGAGGAAAAAGTTAAAATAATGCGGGATCGACTCAAGACAGCCCAGAGTTGATAGAAGAGCTACTACGATCAAAAGCATCGGGTAGTTAGTTTTGAACCCGGTGAAGACGTGTACCTACGTGTATCTCCTATGAGGGGACTACAATGATTCAAGGTCAAAGGAAAACTAGCGCCACGATTTATCGGACCTTTTCGTATAGTTGCACGGAGAGGCACAGTGGCCTACCAGTTGGACCTTCCCAAGGAACTGTCAGACGTCCACGACGTGTTCCATGTTTCGCAACTACGGAAGTGTGTAAGCAACCCGGAGAAGCATGTGTTGCATGAAAATCTTGATGTGCAACCAGATCTCACCTACAGGGAACACCCAATAAAAATATTGGAGGAGTCTGAGAGGAGGACCCGTCAGAAGACAATTAAATTTCTCAAGGTGCAGTGGAGTAATCACACAGAGGATGAGGCAACATGGGAAAGGGAAGATTTTCTTCGGACAGAACACCCACACCTATTTGAGGATCAGCTGAAATCTCAGGGACGAGATTTTTCCTAAGGGGGTAGGTGTTGTAACACTCCAAATTTTGGATTTGTTTTCTTCCAAACTTTTGGTCTTTTGGAAGGGGGGGGGGGTATTTGATCTTCTCTTGAAAACCCTTCTAAAATCTTTTCTGACCAAAGTTTGTGTGTTCTTCTCAAGCTTGATTCTGGTCTTGAAGGTTTGCTTCTTGTGTTATCTCAAAACACAAGTTGATTTTTAAAGGGTTTATTTGATTCTTTCCCCTCCACGAATATCTATATTATAAGAATCTTGGACTTGTCTTCCCTCTCCAACTTTTCAGTTCCATGGCACGCAATGAAAATATTTCTCTCCAAAACCTCCTTTTCACCTTGAGGAAAGTCTCTCATCAATTCCAGCAAGTTTCAACCTTATTGGAATTTTTTCTTCTAATTAATTTGCACCAAAAACAATTTCTGTCCATTGAAATGAACCATGGTGATTTACAAAGGAACGACCATGTTTATTTTGATGCTTGTTTCCAAACCAACTCCCCTGGATAGTCCTTAGCACCCACAACTTGGATCCATCTTGTTTCACTGGTCCACAGTTCAAAAATTTCAAATTTCACCTGCTTCAAGTTTGGACAAGATTTGCAAATTTTGATGAAATTCATATTTTTATTCTCCCAAAAATTCTGTGAAAATTGAGGCAGCCTCTGGATGCATCAAGAGACCACTCCACCAAATATCAGCTCCAACAAGATTTTCCACATGCCAAAATTATTTCGTCAAACACCTGGCGTGCACTGTTTCAGTCAGTTTCAGAAAAGTTAACTGAACTTTTCAGGCGACAGTGCAGCTTCGTCAGTTTCGTCAGTCAGCGTTCGTCAATCTCACTAGTGCCGTTTTGGATCGATGCTGCACTGCACCTCGCTCTTATCCAGAGCACCACACACGCGCTTGGCTGGTTCTTGGCGTCGGTGACGCCCTGGCCCGCCCACGCCGGCGCCTTCCGCGGCGGCAGAGCCACCCGTGGCGGCCGACAGGAGGCACCCTGCGGCACAACGCCGTTTGGCACCGCCCAAGTCGCCTGGGAGCTCTGCGTGGCCTTCTCCATCGCCAGCGCACGCCTACAGCACCGTCGCCGTGGCCTGGCACGCACAGGGCGTGCTCTATGCCGCCGACGTGCCGCACGGCCGTTCCGTCGGGGACAGGCCATAACCACCCTTCCCTTGCCGAGTTAGGCACTGAAATGGAACCAGTGCACCTACTAGTTGATGCTCAAGCTCCTAAACAAACCGTCCAGCCACAGCGCCACCGTAATCGATCGCCGGACTTATCCCGTTCACGGCAACCGCCTAGGGCCGGCTATATATAGCACCTCCGAGCTCACTCTCGAGCCCGCATCTCTCCACCACCTCACTAGACCACGCCCAGCCACTGGAAGAGCATCGACGGGCCCTTCTTCCTCAACTCCGGCCACCTCCGTCCGCCTCGGGTTCCAGCAACGTTCTCTCTGGTGAGAACTCCTCCGCCGTCCTGGA
Organism: Secale cereale; assembly: GCA_902687465.1. Taxonomy (NCBI): domain Eukaryota; kingdom Viridiplantae; phylum Streptophyta; class Magnoliopsida; order Poales; family Poaceae; genus Secale; species Secale cereale. Next base: position 73,866,956 of record LR738714.1, read on the forward strand.
CTCGAGCGTAGCCTCCTGGCACCTCTAGGAGACTAACCCCCACTCAATTTTGACCCCAAAAACTCTCTCCGACGAGGCCCACGACCACCCGAGCCGCCGTCCGCCGGAGATAGGGTCGCCGACGCTCAACTCCACCACCTACCAACGCGGAAGAACACCAGGAACCTGTAGGTACCACTCTCTCCCCCTACCTCGCCGTGGATCGGCGCCGGCGACCACCGCAGCCATCTGGCGTCGGCGCGGCTCTGTTTCAGTTTTTAAACCTGACGAGTGGTACCCCCTCGTCATTCTCTCTTTCCCCTCCGAAGCGTTTTTCTGGAAAGCGCCTTCCGGCAAAGTACGTATCCCTATTCGGCTGGCGTACTACGTACCGGTTTGTTTTTCTGTTTTTATATTCTAGCCCCCTGGAAAATTTATGTTTCATTGCAAACAAGTCCCTGGATAGAAACTCTAATATCTTTTAAGCAAAATATGATTTTGAGTTGATTCTATTTCTGTCCTCTTTAGTTTTCTGTCTAGTTTTTTGTCATATTTATTTGAAAAATATTTGGGACAACTTTTGTGCACGCACGGTATTTATGTTAGTATTCGCTTGAATACGTAGATACCGGAGGACGTGACGGAGCCGCGAACCTCACCGAGTTAGACTCCGACTACTCCGAACCAGGCAAGCATGTTTGAACCTTTGATATGATGAGTGTGTTGCATGTTTGCTCGAATAGTTCTTCTTCATAGCATGGTCATATAAGCATTTGTGGATGATTATATTTCATGCAAGTATGCTTCGGGTGAACCCGAATGTTGATTGAAACACCCCGGTCATGTGGTGACATGATGGGTCGTGTGCTGGTATGGTTGGAGCATGCTAGTTAATGCTTAATTCTAGTATCACCATGGATCAAGTCATGATTCCGTTCGTCTCCTTTTTGGTACTATCATATGCCGTCTGTTAAGATTACAGCTTAGTCAGTTGCAAACCTCTTTCCGTATACACACCAAGTAGAGGGGCCGAGATGAGGGTTCCATGGCCCTGGATTAAAGCCCGTCATTCGGTCAGGGGGCATGGGTGTTTCTGGTTGGGACCGAGAGGGGGGCACCCCTTAGAGCACGCATATATAAATTTGATCCCATGCTATTCGAGGTTGTAGCCTCCCCTTCATAAAGTTTTTCGTGAATGTTGTCACGGGTGATTCCGGACAGCAGGATGTGAAATGGGTGTGTACTGGTCAGTTGTGTTTCTGCTAAAACACCGTAGACGGAACTAGTCCCTGTGGCTAGTGGAATCCGTTGGCTGTGATTTAAGAGTACAAGCTGTGCAGAGTTAAATCTTCCGAGTAGCCATGTTTATGGCCTAGAGTCAATCTTCGCGTCAACCCCGGTGACCGTCTCTAGCAATTTTATGATAGTAACAAGAGTGGTAATTTTTGTCAAGTTCATTTTGGGTACATGAACTAACCAGATATCTTTGTACTGATTTACCTCCTGAAGTATTTTACCGTTACACCTCTGTTTTTATAAGCCCTTTATGTGATGTCGCTCAGACATTCGACTGAGGCATTCTTGTTATTTATTTTCATTATAAGCCCTGTATGTGATGTCGCTCAGACATCCGACTGAGGCATTCTTGTTATTCATTTTCATTATAAGCCCTTTTATGTGATGTCGCTCCGACGTCCGACTGTGGCATTCTTGTTATCTATTTTTCATTATAAGCCATTTACGTGATGTCGCTCAGACGTCCGACTGTGGCATGTTTTTATTCATTTTTCCTCATGAGGCGTCACTCAGACACTCGTTTGGTTTTCTTTTATTTATCTTATGGATTTCGGGAGGACTACCGCCCGACTCCTAATTTTACTTGCAGCACAAAAATTATATTATTCGGATACATATTGCTAGAATACTCGCATGCATCACGTTTGCATTTATTATATCTTATGTCCGAACTGTCTTGCGAGTACATTCAAAGTACTCACCTGGCTTGTTGATTTGGCCAGATGTTGACGAAGGCGGTCTCTTGGATGAAGAGTTCGATAGCGAGTCTGACGCCTAGTGGAGTCCCAGTCAGTCTCTTGCGATCTTGGAGTTGATCACTGTTATATAAGCGCTTCCGCCAACCACCAAATAAATTCATCGGGTCTCACTCCGACACTCGATGAGCTGTAAGATAATGGAGTCACGCCACCCACCACACTGTGACATATCCACCACCTTTTTATTTTGAGTTAGTAGTATGCCACCCTACCATTGTGTCATATCCGCCCTTATGTATTATATCAGCGTGCCTGTAATAAATTGTTGAGCAACCTCAGCTCAACCTTGTATAATATTCAGTAATCTAGAATTCTGTATCAAGGAATTGTCTACCAATAAGAAGTATTATTCTATGCTGGTTCGATAAAAAGGTCGGTCGCTCAGTAATTATTTTACTGAAAAACCGGTCCTAACAGTGTTCATCGGGAGGGCTTGGACGGAATAGCAGATGCAAACGAGGCCTGGCGTACCGCAGAACGGAGGAAACGGTCTTGTGTTCAACCGGCCACATTCGAAATGGGATCCTGTTCATCGGGTGGGGTCTGGCATACCGCAAAATGGAGGAAACGGACCTCCTACGGTCGTAACGGGGTTCCTGTTGATCGGGAGGGGTGTGGCGTACCGCAAAACGGAGGAAACGGACTTGTGTTGGAGCGCTACGGTAGAAACGGGGGTCCTATTCATCGGGAGGGGTGTGGCGTACCGCAAAACGGAGGAAATGGACTTGTGTTGGAGCGCTACGATCGAAACGGGGGTCCTGTTCATCGGGAGGGGTGTGGCGTACCGCAAAACGGGACTCCACGGGATACTGTTTATCACCACCGTCGACCCTCTCCAGCATCCACGGGCTACTGTTCATCCACCGTCGACCTCCTCCAGCCTCCACCTGCAACTGTTCAGCGTCCATCGCGCGCCACTCCACCGGCTATTGTTCAACCAGCCCTCTCCACGGGCTCCTGTTCAACCACCCCTCCATGGGCTACTGTTCATCCAGCCCTCCAGCGTCTACTGTTCATGGAGCCCTCCATGGGGTGGTCCTGTTCATGCAGCCCCAACCGGCTCGATCGAACGGGGTCCTGTTCATGTAGAGGCAACACCATGGGGTCCTGTTCAGCCACCCCACCGGGAACTGTTCATCCAAACCCTCTCAGCAACGCTCATTGTTCATGCAGAGGCAGCATCGATTGGCTTCAGTTTGCAGTAGTAGCGAAGGAATCGCTCGATCTGGTTCAGTTAACAACCATCGATCGATCGGTCGGGTTCAGTAACACGTAGCTTGCAGTGCAATCGCTCGGGTTCAGTTAGAGCCCAACGCCTCGCTCGGGTTCAGTTAGAGCCCAATGCCTCGCACCAAGGCGCGTGCGTGTACGAGAGAAACATGCATCGCTCGGCCCCGACCACCCACCGTAACCGGGAACACCTCCATATTTTCCTCGCCCTCGCTTCTACCACGGTTTTTTCCGTCATGGATGGCCCAAAGAATGTCATGCAGCTGCGTCTCCAGCCCGCCCAGGACGAAAAGCACATTTTCTGTCATGATTTTTTGTCATAGAAGTAGGACCCCACCACATCGATGATGATACCGTGTTTTGTCACAATTATTGTCATAGAAGTGTCATAAGTATGACAGAAAAAGTTTTGTTCGGCCCAAAATGTCACGGATGTGTCTTTTTTTGTAGTGCATTCTAAAGTGGCTATCACACACTACTCGGAAGAATGGCCTTCATCCGCTTTAACGCAGTCCCACATTATGCCTACCTAAAGCTCAAAATGCCTGGACCACGTGGCGTTATCACAGTCAATGGAAACATGGAGCGTTCCCTCCGTATGGAGGAAGACACTGCGGCCCTAGCGGCTGAGGTTCAAAGCGGCTTATTCAGGCCGAAGAGCTCATCAGTCGTTAAGACCACGAAAACGGCTAAACGTGCCCGGTTCGTACTAGAATGCGGCATCTCAGAATAACCTAAGCTCGATTAGCAGTTGTGCCCCTGTGGAATACCCCATAAGGTAGCAGGTTACATACCTCGCATACACAATTATGCCCTTAAAATACCTTGGGCGGCACTAGGGGCGTACAACATATCATTGCTACTTCTCGAGCTTGCGATGTATTCCCTCGAAGAGGAAAGGGAGATGCAGCACAGTAGCTTAAGTATTTCCCTCATTTTTTGAGAACCAAGGTATCAATGCAGTAGGAGACCACGCGCGAGTCCCTCGCACCTGCACAAACAAATAAGAACTTCGCAGCCAACGCGATAAGGGGTTGTCAATCCCTTTACGGTCACTTACGAAAGTGAGATCTGATAGAGATGATAGTTTGATATTTTCGGTATTTTTGGGTATAAGAACAGAAAGTAAAAGCGGAAGAGTAAAGTAGATTGTAGATTGATATGTTGAGAATAGACCCGGGGGCCATAGTTTTCTCTAGTGGCTTCTCTCATGATAGCGATATTCTACGGCGGGTAAACAAATTACTGTTGAGCAATTGATAGAAAAGCGAATAATTATTAGACTATCTAGGCATGATCATTATATATAGGCATCACGTCCGAGACAAGTAGACCGAAACGATTCTGCATCTACTACTATTACTCCACACGTCAACCGCTATCCAGCATGCATCTAGAGTATTAAGTTCATAAGAACAGAGTAACGCCTTAAGCAAGATGACATGATGTAGAGGGATAAACTCAAACATGGTGATATAAACCCCATCTTTTTATCCTCGATGGCAACAACACAATACGTGCCTTGCTGCCCCTACTGTTACTGGGAAAGGACACCGCAAGATTGAACCCAAAGCCAAGCACTTCTCCCATTGCAAGAACTATAGATCTAGTGGGCCAAACCAAACCAATAATTTGAAGAGACTTGTAAGGATATTATAATCATACATAAAGAGTTCAGAAAAGAACCAAATATTTCTCATAGATAATCTTGATCAAAAACCCACAATTCATCAGATCTCGACAAACACACCGCAAAAAGAGATTACATCAAATAGATCTCCTTGAAGACCGATGAGAACTTGGTATTGAGATCCAAAGAGAGAGAAGAAGCCATCTAGATACTAGCTATGGACCCGAAGGTCTGTGGTAAACTACTCACAACTCACGGTGAGGTGATGATGATGATGTAGAAGCACTATGTGGAAGACCCCCCTCCAGCAGAGCTCCGGAACAGGCCCCAAGATGGGATCTCACGAGAACAGAAGGTTGCGGCGGTGGAACTAGGGTTTTCTTTGTTGTTCTGATAGTTTCGAGGTACGTAGGTATATATAGGAGGAAGGAGGGCACCGGGGGCCAGACGAGGTGCCCACGAGGCAGGGGGCGCGCCCTATAGGGGGGCGCGCCACCCACCCTCGTGGACGCCACGCGAGCCCTACTCCGTGGTTCTCAAGTCTCCCATGCGTATTTTGCTCCAAAAATATCTCTCCCGAAGGTTTCATTCTGTTTGGACTCCATTTCATATTCCTTTTCTGTAAAACCCTAAAACAGGCAAAAAACAGCAATCTAGACTAGGCATTTGGGTTAGTAGGTTAGTCCCAAAAATAATATAAAAGTGTATAACAAAGCCCGTTAAACATCCAAAACATCTTAAATAATAGCATGTAACAATAAAAAATTATAGATACGTTGGAGACGTATCAAGCATCCCCAAGCTTAATTCCTGCTCGTCCTCGAGTAGGTCAATGATAAAAATAGAATTTTTGATGTGGAATGCTAACAAACATATTTTTTCGATGTAATTCTCTTAATTGTGGCATGAATGTTCAGATCTGAAAGATTCAAGACAAAAGTCTATATCGACATAAGAAATAGTAATACTTCAAGCATACTAACAAAGCAATCATGTCTTCTCAAAATACTATGGCTAAAGAAAGTTATCCCTACAAAATCATATAGTCTGGCTATGCTCCCTCTTCATCACACAAAATATTCATATCATGCACAACCCCGGTTTCAGCCAAGCACTTGTTTTCATACTCTATTCTTTCAAACCTTTCAACTTTCACGCAATACATGAGCGTGAGCCATGGACATAGCACTATGTGGAATAGAGAGGTGGTTGTGGAGAAGACAAAAAGGAGGGAGATACTCTCACATCAACTAGGCGTGTCAACGGGCTATAGAGATGCCCATCAATAGATATCAATGTGAGTGAGTAGGGATTGCCAAACAGCGGATGCACTAGAGCTAAATATGTATGAAAGCTCAACAAAATAAAACTAGTGGGTGTGCATCCAACTTGCTTGCTCATGAAGACCTAGGGCATTTGAGGAAGCCCATCGTTGGAATATACAAGCCAATTTCTATAATGAAAGTTCCCACTAGTATATGAAAGTGACTAAACAAGAGACTCTCTATCATGAAGAACATGGTGCTAATTTGAAGCACAAGTGGGGAAAAAGATAGTAGCAATTGTCCCTTCTCTCTTTTCTCTCATTTTTTAGGGGCTTTCTCTTTTTTTTAGCCCCTCTCTATAGTTTTTTGGGCCATCTCTCTTTTTTATTGGCCTTTCCTCACATGGGACAATGCTCTAATAATGATGATCATCACACTTATATTGAATTACAACTCGATACTAGAACAAAGTATGACTCTATATGAATGCCTCCGGCGGTGTACCGGGATATGCAATGAATCAAGAGTGACATGTATGAAAAATTATGCATGGTGGCTTTGCCACAAATACGATGTCAACTACATGATCACGCATGGCAATATGACAACATGAAGCGTGTCATATGAACGGAACGGTGGAAAGTTGCATGGCAATATATCTCAGAATGGCTATGGAAATGCCGTGATAGTTAGGTATGGTGGCTGTTTTGAGGAAGGCTATATAGTGGCTGTATGGTACCGGCGAAAGTTGCGCGGTACAAGAGAGGCTAGCAATGGTGGAAGGGTGAGAGTGCGTATAATCCATGGACTCAACATTAATCATAAGAACTCATATACTTATTGCAAAAATCTACGAGTCATCAAAACAAAGCAATCAACGCATGCTCCTAGGGTGGAGGTTGGTAGGAGTTAACCATCTGTAACACCCCAAATTTTTGATTTGATTTTTCTTGCAAACTTTTGGCCTTTTTGAAAGGGGATTGTTTGATCTTTTCTTCTGCCATTCTAAAACCCCCTTTTGCCAAAGTTTGTGTGTCTTCTCAAGCTTGGTTTTTAGCCTTGAAGTTCTCCTCTTGTGTTTTGCTCAAGCACAAGTTGAGATTCAATTGGAGTTGTTGAGTTCACCTCTTCTTGTTTTTAAATTCTCAAGTTTAAGCTTGACTCCTCTCCCCTCCAATCTTCATCTTGCCATGATCCCAACATGACCAATCCTCTCCAAGACTCTCTTCACATCATGGGACAAGCATTTCTTCAATCCCAGCAAGTTTGAACCTCATTGGGATTTTTCTCCTATTTATTTCACTTCAAAACAAATTATGTCTTTTATAGTGGATCTTGGTGATTTACAAAGGAACCACCTTTTTCATCTACCTAATTGACTCCAAACCAACTCTCCTAGATAGTCCTTAATACCCACAACCTAGATCCATCTTGTCTCACTGGTCCACAGTTCAAATTTTTCAAATTTCACCTGCTGCAAGTTTGGACCAGATTTGCAAAATTTGTTGAAATTCATATTTATCTTCTTCCAAAAATTCTGTGAAAAATCATGCAGCCTCTAGATACATCAAGAGGCCACTCCACCAAAAATCAGCTCCAGAGTCATTGCACAAATACCATAATCATTTCATCAAACACCTAGCCTACCCTGAACTGTCATCTGTTAACTGAAACTGTCGACAGTTAACACTTCGTCAGTTTCGTCAGTTTCGATAGTCGTCGTGCGCGGCGACAAAACGCGTCTGTATCTCCCTTGGCTCAATGCTGCACTGCAGCTCCTTCTTATCCTCGCGCCGCACGGTCACTTGGCAGCTTCAGGGCGTCGGTGGCGCCCTGGCCCGACCGCGCCGGCGGCTGCCACGGCCACAGCGCCGCCCGTGGCGGCTGACAGACGCAACGCCGCAGCTCCACGCCGTTTTGCGCCGCCCAGACCACCCTAGTGCACCGCGTGTCCTTCTCCATAGCCAGCGCACGCCTGGCACGCCGTTTCCATGGCCTGGCACGCGCAGAGCGCCGTTTCTGCCGCCGACGTGCCGCACGGCCGCTCCGTCGGTGACAGGTCGTAACACCCCTTCTACTGCCCAGTTAAGCGCGGGAATGGAACCGCAACAACTCATGGAAGGTGCTCAAGCTCTTAACCCCGCCGTCCGACCACTGCAGCGCCGCAATTAGCTCGCCGGACTTATCCGTTCGCGACAGCCACCTCGAGCCGCCTATAAAAGGCACCCCCGAGCTCGTGCTCGAGCACACACGCCTCCACTACTCCCCTATACCACGCCAAACCTCTGGAAGAGCCCCGAGAGGCTTTTCTTCCCCGGCTCCGGCCAACTGCCTCCGCCTCGGGCTCCAGCTCCGTTCACTCCGGTGAGGGCTCCTCCGTCGCCGTGAGCTTGAACGTAGTACCCTGGCATCCCCCTAGTCCTAACCCCCAGCCCAATTTCTCCCCAGGAGCCTTTCCCCGACGGGCTCCACGAACACCCGAGCCGCCGTCCGCCGGAGATAAGCTCGTCGTCGACGTGGGACTCGCCGGCCTCCAACTCCACCACCGTTTGACGCGGAAGACCACCGTGAAGCTAGAGGTACCCCTCCCCTCCCCTATCTCGCCGTGGATCGACGCCGGCGATCACCGCAGCACCGTCGCCGACGCGGCTCTGCTCCGTTTTTCAAACCTGACACGAGGGGCCCTCTGTCAGTCTCTCATCTCTCTCCCTTCGAAACGTTTTCTGTTAGCGCAATCTACAAAATACGTCTTCCCTCTGCGACTGGCGTATCACATACCGGTTTGCTTCGTCCTTTTCTGTTCTAGCCCCTGGATCTTTTCTGTTTCATTACAGATAGGTCCCTAGACAAAAACCTTAATATATTTTTATCTAAAAGTGATTTTTAGTTGATTCTTTTTCTGTCCATCTTGGTTTCCTGTCTAGTTTTTTGTCATATTTATGTGGAAATATTTTGAGCAACTTTATTTGCACGCGCGGTATTTATGTTAGTATGTATTTGTTTGAATACATAGATACCGAAGGCCGTGACGAAAACGCGAATCTCGCCGAGTTAGACTCCGACTTTTCAGAACCAGGCAAGCATGTTTGAACTCTTGATATGATGAGTGTGTTGCATGTTTGCTAGAGTAGTTCGTTCATAAGCATGATTATATGAGCATATGTGTATGGCATATTTCATGCAAGTGATGCTTCGGGTGAGTCCCGAAGGAGAATGTTGCACCACCTCGGTCATATGGTGATATGATGGGGTGGAATACTGGTATTGTTGGAGCATGCCAGTAGTTGGTCAACTCAGTATCAACGGAGATCACATCTCGATTCCGTTCGTCTCCTTTTCAGTACTATCATAGGCCGTCCGCTGGGATTACGGTCTAGTCGGTTGTAAACCACTTTCCGAGTACACACCAAGTAGAGGGGCCGGGATGAGGGTTCCATGGCCCTGGATTAAAGCCAGTCATCCGGTCAGGGGGCATGGGTGTTTCCGGTTGGGACCGAGAGGGGGGAACCCCTTAGAGCGCGCATATATAAATTTGATCCCATGCTATTCGAGTTTGTAGCCTCCCCGTCTTAAAGTTTTCCGTGAATGTCGTCGCGGGTGATTCCGGACGACAGGATGTTAAATGGGTGTGTACTGGTTAGTTGAGTTTCTGCTAAAACACCGTAGACGAGGCTAGCCCACGTGGCTAGTAGAACCCGTTGGCTATGAGTTAATGGTACAAGCTCTGCAGAGTTAAACTCCTTCAGTAGCCATGTTTTATGGCCTAGGGTCAATCTTCATATCAACCCGGTGACCGTCTCTAGTTTATTCTCGAGAGTAACCAAAGTAATATTTCTGTTAAGTTCATTTGGTAGATGAACTCACCAACCATCTCAGTATTTATTTTCAGAAGTATTCCATCAATAATATCCTGTCATTCATAAGCCCTTTATGTGATGTCGCTCAGACGTCCGACTGTGGCATCCTTGTTATTTATTTTTGTTATAAGCCCTTTATGTGATGTCGCTCAGACGTCCGACTGTGGCATTCTTTTTATTTATAAGCCCTTTATGTGATGTCGCTCAGACGTCCGACTTTGGCATTCTTTTTATTTATAAGCCCTTTATGTGATGTCGCTCAGACGTCCGACTATGGCATTCTTCTTATTTATAAGCCCTTTATCTGATGTTGCTTAGACGTCCGACTGTGGCATTCTTTTTATTTATAAGCCCTTTATGTGATGTCGCTCAGACGTCCGACTGTGGCATTCTTTTTATTTATAAGCCCTTTATGTGATGTCGCTCAGACGTCCGACTGTGGCATCCTTGTTATTTATTTTTGTTATAAGCCATTTATGTGGTGTCGCTCAGACGCCCGACTGTGGCCTGTTATCATTTATTATTCTCCTACGAGGCGTCACCCAGACCCTCGTTGGCCCCGTTATTTTACCTTTTGGATTTCGGGAGGATTACCGCCCGACTGCCGGTCTTACTTTCAGTGCATTCATATTTTGTTCCGGTCGCATTTTTGCTGGAATACTCATATGCATTCATGTTGGCATTTGTTATATCTTAAGTCCGAACTGTCTTGCGAGTACATTCAAAGTACTCGCCTGGTTTGTTGATTTGGCCAGATGTGGACGAAGGCGATCTCATGGATGAAGAGTTCGATAGCGAGTCCGACGCTTAGAGGAGTCCCAGTCAGTCCCTTGCGATCCTGGAATTGATCATTGTTTTATACCGCTTCCGCCTACCACCAAATAAATTCATCGGGTCTCACTCCGACACTCGATGAACTGTAAAATATTGGAGTCACACCACCCACTTCACTGTGACATATTCCACCACCTTTTATTACGAGTCAGTAGTATGCCACCCTACCTTGTGCCATATTCGCCTCTATGTAATATATTGGCGCGCTTGTAATAAAATCTGTTGAGCCATCCTTGGCTCAACCTTGTATAATATTCCGTGTACTGGAAATTCTGTATCAAGGATTTGTCTGCCAGCAGGAATTTTATTCCTCGCCGGTTTAATAAAGAGATCGGTCTTCCGATAATTATTTTACCGAAGGACCGGTCGCGACAACATCGCGCGCCCCCGACCTCCACACAAAGGATGACACTCTACAAATACCTCATGCTCTAACTTCGTCACATAGCGGTTCACCATACATGCATGCTACGGGAATCACTAACTTTAACACAAGCATTTCTCAATTTCATAATAACTCCACTAGCATGACTCTAATATCACTATCCTCATATCTCAAAACAATTATCAAGCATCCAACTTCTCATCATATTAAATGCACTTAGTGTGAAAGTTTTTACTACATTGATATTGGATGTCTATCATGTGAAGACTAGTTTTATAGCCAAAGCACATTACCATGATGTTTTAATAGACTCTCAAAAGGATATAAGTGAAGTATGAGATATCAACAATTTCTACAAAATATAATTACCACCGTGCTCTGAAAGATATAAGTGAAGCACTAGAGCAAAAACTATTTAACTCAAAAGATATAAGTGAAGCACATAGAGTGTTCTATCAATTCCTAGGACATATTTAACACTCTAAAATAGGTGTGTCCAGCAAGGATAATTGTGGCAAACTAACAAGCAAAGACTCAAATTACACAAGACGCTCCAAGTAAAACACATATTATGTGGTGAATAAAAATATAGCTCCGAGTATAGTTACCGATAGATGAAGACGAAAGAGGGGATGCCTTCCCGGGGCATCCCCAAGCTTAGGCTTTTGGCTGTCCTTGAATTTTACCTTGGGGTTCCTTGGGCATCCCCAAGCTTAGGCTCTTGCCACTCTTTGTTCCATAGTCCATCAAAGCAATACTAAAAACTTGAAAACTTCACAACACAAAACTTAGAAAAAAAATCTCGTGAGCTCCGTTAGTATAAGAAAGCAAACCACTACTCAAAGGTGCTGCAATGAATTCATTCTTTGTTTATATTGGTGTTAAACCTACTGTATTCCAACTTCTCTATGATTCATACTTCCCAATACTACTCATAGATGCATTGAAACAAGCAAACTACACACGAAAAAACAGAATCTGTCAAAAACAGAACAGTCTGTAGTAATCTGTAACTTTCGCATACTTCTGTAACTCCAATTTTTTTTAACTAAATTGGTAAACGTGAGGAATTTGTCTACTAATCATCTGAAATAATAATCAACTAAATAGCACGCTCCAGTAAAATCTGGTGACCATTCTAACGAGCGCTAACGATTCTATTTTTCACAGCAAGATCATATAAACTTCACACAAGTCTTCCCAAAGGTTCTACTTGGCACAAACACTAATAAAAACTCAAAACCACATCTAAATAGAAGCTACATGCAATATTTATTCTAAACAGAAGCAAAAACAAAAAATATAAAATTGGGTTGCCTCCCAACAAGCGCTATTATTTTACGCCCCTAGCTAGGCACGATACATGGATAGGTCTAGGTATTGCCATCTTTGGAAGGCAATTCTTTAATTAAGCACTTGTGATTCTTAGGCACTTCTTTATCCCTATTGATAATCAAACTTTTAGGCAAGAAATAAAGAAATTCAATTGTGTCAAAAGGTTCTTTTGCAAAAGTGAGAAAATTAGGATGAACACTTATGGATTTGAGATCCGCGATTCCTTTACTAGATGTTTCACCCTTGTCTTTAGGAACATACATGAACTTAGATAATTTAGTGGTAGAAGGATTTGGACTAATTTTTATAGCACAATGAGCAGAACCCACATTAGTAATACTATCCTCAAGCTTATTGATTCTAGTAGAATCTTGATCTATTTTTTCCTTAACTATGGGTTCCTTTTCTTTAAGGTTTTTCAGAACAACTCCTACCTTGGATCCATATTGGGTAATTTCATTGTGGATCTTTCTATCCAAGTTCTTTACCAATTCTATCGTAGCAACTTTGTTTTCAATAATTTCTAGCCATTGCATAACATGCTCCAAAGTTAAAACGGTCCCATTAACCATAAGAGGTGATGAGCCAAATAATTCAGTCATTGCATCATAAGAATCAAAAGTATGGCTACCCAAGAAATTCCCTTCGGTAATGGTATCTAAGATAAATCTATTTCACGCAGTTATGCCAACATAAAAATTGCGAAGAAGCATGGAAGTGGAAAGTTTCCTAGTAGATCTATTTTGAGCATTGCAAATTCTATACCAGGCATCTTTTAAGTTTTCTTCCTCCCTTTGTTTAAATTGAGAACCTCACTTTCGGGAGTATTGATAATGATAGGTGTGCTAGACATGATGATAAGCAAGCAATCCAACACACACAAGCAAACAAGAAGCAAGCGAACAATAAACACACGGCAGAAGAAGGGCAAATAAAACGGCAAGGATGAAGTGGGGGAGAGAAAATGAGATGCAAAAAATGTAATGCAAAGGATAATGGTTTGTGATAGGTACTTGGTATGTGACTTTGGTGTAAGCCTCCCCGGCAACGGCGCCAGAATTTCTACTTGCTACTTGTCAAGCTTGTGTTGTATTCCCTCGAAGAGGAAAGGGAGATGCAACACAGTAGCGTAAGTATTTCCCTCAGTTTTTGAGAACCAAGGTATCAATCCAGTAGAAGACCACGTGTGAGTCCCTCGCACCTGCACAAACAAATAAGAACTTCACAGCCAACGCGATAAGGGGTTGTCAATCCCTTTACGGTCACTTACGAAAGTGAGATCTGATAGAGATGATAATTTGATATTTTTGGTATTTTTGGGTATAAGAACAGAAAGTAAAAGCGGAAAAGTAAAGTAGATTGTAGATTGATATGTTGAGAATAGACCCGTGGGCCATAGTTTTCTCTAGTGGCTTCTCTCATGATAGCGATATTCTATGGCGGGTAAACAAATTACTGTCGAGCAATTGATAGAAAAGCGAATAATTATGAGATTATCTAGGCATGATCATTATATATAGGCATCACGTCCGAGACAAGTAGACCGAAACGATTCTGCATCTACTACTATTACTCCAGACATCGACCGCTATCCAGCATGCATCTAGAGTATTAAGTTCATAAGAACAGAGTAACGCCTTAAGCAAGATGACATGATATACAGGGACAAACTCAAACAAAGTGATATAAACCCCATCTTTTTATCCTCGATGGCAACAATACAATACGTGCCTTGCTGCCCCTACTGTCAGTGGCAAAGGACACCGCCAGATTGAACCCAAAGCCAAGCAGTTCTCCCATTGCAAGAATTATGGATCTAGTGGGCCAAACCAAACCAATAATTCGAAGAGACTTGCAAGGATATTATAATCATACATAAAGAGTTCAGAAAAGAACCAAATATTTCTCATAGATAATCTTGATCATAAACCCACAATTCATCGGATCTCGACAACACCACAAAAAGAGATTACATCGAATAGATCTCCTCGAAGACCGAGGAGAACTTGGTATTGAGATCCAAAGTGAGAGAAGAAGCCATCTAGATACTAGCTATGGACCCAAACGTTTGTGGTAAACTACTCATAACTCATGGTGAGACGATGATGATGATGTAGAAGCACTCCGTGGAAGATCCCCCTTCGGCGGAGCTCCGGAACAGGCCCCAAGATGGGATCTCACGGGAATAGAAGGTTGCGGCGGTGGAACTAGGGTTTTCTCTGTTGTTCTGGTAGTTTCGGGGTACGTAGGTATATATAGGAGGAAGGAGGGCACTGGGGGCCAGACGAAGTGCCCACGAGGCAGGGGGCGCGCCCTATAGGGGCGCCCCCCCCTTGTGGACGCCACGTCAGCCCTACTCCGTGGTTCTCAAGTCTCCCGTGCGTATTTTGCTCAAAAAATATGTCTCCTGAAGGTTTCATTCCGTTTGGACTCCGTTTGATATTCCTTTTCTGTAAAACCCTAAAACAGGCACAAAACAGCAATCTGGACTGGGCCTTTTGGTTAGTAGGTTAGTCCCAAAAATAATATAAAAGTGTAATTCAAAGCCCATTAAACATCCAAAACATCATAAATAATAGCATGGAACAATAAAAAATTATAGATACGTTGGAGACGTATCAATCATTAGTCCATAGTTTGGTTTGACCCTATTCGGACTCTAAAATACATCTTCTTTTTTAGGTTCATTTAAAAACCTGCATTGTTTACGACCGTACGGGGTACTCTTTTCTAGAATCCTGTTCTTTTTTTACAGGCGGCCATTATACCTCTCCTTCTCAAGGACACATTATCAAGGAGAAAAAGGCGCATAAGTGCAGCAGGGCCACTTGTTGAAATTTTCTTTCTCTGAAATTCGGGTTGTGTGTAAACCTGTTTTCCTCTTTTTTTTCTCTTTTATTTGTTGGCATGTCAAATGCCCGAGGCTGTTATTGGAGTTATCAATAACCTCACGGCTCACCATATTAAACGGGGTATAAAAAAAGCAGTTTGGTTCCAATTTGTTTGGGCCGTTGTCTATTTTTACCACCTGTGTTCTCCACCCCGAAGTCAGATCACCACATATGCCCTAATACCTTGACTTAATACCAGGGGTTGTAGTCAGCCTGGCACGCCTACAAAAAGTCCGAACACCTATAGGGAACTATTCAACGTTCCGGATATTGCGTTATATGCATTAGCTCCGAATAATGTCTTTGGTCAATAGTTGGGTTGCCCGGCTCCTTTGCTTGCTACCTTACGTTCCGCATTGTTCGGCTAAGGTAGTAAAGGGAGAACTACTGTGATTGTACTTCTGGTTCGTCCAGGCAAGTACCTCAGTAGAGAAAGCCAAAAACTGATTGTCATGATGAGGCGAGAGATGGTCAAGCGATTCGGTGACCTGGTGTTATACTATGATCAATAGTGATCCACTCTGTGTTATACGAGGGGCTGGTCTTCGCCCAGCTGCGTAAAAAAGGCACCATAATTTGAAAAGCCTGGTACGCACCAGGGGCTAGTACTTAGCCCCACTAGTCAAGCTCCTATGGCTAAGTGAAAGCCGCGTAGTCTGATTGCCTGGTTCTCTATGTAAACACCTCCTATACAGACCAAGACGTTGGATAAAGAGTGTTCTTGCGTGTTACCGAACACCCCTGTAATATTTACATGGGGGCTGAAGCCGATGACTGGAAACTTTCAGATTTAAATAAACAGCCGCACAGGAGGAAGAGGTCGCTCACAAATATAGAAGCACACAATTTATATACATTGGCACATTGGCTTAGTCCTTACAACCCAAATACAAATCACTCAAAGATTATATCCTTTGAGCATTGGCCCTCTACAAGACGGGCTCCGTCTAGGACGTCGCCAAAGTACCTTTTCGACGGCGGTGATCCTTGCCCTCTGGAGGGCCAGTAGTGGCTATTTACGTTGCCTTCATCTTCGCCCAATGCACCTTCACGCAGGCAAAGGCCATCCAAGCACCCTCTATGCATGTCAAACGCTTAATAGCGTCAACCCGCGGACTCGCTTCGACGAGCCTCTTCACCAATCTGAAGTAACTACTCGGGATCGGATCAGCGGGCCATAGGCGGACTATCAAGTCCTTCATGGCCAAACTCGCCATGTTGTGCAGCTTGACCAGCTGCTTCATTTGGTCATTGAGGGGCACCGGGTGGTTGGGCGCAAGGAACTGCGACCAAAATAGCTTCTCCGTGTTGTTCCCCTCCTAAGCTCGGAAGTATTGGGCGGTGTCCGCGATGCTCCTCAAGAGATCCGCAAACACGCATGGAGAACTCCCCAATCATGCCAGCCCTAGATACCTCTGACCTCTGAAGATGCTCTGCAAGAGGAAAAAACTTACCAATTGCTATTTAACGCGCTTGTTTTATCTCCTCCTGAGCACTACGCGATTCAGTCTGCGCCTCCTTGGCGGGACTAACTGCCGCACTGAGTTCGGCAGCTTGGTCCGAATTCGCCTTCTCTAATTTGTTGCACTTGCGAATTACATCTTGAAGCTCGGCCTCGACTTCGGTCATTCGAGCCTCGTGCTGTTGACGCTGGGCCTTTTCGGCCTCCAGGTCAGCAGCCGCTTTACCAGCGGCCTCCTTGCTCGCTCTGGCCTCTTCCTTGGCCGCCGCAAGCTCGCCCTTCAGAGCCTCGACTGGAGCTGCATCAGCTGTTTTATGAGAACATATAACACAAGTCAGCTCACATTCTCACATATAGTGTGGAGGAATTTATATTTCCTAAACCCGCATAACTTGTGTTTTGTCAAAACGCTTGTTGACGCGGTCGAGATCTTCATCATCTAGTTTAAGTTTCCAATTTAACTCGGAAACCTCTGCGGCTCGGGCAGATGCCTCAACTAGCGAATCCTGCTCAAGCACCAAATTCATAGTTCAGCTCTGTTATATGCTATAACATGGATACTTTGTCTGATTCTGTTCAGAATCAAACAAAGCATCAGGGGCTACTGTCTATATTATCAAGGTTCTCTTTGAAGCAACATTACGTCGCATACCTCAAAGCCTGTTAATAGGCTGTTGAAAGCTTCGTTCAGTCCGCCTTTGACGGACCGAATTTTCTCCATGACCGCACTCATCAGAGTGTGGTGTTCTTCTACGATGGAAGCACTTTGCAGTGCTCCCTCCAGAGTGTTCGGCGCCTCCGGATTGAAGCTAGGCGCCGCAGGAGCAGCTGCTCCCTCCCCCATTACGGGGGGCTGGTCCCTTGATTCCGAAGTCGCACTGGACTCCAGAACAGTGTTCAGCGAGGTCTCATATTATTTGGGCCCCCATCTTCGGTCACCATGGGGATCGCTCCCCCCTGGCAGGCCGCGGCCGAGGGATTGACCTCGACCGTCCTTTCGTCCACCCACTCCCACCTGCTGGAACAGGGGGAGCTTGTAGAGAGGATACCTCAATATCCCTCATGACGGGTGACGAGCCATGCGGAGGCGTATTGCTCTCCCTCTCTTCGGACGCTAGAGAATTCCCCGAGGACAGTGAAGCCACGAGGATGTCGTGCGGAGGGCTATATAAAGGTAAAATAAATATTAGATGCTGCAAAGGAAAATTATCCGAATATAAGCAGTTTAAATACTTACGATTCGGACAGGGGCTTGATCCTGGGCTGAACCCGATAGCTGTGTTCGGACGATGATCCGAACTAACAGGAAGAGTTAACTTTTTCCTGGGTGCGGCCGTGCATGCGTCAGCAAGAGCCGCTCATTTCCTCCCCTTGGCCAGGACGGGGGAGTCTTCTTCTTCCTCCTACTCTTCCTCTTTGGGAGAGAGTTGGGAGCACGTTTCCTCGGACCTTGTGTCCACGGGGCGGGCAGGGCGGGAGTCGCTCTTGACCTCCTTGCCCTTCTTCTTGGCCTTCTTCACCAGCGCCTTGTACGACGTCGAGACTAACATCGCCGTCACCCGAGGCGTCTCTGGGTCTTCTGGTAGGGGAGCGGGACACTTGATCCACTCCGCCTTTTTCATCCAAGCCTGGATAGAACGCAAAAACTCCAACTCTTGTTATAACTAAAGTGGGGAAGGAATAAATATTCGGCAGAAATCTCAATTACCTCTAATGCGGGGAGCACAGTACTTAAGCCCTTATCCTCAGTCTCCGCCGGCCACCCCTTCTGGGCCTTGAAAAGGTGCTTCCAGATGTCTTTGTGCGTAGTGCTGAAGAGGTGCTTCAAGGGCAGGGATCCTTCCGGATTCAACTCCCACAGATAGGAATCATGGCGTTGGCAGGGAAGGACGAGGCGGGCGAGCAATCCCTTGACCACGTTTGTGAGCTGGGTGCACTTGGAGATCATGCCAGTGATGCGGCTTTGGAGCAGCAGTACCTCTGCCTGAGATCCCCAATTCGAACCCTTGTCAGTCCAGGAGGTTAGCCTCTCCGGGAGTCCAGATCTGAATACAGGAGCTACAGCCCACTTGGTGTCGCGGGGCTCGGTGATATAAAACCACTCCTGCTGCCAAATATGGTTCGTCTCCATGAATGCCCCCTTTGGCCAAGTGGTGTTTGGGAGTTTGCTTATCATAGCACCTCCGCTCTCAACGTGCTGCCCGACGACCATCTTTGGCTTCAAATTGAAGGTTTTGAGCCAGAGGCTGAAGTGTGGGGGGACTCGGAGGAATGCTTCACATACCACTATGAAAGCGGATATATGAAGAATTAAATTCGGGGCTAGATCATGGAAATATAACCCGTAGAAAAATAGAAGACCCCGTACAAAGGGGTGGAGAGGAAATCCCAGCCCCCGAATGAAGTGCGAGAGGAATACAGCCCTCTCACCCGCCTTAGGGACGGGGATCACTTCGTCCTGCTCAGGGACTTGGTGCACCACATCATCGACGAGATAACTTGCACTCCAGAGGCTCTTCACGGTCTTCTCTATGATCGAAGAAGCCTCCCACTTGCCTTTGGAGCTGGAGCCAGCCATTGTTGAGACGGCTGCGGTGGTGGAGGAGTTGAGGATTGAGGGCACAAGAGATGTGGGCGCTGGGGGCTGAGGAGATCGGAGAGCTAGGGCTTGAGGAGAGCGTGGGGATAAAGGGTAAAACTTTGGGTCCTTTTATAAGTGGTGAATGTTAAACGCCCCCACTCTAGCCGTAAACCTCGCCGGTTCCCAACAAGGTCGTGCGTAAGGCGCGGTTAAGATGCTCACGTCACATTGATAAGGACCCCGTAATATGCGGGCATGATCTCTGTTTAGACAAGACGTGCCAATGAGGCTATACCTCGAAACGTGAAACCAGGACCAAGAAAACGGTTTGATATGTATTAAAAGGGACAAACGTGACGCTTTGCTGAAAGGTTGTCAGTAAAGACACAGTATCCGTTTTTTGATACCTTGCCTTCGAGGCTAAGGGTTGTACTAACCATGTAGAGTCGGACACAGTACCTTTTGTAGGGAATATTTCTTCAATATGTTCGGGAGGAGGAACCCGCCTTGCAATGCCGAAGACAGTGCGTCAGCCGAACTCATCGTCATCGAAGACTGGTTCATGGGCTACCAAGGGAGTCCTGGATTAATGGGTCCTCAGGTGACCGGATCATTCATTATGGGCCGGACTGGTGGGCTGTGAAGATTATCGATGAAGACTATCTCCCGTATCAAGATAGGACTCCCCATGTGTAAAATAGCAAGTTTAGAGTCCGGGTGTAATACTTTCCTTACTTTGCAAGGTGATCATGTACAAACCCTAGGCCCCTCCGATGCATATATAAACTAGAGGGTTTAGTCCGTAGAGATGACGACAGAATCATAACAATCACATAGGCTAGACTTCTAGGGTTTAGCCATTACGATCTTGAGGTAGATCAACTCTTGTAACCCATATGCATCATGATTAATCAAGCACGAAGTAGGGTATTACCTCGATCAAGAGGGCCTGAACCTGGGTAAAACATTGTGTCCCAGTCTCCTGTTACCATTGATCCTCAGGCGCACAGTTCGGGACCCCCTACCCATGATCTGCCGGTGTTGACATCGACAACCAACAGTCGGCAAAGAGATTAATTTGACTAGCAAGCTAGAATCGTTTTTTGTGTTATGGTGGGTGTATATAGTACACGTCGAAGAGGTGGGAGGGGACTAGCATATATACTACGTACGCGTCCGTGAACACAGGCGGTGGTTATCCTAGGACACTCGCGTGTGACACTTCCATCTGTGGGCCCGCGAGGTCATCGTCGATGCATGCATCACTTTGACCTACATTGGGAGAGGTTAATTAATTTCACCATCAAGGAGGATTCTTTTTGGGTTGTATTATGGTAGGAGCATATAGTATGCGTCGAAGAAGGGGACGGGGACCAACATATGTAGTACGCTTCATGAACCTCGCTCTATGTGGCGAATTTACGGTTTTTGAGCATGTGCCACATCATAGTTGTGCATTTTGGGTATTCAACCGGCGTGGTTGTCCTCTCGCACCCACTCACGCGGTTATCAGTGATATCGATGCTTTCCATCTATGGGCCCGCTTGGTCCATCACTACTTTGCCTGACAATGAGAGAGGTTAATTTGACTTAGGAGGGGATTTTTTGTTTGTATTACGGTATATAGGTCATGCTTTGGGATGACATGACACAGTTTGAGCACACATGCATGTGTATGTATGAATCCCTCCCATCGAGTCGAAGTGGGGAGTACCACGGTACGTCATGAACCGATCTCGCTTTGTGTGGGGACTGTGCGATTTTGCCGCACGTGCCACAACAATGTTTTGAATGATATTCAAGCATGCATGCACGCATCACCTCCATACATACATATGCATGTAGTGGTCTAACAGTGCACTCCCTCACGTGGTTATCGGTGACATGCCTATATATTTGTGGGCCTGCATGGACATCCATGATCACTTTGACCAACAACAAGATAGTTTATCATGGCGAATTCTTCCTTTGGTTCGTGTTATCGTAGTAGGTCTTGGTGAGATTCACACCTAATTAAGTTCGAGCGCATACTATGCATGCATGCATGAATCCCTGTCATCGGCTCGAAGTGTGGTGTGACATACATATGCATCGTCAACTAACTCTTGCTCCGTGTGGGGATTTCTGGTTCCAAAGCACGATGCCAAATGAAAGTTGTTCCATTGTGTATTCAAACATCAACACCTCCATACATATGTTTGGGCCACACGCAGGCCGTGGTTGTCTTTGGGGACAAGCAACTTGCATGATTATTGGTGAGCTAGCACATCTCTGGGGTCGCATGGACGGCCATCTCTTTGACCAACAACAAGAGAGAGGTTGTGTGACCAAGGTGGATTATTGTTGGTCCATTTTTACGATACATCTTGGTGAGATACTGATACGTCCAAAACGTATCTATAATTTCTGCTTGCTCCATGCCTCTTTTGTGTGATATTGCTATGATATTTATACACTTCCATACACTTTTGATCATATTTGGACTGACCTATTAACTCAGTGCACCCCAGTGCCAGTTTCTGTTTTATGCTGTTTTTGTATTCCAGGTTTTCCCATTACGTAAACTGCCAAAAAAATCCCGGAAAAATTATATAAAAAATCAGCATTCCGGAAGCTTCCTTGCGGCCAAAGTAGGGCCGGAGGGGAGCCACCAGGGCTCCAGGCGCCCTGGTGGCGCGGCCCCCGTCCTGGCCGCGCCGGGGGGGCGCCTGGGCCCCCCAAGTCTCCGCTGATGCCCTCCTTTGGCATATATTTACACCGCGTCCCGAAACCCTCGAGGACGGAACCCTTTTTCGCGATCTCATCTCTGTTCCGCCGCCGCCGCGCTTCCAAGATCGGGAGCACCAGGAGAACTCTTCCCGGCACCCTGCCGGAGGGGAGGATCACCACCGGAAGCCTCTCCACCACCATGGACGCCTCCCGGATGAGTTGTGAGTAGTGTCCCTTGGACCATGGGTCCATGACCAGTAGCTATGTGATGTTCTCCTCCCCTCTTTGTTCTTCACTAATTAGACCTCGTGAGCTGCCCTACATGATCGAGGCACATATGTAATCCTTATGCTGTTGCTATGTTGAGTTTGCTGGGATCCGATGGATTGTGAGATTATGTTCAGATTGTGTGTGAGTAATATATTTGATCTACCTCTTTTATATTTATGTTCTTGAGTAATTCTTGCATGTTCTCCGTTGCTGTTTATTGCTTTGGCCAAGTAGTAGGTAGTAACTCCAAGAGGGAACGTTATGCTTGATTGTGGGTTCATGCCCCTCGATGACTAGTTTGAGTGATAGAAACATGAGTCTAGGGGATGTGCTATTGCCACAAGGGGGAAAACAACGGTGCTTGTACTCGCGGGTGCAAGGATTGTTTACTTTACGCAAAGTTCTTTTAATGCAGTTGTCTGTTGCTTTGAGTTTACACTATGGGTGGGACTCGCAACTTAATACCAGCGAGATGTTCTGGATAGATATCTCAAGGTGGATGATTAGTAGTAGATGCAGATGGATTTCGGTCTACTTACCTTGGCGTACCGCCCATGCTTTTGAGCCTCAACCTTTCTTGCAGCATAGTTAGCATTGGTTTGCGCACATAATTCTGTCAATTGCCCAACTGTAATTCATTTACCTCACATAGCTGTTTTATCGTCTTTTGGGAGAGAGACATTACTAGTGAACATCATGGGACCCCGGTCCATATTACCATCATTGATCACATCCGCTATTTACTTTCTGCTTTTACTTACTAGTTGCAATTATACCTATCACTATTATCTCTTGCGTTTGATCCTTTGTAAACGACAAGGCCGGAGGGATTGACAACCTCTCTGTACTCGTTGGGAGCAAAGTTATTTGTATCTGTGTGTAGGTCCAGTTAATTGCTTCAACTTCAGGTCATACTCGTTGGCAAGATCTGTGCGAGCCTTGGCCACCCTCTGGTCGACCTCCTCCTGGACCTCAGCCTCGCGGGTAGAGACAACGTCCTCGGCCAGGGTCATGTGACGCTCCCTCGCCTCCAGCCGCTCATGCTCAAGGCTGCGCTCCAAGGCCTCCAGCATCAGCGCCTCCTCGCGTTTCTGGATCTCCCTCTCGTCAGAAGGTGCCCCCCTCATCGACGCCAGGGCTGTCCTCGCGCTTCGACCTGTTGATCGAGGGATTCGTTCAAGGCCTTAAGCCTCCGCTGGTGCTCCTCGGTGACCTCGCGGTGGCGACCGCCTACTAGGCCTCCTCTAGAGACTGGGCTCTAGCTTCATGCGAGGCCGCGAGGGACACCTCGGCCTTTGCACTGGCGCGCTCGTGCTTAAGGCGACCGAAGTTGATGGTCACCTTCAGCCGACACTATTCGTCAACCAGCCAAAGCTCCTCAGTCTCTAGGCGGGCGTCTACATCAACGAGCTCTTCCCCGACCCGGCTCAGCGCAACCATCGCATTACGGAGAAGCTCGTGGCGGATAGCGCCGCATCCACGTACGAATTCAATCACGCGGCTGGCCCCGTCCTTCATGTCGTCAATCATCAGAGAAACTCGGGATGTCCCGCCCTCCTCCGGCAGGGGGCTGAAGGCCGATGCCTTACCCGCTACCGCCCGGGCCTCGACGGGGGCGCTGCAAGACGAGGCCTGGTAGCTCAAAGATGAAGACGGAGCTGGAGTCGCACAACCGCAAAAGACAACCAACGGAGGGGTTCTCGGCATGCCTCCAACGCTCCAGGCGGAGCCACGAAGGAGGGACAACAGGAACGCCAAGTCCAGGCCCCGGGGCGGCGTGTTCACGTCCTCCGCAAGCCTCACGACATGGACGGCGCCCCGGCGGGGCGAACTCGAGGCCAATGAGAAGCCCTGAAGGGGTGGGGGTTGCTCCTTGAGAGATTCTGCCGCTCCGGTTCATGGGGACAAGAAGAATCGGAGTCAGGAAGGAATGCAACACTTAGGAAATCACGAAGACAGGGTACTTACTCTTCTTTGGCTATGTACTTCCTCTGTTTTAGTGGCCGGTAGGCGTCACCATTACAGCTCAGAGGCGCCTTCCTCCCGCGGAGAGCCCTGAAGTTCAAGCGGAGCTGGCCGAAGCCCTGGGCGCGACCACCGTTGCCTGGGGCAGCATCCGGGGATCCCGAGAGGGTGACCTCGGGAGTCTCGGTCCGCAGGCTCACCAGGCGCGGCCTCAGGACAGCTCGCCCACGACCCAGGGGCCGGCGCCTTGGGAGCTGCAGCGCACACCGCTTCTTCAGCAACCGCCCTGCCGGCGTCCGATGACGCCCACCTCCCTGCATCCGCTTGTGTGGTGGGCGCTGAGGGGACCGCAGGCGAGAGGACCAAGGGGATGGGACTCTTGCGGAGTCCCTCAAGGCCAGCCAGACGCAGCCCCCATGCGTCAAAAAGGGGGGTCTGCCGCACGAACTCAGCCGTGTTGGAGCAGTAGTACAAGAGACAACCCTCCTCCGGCAGATTGGCCGGCGCCGGGTCGCCCGTCAAGAGCTCAAACACCGTCCGCTGCACCTCAGGACGAATCACAGACACATGGATCCTGGTGGGGTCATCGCAGCCGCAGAAGGTCCACGGTGGAAGGGAGTGACACTGGTGCAGAGCAATGCGACACTTGATGAACTCCTTCACCACCATGGGCGTCGTCACCCCGAGGTCCTCAGCCTGGCCAGCCAGCGCCAGACATGGGCAAGACGCGGGTCATCAAGCTTCGCGTGCCCCCAGCCAGAGCTTGGGACAGTTGGAGCCCGAGGAAGCAGAAGTAGAGGATTGCACACACCAACATCAACAAACACCCACCGCTTTCGAAATACTTCCGCGGCCGACGAGAGCTCGAAGTCGATCCCCGAGCCGGACGTCGCTGCTATAACATGGAAGGTCACACACCCCGAGCGCTGGTGAGCGTCTGTCAGGTGAAGCGAGAAGAAATGACGAAACAAGGCCACATAAGGAGCAATGCCCACCATGGCCTCGCAGACAAAGGCGAAGACCGCGAGGAGAACGATGGATTGGAGATCCAAGTGCAGCGCATGAACTTGGTAGTGCGAGAGCACGCCGTTGAAGAAATCGGAAAGGGGAGGGATTAGGCCAGCCCAGAAGGCATGAAGATGGATGGGGATCTCGGTGGCCATCATATCGGTGGCGAAGCGAGAAGCCGGCCACGCCACGGTCGCCCCCCATTCATGGGAGTCGGCAGCGAGCGCGGGGCGAACCTTGCTCAACCCTTCCTGGTTAACCACCACCGACCACTCAAGGGCGAGCTCAAAGACCGGAGGCGCGGGGCGAACCTTGCTCAACCCTTCCTGTTTAACCACCACCGACCACTCAAGGGCGAGCTCAAAGACCGGAGGCGCGGGGCGAACCTTGCTCAACCGTTCCTGGTTAACCACCACCGACCACTCAAGGGCGAGCTCAAAGACCGGAGGCGCGGGGGCTGAGGTGCGGGTTTTCCCCTTCCCCTTCTTCTGGCTCGGCGCCATGGCGACGGAGAGGATTGGCACCGGGTCAGGCTAGGAGAGGAGGCTGTTGTTTTCTGGAAGAGGGAGGAGCTGTGGGAGCGCGCTACTAGCGAGAGAGGCGGAGCTATGCGAGCGGTGGCGGCCACCAGGTCGGGTAGATTTCAAGGAGGCGTGGGGAAGTGGATACGCCCACGTCCAATCAAGTCACCATGCGTGGACCAGGGCCACATGAATTTGGGGCCCACGGCGCTTCGCCCTTGCCCTCTCTGGCTTCGCCTCGAAGCCAAGTCCGAGCGTGCCTTGGGCCCACGGGCTACTGTCGGCGTCCTGGGAACGGGGGTACCCAAACTTGCCTGCCGGCGGCCCGTGACGTGGCTCCATCAGCGGCCTGGTGCGGCCCAACTTCAGCAACCACAACTCACGACCCTCGCGAGCGGCCAAGCCTCGTGAGGCGGGCAACAACAAGACCTCCCTAGGGGAAGTCTCTCGAGGCTGGCTCCCGAGGATCGGAGATATCTATGCAAGATGCATCTCGCGAGGTTCACGTGACGTGAGCCATGACGTCCAAGGCCAGGCGGGCGCCAGCAGGCGCAGTGTACCGGTTTCCTCTTTAGTGCTAAGAGGGCAAGAGCAGGCGCGGAGTCCCGAGGGATTAGGCAAAGGTTTCCATATCGGTGCAACAAGACCAAGGACCGTCAGGGCTGCAGAACGGAGGTCATTGTGGAGCCCGGCGCGGTGTCATCACCAGAGCCTTTGGCAGGCGAAGACTACTTTTGTCAGGATAACTTGTACTAGTTGTTCCCCTTCAAATTTGGCCGTTGTGGGATCCCTTCCCATCGATAATTGGGAATAGGACCAGGG
Source organism: Secale cereale (assembly GCA_902687465.1). NCBI lineage: Eukaryota > Viridiplantae > Streptophyta > Magnoliopsida > Poales > Poaceae > Secale > Secale cereale. The sequence goes on from LR738714.1 coordinate 73,893,754, forward strand.
CCACTATAAATAGGGCCTAGCCACCACCATGGAGGGGGACGACTCATCAGATCTAATCTGAGACACCAGAAGCTCATCCGAGCCCAAGAACACCTCTCCTCTGGAGGCTGTTCATCCCTTGTACTAGTTCATCCTCAGTAATACAAGGCAATCCACCACACATAATGGAGTAGGGTATTTCACCACAAGGTGGCCCGAACCAGTATAATCCTCTGTATCCCTTGTTCTTTGAGTTCCTCGAGCTAGGATGTGGAATCGTAGGGCGTACGCGTCGGGGAGAGAGTGTTCTTCATGCGCACCATAGAGTTCGAACCTCTCAAGGGTTTGCGGAACCCGAAATCCGATAGATACATAGAGAAGCGTTGATGGGCCATCACTCCAGAATTGGCTACACGCCAAAATAATCCGAGATAGTATCCATACATATAATTCAAGTTTAGAGCTTGATAGACCCTCTGAAAGACATAAATTCTAAAGTGTAGTGATGGATCTATAAATTGACAAATATAATTTTATAATAATGCTTGACTTGTTGCAAATAGTTTATAACAAGATCACGGAGTTAATTATGATGAGATTGTCTCATCATAATATTACTTAAAGTCGGTTCGGATTAAACAAGCAATTACTAAATATTTCAGTTATGAGATATAACAGATGGATGTCAAAATGATTCTCATGAGATGGAAAGAGATCCAAGGTTGTATATTTCATACAGTCCAAGGTATTTTTCTCGATCTAGAGGATGCTAGTAAGTGTGCAAACTTCAAGAGATGTAGTAATGATCTAAAGCAAGCATAGTGGAGTTGGAATTTTTTTTGATAAGTTAATCAAATAATATGATTTCATCGATAGAAACAAAGATGCTTGTATTTATAAGAAAATAAATGGGTGCATGACAATATTTATAAGCACTGTGTGTGCATGACACATTGTTGATTGGAAATTATATAAATTTCTTGACACATATTAAGACTTTATTAAACATAGTATTTCAGTAAAGTACTTAGGTAATATAGTCCTTGTATTAGACATAATAGTAGTATCTAATCAGGGCTTAGCCAAAATACATATAGACAAAGTATTAAAACAGTTTAATATGAAAAATGCCAATAAGAGTTTCTTGTCAAAGTCACATGGAAGGAGTTCCTAGCAAGAATCAATATATTGAAATACTGATGAGTGAAATACATGATTTCAATCACACTTGTGTTAATTCCATGGTATGTAACTAACCAAATATGTCCAAGTACTCGAAGGCGAAGTAAGTAGATATGCATGATATGTGTTGGTATAATTACAAAGTGCTCTTAATTGAGATGGTAGAAACATGTATATTTGTGCTAACTGAAACTAGGTAAATTTAAAATATCTATACACTTGATCTAAACATGATTGATGATATGTTTTTTGGGCAAACTTAAGATGGTATATTGGCAATGATCTGTTTAGGCATGCAATTACGAAAATTCATTGATGGTGATTACTTTTCCTTGTATTGAAAAGTGTAAACCAAGATCAATCCAACTAAAAGTTTATTATTTTATATTTATTTTATATGAATTAAGAGTACATGGTTTTCCAAGCGTAATTGACGTGTATGCCTTTTTTGTCATCATTGCAATTATTAGCATTAACAATGTTTTTTATGGATATGAAATACAATCAATCCCATAGCATGCCAATTTTGAAAAATAAATTATATTTTATTATTAATACTCTTTTGATTGCATTATTTTAGTAGATGTAGGAATATTGTATTTAAGATTTGTTTTTTTGTGCAAACTCGACGATTTTATGTTAGTAAATATACATGTGTAAATCGACTACGGTAATTGCCTTTTAATATTATATGCGTTATAAATGTTCATGAGTAATGTTATTCTTCACTCCATTTTTTGGAGTAGCTATCAACATTCATGCTTGCACTTAGGATTTCTCGCAACTTACTTTCACAACATAAACTATTAGCCTTATATATAATATGATAAATACACATCCAGGTCCCCTCCATTACGTAGCTATTAATGGCTATATTATTGTGGCATTACCGAGTAACGTGCGTTTTTTTCTCGAGTACATCTGTACGTGTTATTGCAAAATATTAATATTACTCAATTTTTTAGCTTTGGAATGTGAAATATCTATTTTGGATCTAAACTTCTTTTCATCCTTTTGCTTTTAATGAAGACCAAAAAATCTTCGAAAAATCATTTTGTCTTGATTCTAAACTTCTTTTCATCCCTTTGCTTTCAAAAATGATGATGACTTTAAATTTGTAGGAATGCATGGAAAATTCCAACGAAAGGTAAAGTTGTGCTGCCTTAGGAACAATGGCGAAGCTTCATGGGGGGTAAAGGGGGCCATTGCCCCCTACTCTAGAAAAACTATTAAGTGTACCCCCAATATTATTAGGCTTGAATATCAAAATTTTCGTAGAGTTCATGCATAATTATCTGCTTTGCCCCCTCAACTCTGATTAGCCTCCTCATCCTCCTCTTCGTCATGTGGCGCAGTCGCATCCAGATGACTATCGGCATCGCCATCCCCATGCCATGGCATGGGTGGCGGTAGACGGCGACATGGTGCGCGGGTTGCACTACGCCCTGCACGGTCGTATTTGGAACTCGTCTACATGTCGGAGATATACCGCATAGGCCTCCAGGTCCAGGAGGCACTCCTCATCTGCTCGTCGGTGAGCCTTGTCCATCCTCTGCTTCTGTGCACACCCTCACCCACGTGCCCTTCTGGGTTCGAGGCCTCCCCGACTCCTCTGCCGCCCTCTGTTGAGCCGCTACGACGCTCCCCTTCGCATGATGTCATGGCCGCGGGTGCTGAGCTGCCTGATGGGCTGCTCCCTCTTTTTCGTCACCAACAGAGTGGACTGCTGGGCACTCTTGTCCCACTACCACGCAGGCTACCGGCGAGCAGGCGCAAAATGTTCGCAGGTTTCGGCTACACTCTGAGGAGGTCAAGTGCCTGGCTCAAGACTGTTGGGCATGCACACGTGACTCTGGTAGAAAATGCTGCCCAGTAGCTAGTTTGCGTCCAATGCCGGGAGGACATCACCGAAGCGGCAATCAGCTCCTTAGACCTCCTGTTCAAGGAGAAGCCGTCCGGCGAGGTGATCTATGCAATGAAGTAGATGCTGCAGCAGTTGAGGATGCCCTGATAGACCATCGCTCGCTGGAGCTGGTGCACACGTCATGCTGGCTGATGCCTAAAGATGCATGGTCTCATTCCGTGTTTGTGTTCATTCAGTTTCCATGTTAGAATAAGTTACTAGTAGAACGCCCGTGCGTTGCTACGGGCTATAATGCACATATAGATGAATCAAACAAATGATTAAGGTCGTCTTCATTGTCGAAGCCCATTTCCCCTTCATATAACCAGGCATGTTCGAACATCAACCAAGCGCCCAATAGGCTTCCCAATATTAACCGTCTGGATAGTTCGTGATGACCCAAATCCAGACCATATGTGGGGGAGAAATATGGTTCTCCGGACTATCCGCCATGTTATGTTTACAATATAATATACTGGGTTAAACTAACACATAATATTGCCAGAAAACAACAAATAACTACAGAGATCATTCTTAAATGTCCATTCAACTTTGCAAATGCATACCAACGTGGGTGGAAGTGGCAACCTAAACATATTTCTAGTCACTATAAGGTCCACCTCCATCCCACTTCATTGTTAGAAATGATACTTGTCGTTCTTCTCTTCCTTGTCCTCCCTTACACATCTTCTAGTCCTAGCCTCTTCACCAACCTGTTTTACTGGCGCCAACCAGAACCACGTCAACATCAGTGTGTTCGTCAACGATGCCTCATCTTCTTCTTCCTCCTTCCTCCCTAGTTTTAGTTCTCGTTCGTACGGGTTTCCTAGAATACTCTTCCTTTCTTTTTTCGCTTTATTTATAGAATACTCTTTATCATCTCCAACAACATGGACCACTTGGCCCCTTTAGTTCTTTTTCTTCTTATTCTTGGAACACTCTTCCTTTCTACTATATTATGAATCACCAGGCCAATGTAGTGACGTGTTGTCCCTCACCAATGAACGATTCAACAACCGCCAGTGTGTGGATATCATGCAGAGCATGGTCGTCAACCATCATGGTGAATGCTTGGTCGCCCATATCACGATGCATAGTGGTCATTGTCCATGTTGGCAAATGGTGCTCGGCCATGCCGCTAGGAGCCTGTTGACTGTCTTTGTCCACGAGCGCTTTCAAAATGATTTAGCATGATTAAATACCTTCTTGATTAATTAATTACCCAAATAATTAACCGGCCACCTAATTCTCTGCATGACTAGTTAGCTGTCAACCAAATAATTAATTATGTGCCAACGTGGGAAAAATAATCCCTACGTCTAATTATCTATAGGCATATATAATTAAATGTCTGTCTAATTAATTAATTGCATCAATGACTCGGTTTCCAAATTGATTCGGTGCGAAAAAAATTATATTTTAAATGGACCTAATTAGTTGCATATGTAATTAACCGTCTAGCCAATTAATTGTTTTAATGGTTTGATTTCCAATTGATACAACATCTGATATCCAAATTATTTTTGTATTGTTGGCTCTTATGAACGATGACTACATAAACATTCCCTTTGATAATAGAGATATTATACATTTGACGCGCCTCTTGTATTGTTTGATTGAGTCTTGGTGGTAAAGACGTTTTGTAGTGAATTCATTTCTACAAGGCCTAGCGAGTATTGTAGGATACATTTCCTTCACGAACTTCTTGACATTTGAATGGACATATTTGATTTAAGAATGTAGCATGTCTGTCTCTCTGTATGCCTAAAAATAAATAAAATATGACCGCGTCCACGAACGCATATACATGGTGGTCCAACGGCGTGCCTGCTGCCATGGCCGTCCTCGAGGCCGTACTCCATGCCCTAGCATTCTTGAGAATCACGCCAACATCAGGTCTAGTCATGGCTTCCCTCCGCTGGGGTGCACGGATGCGGCCTACTAACTACCCTTTATTTGTACACGTATAATTAATTTGTAAGATAAGAAAATATATGTAATTTGGTAAGAAGGGTAAATATATGTTATTTTATTTGTATTAGGAAAGTCATGGTTGCCAAATTAATAGTAAAGATAATGATAATAATAGACGGCATAGTATGCGGGACTAGCAATTTGTTACTAAGGAATATTTGATTTTGTTTTGGAAGGTCATCGTGAAAAAACTTATGTTTGTCTTTTAGATAGGTGATCTCGCATATATCATGCGATCTCTGAATTCTTAAGTACATATTATTTACGTAGTTGAATTGAATCAACACCTGCCAAAACAAGCACGAAATAAGATCTCACCGGTTTAATGAGATTTGGTTTTTAGTGCAAGGGAGAAAAATCCAGTGAAAGAGGGTGGTAGTGGTAGGAGGTGAGGCAAAAATAAACCAGACGAAAATCTGATTTGCACTCCGGCTTGTGCCTGTATGGGCGAATGTTCACAGGTTGTGCTTCTGCCATCAGAGAAATACGGTGATCGAACGATCACCTGGGTGGTCATTTGGTTGGTTCTTCAAATATGTCCTCAAATTTCTCGAACATCACTGCAATGGCCTCTGCAATTGGGCAAGTGTCCTCGTCCACAATATCCACATGAAACAAATGCACCACATGAGAAATGGATCCTTGCTTACACAAACTCAGTAACTGCACGTTGTTGATCTCTTGAGTCCTTGCTTCAAATGGTGGCCATACAAATACCTTTGGGGGTTGTGATTATGGCATGCTTCACTATCCAATCCATTGTCATAGTATTGTGCTCCTCTAGCCAGTCCATGCCCAAGTTGGCATCGTAGGTACCCAGGGGTAGAATTTTCATATCAGTGAAGAATTCTTGATGTTGAGAGGACCACAAGCAGTGAGGAATGATGGAAGAGCAAGACAATTCACCTTTATCTACAACTCTGACATGGCATGACTGTTGTAGACGTTGTACTCCATGTAATTTGACAACCAGTTTCTGATCGACGAAGGAAGTTGAGCTACCGAATCGATGAGCATCAACACTTCTTGCCCCTGCACCCACGCATGAAGCTGAAAGGCATGGACAGAGACACCGTCTTCCAGTCTTGACGTGAAATGGCGCAAAATATTTCTGTCGCCACTTCAGATGGCAATGCTGCCTTTTCTTCAAAGATGTCGTCGATCCCAAACATCTATAGCAGTTCTTCCACTACTTGGAGTTGGACGAGTGTGAGACCATGCCGCCACCATTTGCTGCACTTGAAGCACAATCCTCATGCACATCAGTAATTGCGCAAGGCCTTGATTTTATTGTTGTTTGCTCGTGCGCCTTCGTCTCCTCGGTGATCCATAGCTGGGTGGGAACATGTACAAGAGCTAGCCTATGCTATGTTTTTCACAAAATTCACATGGGATTAGACTGGACACCCATCTGGATCATCACAAGATTCCAATTTTTTTAAATCTTATTATTTCTTGAATTTAATATTCATATAAAGGGGTGGAGAACCCACGATCTCCTGTGTATTTCTGAATGCTACTTGCCTTTTATGCTGAGGATATCCTATGCATATATATAATTGTTTTTTCTACAAATTCTGCTTCAGGTTTTCTACAAAGTAAATCTCGAATAGTTGAATCCAGATTATTAGGCTTAGTGGGTTTAGCTGTGGTTCTTTTTTTGTTCAGGCCGAGCATGATGTATCTCTCTGTTCAAGGGATCATGTCCATGCCAGTTTGCGTTTGTGCCATGTGTTGTAGTGTTGTACCCTCTTTGTACTCATTTCTCTTCCTTCTATCAATGAAAAGATACACAAGCTTTGCGTATTCGCGAAAAAGGATTATTAGTTTCTGAGAGAGGGACGCAAATGGGATTAACTGCTTTGTTTGATCTCATCAATCCAGAAAAACTTATAAAGGCAGACCATAAAGGATACAACAGATTACTCTTGCGCTGTAGTAAAACTCATTTTTTACAGAACCTCATCACACACAGTGTGCTCCTTATTTTCGACAAAGGATGGATTTTATTAGCTCAAAATGGTGCATCAAGATAATACAATCACAATGAGCACACACCCAGCCTCTGCATAACTAGGATGCACACAACCAACACCAACACACGCACACGAAAACATGCCTGCAAAATAGCAAAGTCACAAAAGACCAAAGCTATGCGTAGGCGAGGAAAAAGAAAAACCCAAAGCGATCAGATTCGCAATCGGCAAACTAAGAATGTCCATATCCGCACCAATCATCTCATGACACCACGTGGACGATGAGGTTCTTCAACAGCAACGCCTTCAGGAAGGAATCGACGCACTAACGCCACCGTCACCAGATCCAACCAGGCAAGGTCAGAATCTAGGTTTTCACCCTGAAGAACCAGCCTGAGAATATCCGAGAAATGCCTTCAACAAGGTAACAACATAAAAACATCGTCATTGCCAGGTAACCAACACCAGTGGGACCTAGGCTTTCACCCCGGAATCGAGACAGTTGTCACTTATGTGTTGCCGCCCCCACTTTTCCACAATCTCAGTAGCAGCATACAATGTGAACTGTCACTGCACAACCATTCCTCTGCGTCAAGTCTTTCGTCCATAGTTTTCATCTCTCACCGAAGTCAACCATCGGGTTTGAATAGAGGAATCCTCGTAAAAGCCTTTCGATGGCCACTGTAATCCGTAGCGAGCTCGCCGCCACATGTTGGAGTTGTCACCATAAGGACCACGCACAAGGCCGTCCGTCGGTGCCGTCTGTGATGGATCCGATCATCATCTTTGATCCACCAGCCACGTTAGCCTTTACATCACCATCCTTCCATGTGGTGATGTACTACCAACCAGACCACGTCAGCGCTAGGACTTCAGGCGGGCACGCACAACTAGTCCTGGCCATCTGCGGCCCGGCCCTCTCGGCCCACCCAGGCCAAGCCCTAAAATCCAGGGCCTAGGCCCAATGGGCTTGCCCGTGGGCCGGGCTTGGGCCTGAGTTTTGAGCCCACCAATAGGGCCTGGATGGGCTTGGGCTTGGCATATTGACATTTTAAGGAAGAGGCCCGGCCCATGGCCCTAAGCCCTAAGGGGTTTTCAGGTCTTTTTTCTAGATGGGCTGGGCTTGGGCTTGAAAAGTAGGCCCAGCGGTACGACCTGGGCCTCAGTTTTCTGCTGTGGGATTTTTTAGGCCCGGCCCAAGCCCGGCCCGGCGCATGGCCAGGTATACGCACAACCCTCCTGTCTGCAGTGGAGGACGAGTCTCCACCGGCGACCCTGTGTTACGCCTCTGCCCTGCAGGGCCTTCTTCAACACGGGGGAAAGGAACGCCATCGATCTATCATACTTGGCCAGTGTCTTCGGCCGACGGGACCGAGGAGGTTCAATCAGGAAGGAGATCTGCCGCTATGAATGTTGGGGGATGCGGGCATGGAAGGAAGAAGGGCCGCCACCACCGTCGGCCGCCCAGGGCGACGACCGGCGGCGGCGGTGAGGAGGGAAGGGACGGAAGGAAGAGCTTCTGGCAGCGGACATGGGTCACGCCCGAGTCGCCATTGCGAGTCAGGGTGGACACGGTCCGAGCCGTCGTTTGGACCAGCCGCCGGCGGTCCGGGCCAGACCGGACCGAGCAGCATGACGGTCCTGATCTCAGGGACCGGACCGGCGACGACGAAGCCCGGGCCGGACCGAGCGGACCGGACAACGACCACCGGCAGCGACTTTCATGGGTGCAGCGGCGAGGTGTACGACGTGCCCGGGTGCTATGACGAGGTGGGAGACTTGCGCGAGCGCCGGTGTCGAGGTGGGCAATGTGCCGTGGGATGTGCGTGGGCGACGCGGCTCTTTGCCATGAGCGTGCACATGTTTTTTTAGCAGTTTTTCTGATTGCATGCAAGTAATCTATCATTCGATTGAGCCCACGATTTCTCTCATGTGCGGGCCTTGCGAGATTAGCGGATCAAATTGAACGTGTAGTTAATGGTCAGATGATGACGTGATTTTTGGATCAAACCCTCTTTCTCTGGTACTTTTAGTTTTCTGTTTTGACTGAATAAAAGGAAACAGCACCATGGGATTGCAAGTGATTATAGGAAACTGGCGGTATTAAATCTAGCTCCTTCCAAAACAACACTTGCCTGATTTGTTGGACTAGAAAATCAAGTCCGAGCGTTTCTCCGATGATCCAAAAATCACGGCCGAGCGTTTCATTCGTGAGTGCTGTGCTGAAAGGTTGCCATGGCCGAGAACTCGCGAACGGCGGCAGTGCACGCACGGCACCGACGGCGAGCAGCGGAAAGAGGCTGTTTTGCACTAGGACGAGAGGAAGGAAGGAAAGGGAAACCTCGGGGACATGGTGGTTCGCCCAGGGTCTGCCGATGGCCGCGATGACGAGGAAGGATAATAGCGATGACTGCGTTTCTCGGTCCGCTCAGTCGGCTCGGTTAAAGACCGGACCGGACCGACATTTTCTCAGGCCTGATTCAAAAGACCGGACCGCTCAATTTATCTAGCGGGCCAGGACCGAGCGGGCCAAGATCGAGCGGGCCACGAGCGGGCCAAAAAGCCCGCTCGGTACGTCCACCCCTAATTGCGAGCGACACGGGGCCCGTTTGGTTTTACAGTTTCATTAAGAAGAAACAATATTGGTCTAACTTGTAAGAAAAATTAGGCCGAAAGTCACATAATTACATGGTCAGTTAGAGAACAGCCGTGTAAAAACCCTAACCCTAAGGACAAACACAAACACCGTTTAAATGAAGCTAAACTCTACAACCAAGCGTAATCCACCAACTGTGGGCCAAAAAGACCAGGGACGGGGAGAAGAGGCTCTTCGACGACGCCATTAAGGGTAAATGATGCCGGCGAGCGCCAACGTCACCGGCAACACCGGGCAATGGACCAAAAGCCGGCCTCGGTCTTGATCTCAACGACGGAGAATTCGTTCCACATCTCCCACGAGATAATCATCGAGAGATGAGATAGCCTTGTGCGGGGTGCCCTGAATAATGGATGTTGATGCATGACTGCCGAGCACCCTTGTTTCCAAACCACTGGCCTTTGGACCATGGATTAGGTTGCACGTCCACCAAGCCGATGCAATCCTTAGCATGTTTACAAACTCTGGTGAAGTACCCAATTTGAAGAAAAGATGAGACTGTCGTTCTCTTTCGCAAAGATGAGCAGCCGGCCTTGAATGTACCCATGAAAAGTTTGTCGGCGACTGAACCGCTTGCTCACTTGTTCGTTACAAATACGTACACTACATCTCTGTACGCATTCCGTTGGGGCGGTGCTCAGTTCAACAATGGCGTCCGGCTTGGTTGTTGTATCCCAGCCACTGGCTTCCGCTCCAGCCGTCTCCTCTCCCATAAATACCAGCCCTTCCGTCCTCCTCCTTACACGACCAGCAGAGTACTACGTCTCACTCTCACCACGTAAGGTGTTCTACTCCTAGTATTTCTCGAGGGGTAATCAGTCAGTTATACTCATATCTTTATACCATCAGTGACGGTGTGTATCTCTCTTTCTCTCTTGACCGTAGCCAGCTCTCAAGCGATGGCCTCCGGTGGTGGCATGGCAGCACTTCTGAGGAACAAGATGTTCGTCTCCGGCGTGATGCTCCTCGTGGTCCTGCTGATGGCCACGCAGATAGCGGGGGCGGCCGCGGCGGTTGACGACGGCGGCACGGCACGTCGGCTCCTCCGATGCGGCTATAGAAACTGCAACTGCCGCACTTGCCCCATGTATGGCTGGGCGTGTTGTGGCATGTGTTGTCCGGTGTAGGCCGCGGGCGGCGGCAAGACATGCAATGCACTGCAAGCTCGCACCTTTGAGGCTGGCGGCAAGACATGCAAAGTTAAACACATGATTTAGGGTTTTGCGTGGGTGGTTGACATCCAGCCTCACGTCTCAATATATAGATGATCACAATACAGTTACATACATATACAAATATGTGTACATGTACAATATATTAGACCCTATATTTTACATGCCCCCTCAATCTGAACTACATACAAAATTCAGATTGATTCTGAAGCGGTCTAGCATCTGTCTAGTAGCGGGTTTAGTAAATACATCCGCTAACTGATCATCTATAGAAATAAACCTGACTTCCAGTTCACAAGCCACTACTCGTTCTCTCATAGAATGAAAATCAATCTCAACGTGTTTAGTCCGATCATGAAACACTCGATTGGCCGTTAGGTAAGTTGCCCCTAAGTTATCACACCATAATATAGGTGTACGCTGCCGTGGGACTCTAAGTTCTGTGAGAACTGAGTCTATCCAAATGGCTTCAGCCGCGCCATTGGCCAATGCCTTATACTCTGCCTCGGTGCTTGACCTCGAGACTGTGGGTTGCTTCTTTGAACTCCAAGATACAAGATTGGGTCCAACAAAGATAGCAAATCCACCAGTGGAGCACCTATCATCAACACAACATGCCGAGTCTGCATCGATGAATATACTCACTTCAGTAAATCTGGACTTACGAATCCGTAGTCCCATGTCTAGCATACCTTTGACATATCTCAGAATACACTTAACTGCTTCCCAATGCTCCTCCGTAGGATGATACAAGAACTGACACACTTTGTTCACCGCAAAGGAGATATCAGGATGAGTGAGGGTCCAATACTGAAGTGCTCCAACCACACTGCGATATCGGAAGGAGTCACCAGTACCCAGTGGTGTGCCACTATGACGTGAGAGACTCTCGGATGTGGCAAGCGAAGTGCAAGTGGCCTTGCAGTTCTCCATGTTGACGCGATGAAGATGATTCAATGCATACTTTTTCCGCGTCAAGGTCATGCCCCCTGAATGAAAGGGCGCTTCCAAATCAGGGAAGTACTCCAGGCGACCCAAATCTTTGATGGGAAAGCTAGCAGACAATGACTGCACAAGACGATCTACCACGGCGGGGGTAGAGCCAGCAATCATAATATCATCGACGTACACCAGCATGTATATCTGAATAGTACCCCGGGAGAAGATGAACAAAGACACATCTGATCTGGAGGCAACAAAACCGAGCTGCGAAAGGCGCTGACTCAAGCGAGCATACCAAGCACGAGGCGACTGTTTGAGGCCATAGATAGACCTCTGAAGTTTGCAGACATGAGAGGGATAAGTGTCATCCTCAAACCCGGGTAGCTGCTGCATATACACATCTTCGGCCAAGAACCCATGTAAAAAGGTATTGCTCACATCAATCTGTCGGATGCTCCAACCAAGAGACACAACAAGAGACAGAACCAAGCGAACCGTGGAAGGCTTCACCACCGGACTAAAAGTATCACCATACTCAATCCCGTGCTGTTGAGTGAAACCATGAGCAACAAGACGAGCTTTGTGCTTATCAAACAGACCCATCCGGACGATGCTTGGTTTTGAAAATCCACTTGCAGCCCACAACATTGACACCAAGTGGCCTAGGCAGCAACACCTAGGTATTAGTGTGACGAAGAGCAACAAACTCCTCAGACATGGCGGCGCACCAGGCAGGTTCACCCAAGCCATTATGATGGGAAACCGGTGCGGCGAAGAAGGCATGAGGACGAGAATCATACCGAACCGTACCATCAGTGTAAGACTTCTCCTTGCGCGTATGATCACGTTGCCGGGTAACCATAGCGTGCCTCGAAACGGCATTCTGGTGGAAGGAGACGGCGGCGACGAGGGCTCGGCCATAGGTGTCACGGCTGAGGGGGCCTCAGCGACAGGCGACACGGGCCGAGGTATGACCGGGTGCTGGGCCAGCCCAGGCGAAGACGGCGACCCGGGTGACGCACCGGGCGAGGGTGGCGACCCCGACGCGACAGGCGAGGGTGGCAGCCCAGGTGACGCACCGGGCGAGGGTGGCGACCCAGTCATGACCGCGGGTTCGCCAGTTGGAAAGGTCGTCGCGCCTACCTCGGGCGTCGTGACATGCATGTCCTGAGCATGCACGTCGATCACGTCAGGAGGCGGTGAAGCAGCAACCTGTACCTGAGGAGAACAGAGGGCAACATCGCCTGCAGAAGACAAGTTAGGTGACAAATAGGACAAGTCATATTTACGCACATGGACATTCGGAACCGGTTCATCAGACGGAAAAGTGAGGGCATGTTCAAGGGAAGCAGGATCAACCGAGATGCCGGTGTTGGAGTAAGGAAACATAGTCACGTCAAAAACAATGTCAGGAGAGATGTATGTCCGACCTATGGTACTGTCAAGACACTTATAACCCTTATGCAGAGGACTAAAGCCAACAAAAACGCTCATCTTGGAATGGAACTCAAGCTTGTCAGCATTGTACTTGCGAAGGCTAGGCCAGCAAGCACACTCGAAAATCCGAAGGAAGGAGTAGTTGGGCTGAACATGAAACAGACAGAGCAAAGGGATGTCCTTGTTGAGAACCGGAGTGGGCATATGGTTGATGAGGTAACATGCCATAAGAAAAGCCTCATCCCAAAACCGAAGTGGGAGAGAGGAGTGCGCAAGCAAGGCTAGACCATTCTCTACCAAATGACGGTGTTTGCGCTCGGCAATACCATTTTGCTGAGATGTATGTGGACAGGACACACGGTGAGAGATGCCCGTGCACTGAAAATATCGATCGAGTTTGTGGTATTCACCACCCCAGTCAGACTGAACGACCTTGATTTTACAATCCAAAAGGCATTCGACATGATCCTCAAAGTTATAGAAAACTTGCTCAACATCAGACTTGTGTTTGAGCAAATAAATCCAGGTAAAATGCGTGTAGTCATCAATAAAGCTAACATAATACTTGTACCCTCCCGATGAAGCAAGGGCGGGACCCCAAACATCTAAATGTATTAATTCAAGAGGTATAGTAGTGACATGAGATGAAGTAGAATAAGGTAGCTGATGACTCTTAGCACGCTGACAGGCATCACAAACTAACGATGAATTATTTGAACTAGAACACTAAAGTTCATGACTCCGAACAATGGAAGTGACCACATTATTTGTAGGATGACCAAGACGTTGATGCCATTGCGATGAGGAAACTCGAACACCGGAGGAGGCACTGCGAGATGATGAAGATGACGCATGAGCGAAGGGGACCAGATAGACCCCCCCCGGTAACTTCTACCGTGAAGGATGACGCGCCTGGTTGCTTTGTCCTTAACAAGGAAAAAACGATGGTGAAATTCAACAAACACATCATTATCACAGAGAAGACGGTAAACAGAGAGAAGATGTTGGCTGATGTGTGGAACATGAAGGATGTTACATAGTTTAAGAGATGAACCGGGTAAACACGAATGACCAATGTGTGAAATAGACAAACCCGCACCATTGGCCACTGATACGTCTCCAACGTATCTATAATTTTTGATTGTTCCATGCTATTATTTATGAAGTCTTGGATGTTTAATGGGCTTTATCATTCAATTTTATATCATTTTTGGGACTAACCTACTAACCCAAAGGCCTAGTCTAGATTGCTGTTTTTTGCCTATTTCAGGGTTTTGCAGAAAAGGAATATCAAACGGAGTCCAAACGGAATGGAACCTTCGCGAGAGATATTTTTGGAGGAAATCACGCTCGGGAAACGTCAGGACCAAGTCAGGGGACGAAGGGCCAGCCCTCGAGGGTGGGGGGCGCGCCCCCTTCCCAGGGCACGCCCCCCTGCCTCGAGGCTGGCCCACACGGCCCCCGGTTCCATCCTTCTTCCTATATATACCTACGTACCCCAGAAAATCCATACGCAGAGAGAAAACCCTAATTCCATCGTCGTAGCTACTGTTCCCGTGGAGATGCCATCTTTGAGCCTGTTCCGGGAGGGGGATCCATCATGGAGGCCTTCATCATCATCATCATCGCCCTCACCATGAGTTGTGAGTAGTTTACCACAGACCTTCGTGTCCATAGCTAGTATCTAGATGGCTTCTTCTCTCTCTCTCTGTATCTCAATACAAAGTTCTCCTCGGTCTTCGTCGAGATCTATTCGATGTAATCTCTTTTTGCGGTGTGTTTGTCGAGATCCGATGAATTGTGAGTTTATCATCAAGGTTATCTATGAAAGATATTTGGTTCTTCTCTGAACTTTTTATGTGTGCTCATAATATCCTTGCAAGTCTCTTCGAATTATTGGTTTGGTTTGACCTACTAGATCTATAATTCTTGCAATGGGAGAAGTGCTTGGCTTTGGGTTCAATCTTGCGGTGTCCTTTCCCAGTGACAGTAGGGGCAGCAAGGCACGTATTGTATTGTTGCCATCAAGGATAAAAGATGGGGTTTTCATCATATTGCTTGAGTTTATCCCTCTACATCATGTAATCTTTCTTAAAGCGTTACTCTGTTCATATGAACTCAATACACTAGATGCATGCTGGATAGCGGTTGATGTGTGGAGTAATATTAGTAGATGCAAGCAGGAGTCAGTCTACTTGTCTCGGACGTGATTCCTATATACAATGATCATGCCTAGATAGTCTCATAATTATTCGCTTTTCTATCAATTGCTCGACAGTAATTTGTTTACCCGCCGTAGAATATCGCTATCATGAGAGAAGCCACTAGAGGAAACTATGGCCCCCGGGTCTATTCTCAACATATCAATCTACATCTAGTTTACTTTTCTTGCTTTTATTTACTGTTTTATTAAACTAAAAATACCAAAAATATAATTATCATCTCTATCAGATCTCACTCTCGTAAGTGACCGTAAAGGGATTGACAACCCCTTATCGCGTTGGCTGCAAAGTCCTTACTTGTTTGTGCAGGTGCGAGGGACTGGCGCGTGGTCTCCTACCTGATTGATACCTTGGTTCTCAAAAACTGAGGGAAATACTTACGCTACTGTGCTGCATCTCCCTTTCCTCTTCGAGGGAATACAATGCAAACTCAAGAGGTAGCAAGAAGAATTTTTGGCGCCGTTGCCGGGGAGACTCACACCAAGTCAAGTCAAGATTTGCCATCCCGTCAACTTGCCAATTTCTGGCGCCGTTGCCGGGGAGGCTTACGCAAAAGTCATATACCAAGTACCTATCACAAACCGTTATCCTTCGCATTACATTTATTTGCCTCTCGTTTTCCTCTCCCCCACTTCACCCTTGCCATTTTATTCGCCCTTCTTCCTCCGTGTGTTTTTCGTTCGCCTGCCTTTTTGTTTGCTTGTGTGTGTTGGATTGCTTGCTTGTCACTCTGGCTTAGAACAATACCAAATTGTGTGACTTCTCCAATACCAACAACAATGATTTTATTAGCACTCTGATTGCTTCTATTACCGATGCTGAATCTTGTGAGATCAATGCTGCTTTGTTGAATCTTGTCATGAAAGATCAATTCTCCGGCCTTCCTAGTGAAGATGTCGCTACCCATCTAAACAACTTTGTTGATTTGTGTGATATGCAAAAGAAAAGGGATACGGATAATGATATTGTTAAATTGAAGTTATTTCCGTTTTCACTTAGAGATCGTGCTAAAACTTGGTTCTCCTCTTTGCCTAGAAATAGTATTGATTCATGGAATAAGTGCAAAGATGCTTTTATATCTAAGTATTTCCTTTCTGCTAAGATCATCTCTCTTAGAAATGACATTATGAATTTAAAGCAACTAGATCATGAACATGTTGCACAAGCTTGGGAGAGAATGAAATTAATGATATGTAATTGCCCTACACATGGTTTGAATCTATGGATGATTATTCAGAACTTTTATGCTGGCTTGAATTTTGCTTCTAGAAATCTTTTAGATTCGGCCGCCGGAGGCACTTTCATGGAAACTACCTTAGGAGAAGCTACCAAACTCCTAGATAATATTATGGTTAATTATTCTCAATGGCACACCGAAAGATCTACTACTAAAAAAGTGCATGCTATCGAAGAAATTAGTGTTTTGAGTGGAAAGATGGATGAACTTATGAAATTGTTTGCTGCTAAGAGTGCTTCTTCTGATCCTAATGATATGCCTTTATCCACTTTGATTGAGAATAACAATGAATCTTTGGATGTGAATTTTGTTGGTAGGAATAATTTTGGTAACAATGCTTATAGAGGTAATTTTAATCCTAGGCCTTTTCCTAGTAATTCCTCTAATAATTTTGGTAATTCCTACAACAACTCTTATGGAAAGATGCCTTCTGAATTTGAAACTAGTGTTAAGGAGCTTATGATCTCGCAAAAGAATTTCAATGCTATGGATGAAGAGAAATTGCTTAAAGTTGATGAATTGGCTAGAAGTGTGGATAGAATTACTCTTGATGTTGATTCTTTGAAACTTAGATCTATCCCACCTAAGCATGATATCCATGAGTCTCTCAAAGCCATGAGAATTTCCATTGATGAATGCAAAGAAAGAACCGCTAGAATGCAAGCTAAAAGAGAAGATTATATTAAATCATGTTCTTCTAGTTATCGTGAAAATAAAGATGATGATCTGAAAGTTATTGATGTGTCTCCTATTACATCCATGTTTTCTAGTATTAATCTTGATGAGAATAGGATTGGAGATGATTCTGCTTTAAGGTGTGCTACCTCTTGAGCTTGCGTTGTATTCCCTCGAAGAGAAAAGGCAGATGCAGCACAGTTGCGTAAGTATTTCCCTCAGTTTTTGAGAATCAAGGTATCAATCCAGTAGGAGACCACGCGCCAGTCCCTCGCAGCCACAAAAACAAATAAGAACTTCGCAGCCAACGCGATAAGGGGTTGTCAATCCCTTTACGGTCACTTACGAGAGTGAGATCTGATAGAGATGATAGATAATATTTTTGTTATTTTTAGTTTAATAAAACAGCAAATAAACAATGGCGATAGAAATTGACGGGAAAGTAATATGATAGAGATAGACCCGGGGGCCATCATTTTCTCTAGTGGCTTCTCTCATGATAGCGGTATTCTACGGTGGGTAAACTAAGTACTGTCGAGCAATTGATAGAAAAGCGAATAATTATGAGACTATCTAGGCATGATCATTGTATATAGGCATCACATCCGAGACAAGTAGACCGACTCCTGCCTGCATCTACTACAATTACTCCACACATCGACCGCTATCCAGCATGCATCTAGTGTATTGAGTTCATACGGACAGAGTAACGCCTTAAGCAAGATGACATGATGTAGAGGGATAAACTCAAGCAATATGATGAAAACCCCATCTTTTTATCCTTCATGGCAACAATACAATACGTGCCTTGCTGCCCCTACTGTCACTGGGAAAGGACACCGCAAGATTGAACCCAAAGCCAAGCACTTCTCCCATTGCAAGAACTATAGATCTCGTAGGCCAAACCAAACCAATAATTCGAAGAGACTTGCAAGGATATTATGAGCACACATAAAAAGTTCAAGGAAGAACCAAATATCTTTCATAGATAACCTTGATCATAAACTCACAATTCATCGGATCTCGACAAACACACCGCAAAAAGAGATTACATCGAATAGATCTCCTCGAAGACCGAGGAGAACTTTGTATTGAGATCCAGAGAGAAAGAAGAAGCCATCTAGATACTAGCTATGGACCCAAAGGTCTGAGGTAAACTACTCACAACTCATGCTGAGGGCGATGATGATGATGATGAAGGCCTCCGTGATGGATCCCCCTCCCGGAACAGGCTCCAAGACGGGATCTCCACGGGAACAGCAGCTACGGCAGTGGAATTAGGGTTTTCTCTCTGCGTATGGAGTTTATGGGGTACGTAGGCATATATAGGAGGAAGAGGGGCACCAGGGGCCACCGGGCCTTCCCTCGAGGCAGGGGGCGCGCCCTGGGAAGGGGGGCGCCCCCCCACCCTCGAGGGTGGGCCCCCTGTTCTCTGGCTTGGCCCCGAAGTTTATCTCGCGTGATTTTCTCCAAAAATATCTCCTGCGAAGGTTTTATTCCGTTTGGACTCCGGTTGATATTCCTTTTCTGCAAAACCCTAAAATAGGCAAAAAAAGCAATCTGAACTGGGCCTTTGGGTTAGTAGGTTAGTCCCAAAAATGATATAAAAGTGAATGATAAAGCCCATTAAACATCTAAGACTTCATAAATAATAGCATGGAACAACAAAAAATTATAGATACGTTGGAGACGTATCAAGCATCCCCAAGCTTAATTCCTGCTCGTCCTCAAGTAGGTAAATGATAAAGAAAGAGTTTTTGATGTGGAATGCCAACCAATATAGTTTTTCAATGTAATTCTCTTAATTGTGGCATGAATGTTCAGATCTGAAGGATTCAAGATAAAATTCTATATTGACATAAGGAATAACAATACTTCAAGCAATACTAACAATGCAATCACGTCTTCTCAAAATACTATGGCTAAAGAAAGTTATCCCTACAAAATCATATAGTGTTGGCTATGCTCCCTTGCTATCACACAAAATATTCATATCATGCACAACCCCGATTTCAGCCAAGCATTTGTTTTGATACCCTATCTTTTCAAACCTTTCAACTTTCACGCAATACATGAGCGTGAGCCATGGACATAGCACTATGGGTGAAATAGAGGTGGTTGTGGAGAAGACAAAAAGAGGGAGATAGTCTCACATCGACTAGGCGTATCAACGGGCTATGGAGATGCCCATCAATAGATATCAATGTGAGTGAGTAGGGATTGCCATGCAATGGATGCACTAGAGCTAAATATGAATGAAAGCTCAACAAAAGAAACTAGTGGGTGTGCATCCAACTTGCTTGCTCACGAAGACCTAGGGCATTTGAGGAAGCCCATCGTTGGAATATACAAGCCAAGTTCTATAACGAAAATTCCCACTAGTATATGAAAGTGACTAAGCATGAGACTCTCTACAATGAAGAACATGGTGCTACTTTGAAGCACAAGCGTGGAAAAAGATAGTAGCAATTGTCCCTTTTTTCTTTTTTTTTCTTTTTTTTGGGCCTTTCTTTTTCTCTTCGGCCTTTCTCTTTTTTTTGCGGAGGGGCTTTATAGATTCAGCCTTTCCTCCCATGGGACAATGCTCTATAAATGATGATCATCACACTTTCATTACAACACAAGATTACAACTTGATACTACAACAACAAAGTATGACTCTATATGAATGCCTCCGGCGGTGTACCGGTATGTGCAATGAAACAAGAGTGACATTTATAAAAAATTATGCATGGTTGCCTTGCCACAAATACGATGTCAACTACATGATCATGCAATGGCAATATGACAATACGATGTGTGTCATATAAACGGAACGGTGGAAAGTTGCATGGCAATATATCTCGGAATGGCTATGGAAATGCCATGATAGGTAGGTATGGTGGCTGTTTTGAGGAAAAATATGGTTGCTGTTTTGAGGAACAATATGGTGGCTGTTTTGAGGAAGGATATATAGTGGGATTATCGTACCGGCGAAAGTTGCGCGGTACAAGAGAGGCTAGCAATGGTGGAAGGGTGAGAGTGCGTATAATCCATGGACTCAACATTAGTCATAAGAACTCATATACTTATTGCAAAAATCTACGAGTCATCAAAACAAAGCAATCAACGCATGCCCCTAGGGGGGAGGTTGGTAGGAGTTAACCATCATGCGCCCCCGACCTCCACACAAAGGATGACACTCTACAAATACATCATGCTTTAACTTAGTCACACAACGGTTCACCATACGTGCATGCTACGGGAATCTCCAACCTTAACACAAATATTTCTCAATTTCATAATTACTCCACTAGCATGACTCTAATATCACTATCCTCATGTCTCAAAACATTTATCAAGCATCCAACATCTCCTTCTACTCAATGCACTTGATGTGAATTTTTTTACTACATTGACGTTGGATGTTTATCATGTGAAGACTAGTTCCTTTAGCCTAAACACTTTACCATTCTGTTTTAATAGACTCTCAAATATATCTAAGTGAAGCATGAGAGTTCAACAATTTCTACAAAATATTACCACCACCGTGCTCTAAAAGATATAAGTGAAGCACTAGAGCAAAAGCTATTCAACTCGAAAGATATAAGTGAAGCATATAGAGTGTTGTAACAATTTCTAGGGCATATTTAACTCTCTCAAATAGGTGTGTCCAGCAAGGATGATTGTGGCAAACTAACAAGCAAAGACTCAAATTATACAAGACGCTCCAAGAAAAACACATAGCATGTTGCGAAGAAAAATATAGCTCCAAGTATAGTTACCGATGGATGAAGACGAAAGAGGGGATGCCTTCCCGGGGCATCCCCAAGCTTAGCATTTTGATTATCTTGAATTTACTTGGGGTTCCATGGACATCCCCGAGCTTAGGCCTTTGCTACTCCTTGTTCCATAGTCCATCAAAGCAATACTCAAAACTTGAAAACTTCACAACACAAAACTTAGACAAAAATTCTCGTGAGCTCCATTAGTAAGAGAAAGCAAACCACCACTCAAAGGTACAGCAAGAAATTCAGTCATTGTTTATATTGGTGTTAAACCTACTGTATTCCAAGTTCTCTATGGTTCATATCCTCCAATATTACTCATAGATGCATCGGAATAAGCAAACAACACACGAAAAAAAGAATCTGTCAAAAACAGAACAGTCTGTAGTAATCTGCTGGGTTCGCCTACTTCTGTAACTCCAAAAATTTCAAACTAAATTGTTAAATTTGCGAAATTAGTCTACCAATCCGCATAAAAAAGAATTAACTAAAAAGCACGCTCCAGTAAAATCTGAAGACTACTTTAGAGAGCGCTAACGATTCTGTTTTTCACAGCAAGATCAAATAAACTTCACACAAGTCTTACCAAAGGTTCTACTTGGCACAAACAGTAAACAAAACATGAAAACACATCTAATAAGAGGCTAGATGCAATATTTATTCCCTAACAGCAACAAAAGTAAAAAAACATAAGATTGGATTGCCTCCCAACAAGCGTTATCGTTTTATGCCCCTAGCTAGGCATGATACAAGATAGATCTAGGTATTGCCATCCTTGGAAGGCAATCCATAAGTGGCTCTCATGATAGATTCATATGGTAATTTGATTTTATTCCTAGGAAAGTGTTCCATGCCTTTCCTTAACGGAAATTGGAATCTAATATTTCCTTCCTTCATATCAATAATTGCACCAATCGTTCTAAGGAAAGGTCTACCAAGAATAATAGGACATGAAGGATTGCCATCTATATCAAGAACAATGAAATCTACGGGCACATAATTCCTATTGGCAACAATAAGAACATCATTAATTCTTCCCATAGGTTTCTTAATAGTGGAATCCGCAAGGTGCAAATTTAAAGAACAATCGTCAAGCTCATGAAACCCTAGCAAATCACACAAAGCTTTTGGGATAGTGGAAACACTAGCACCCAAATCACACAAGGCATAGCATTCATGAACTTTTATTTTTATTTTGATAGTAGGTTCCCGTTCATCATAAAGCTTTCTAGGTATAGAAACTTCCAACTCAAGTTTTTCTTCATAAGATTGCATCAAAGCATCAACTATATGTTTAGTGAAAGCTTTATTTTGGCTATAAGCATGCAGAGAATTTAGCACGGATTGCATCAAGGAAATACAATCAATCAAAGAGCAATTATCATAATTGAATCCCTTGAAATCAAAAGTAGTGGGTTCATCACTATGCAAAGTTTTAATCTCTTCAATCCCACTTTTAGCAATTTTAGCATCAAGATCTAAAAACTCCGAATCATTGGGACACCTAAAAGCAGAATCATCTCCAATCCTATTCTCATCAAGATTAATACTAGAAAACAAGGATCTAATAGGAGACACATCAATAACTTTCAGATCTTCATCTTTATTTTCACGATAACCCAAAGAGCATGATTTAATATAATCTTCTCTTTTAAAACGCATTCTAGCGGTTCTTTCTTTGCATTCATCAATGGAAATTCTCATGGATTTGAGAGACTCATTGATATCATGCTTAGGTGGAATAGATCTAAGTTTCAAAGCATCAACATCAAGAGTAATTCTATCCACACTTCTAGCCAATTCATCAAATTTAAGCAATTTCTCTTCAAGCATAGCATTGAAATTCTTTTGCGAGATCATAAACTCCTTAACACTAGTTTCAAATTCAGAAGGCATCTTTCCATAAGAGTTGTTGTAGGAATTACCAAAATTATTAGAGGAATTACTAGGAAAGGGCCTAGGAATAAAATTACCTCTATCAACATTGTTACCAAAATTATTCCTACCAACAAAATTCACATCCAAAGATTCATTGTTATTCTCAATCAAAATGGATAAAGGCATGTCATTAGGATCAGAAGAAGCACTCTTAGCAGCAAACAATTTCATAAGTTCATCCATCATCCCATTCAAAACACTAGTTTCTTCGATAGCATGCACTTTTTTACTAGTAGAACTTTCGGTGTGCCATTGAGAATAATTAACCATAATATTATCTAGGAGTTTGGTAGCTTCTTCTAAGGTAGTTTCCATGAAAGTGCCTCCGGTGGCTGAATCTAAAAGATTTCTAGAAGCAAAATTTAAGCCAGCATAAAAGTTCTGAATAATCATCCATAGATTCAAACCATGTGTAGGGCAATTACGTATCACAAATTTCATTCTCCCCCAAGCTTGTGCAACATGCTCATGATCTAGTTGTTTAAATTTCATAATATCGTTTCTAAGACAGATGATCTTAGCAGGAGGGAAATACTTAGAGATAAAAGCATCTTTGCACTTATTCCATGAATCAATACTATTTCTAGGCAAAGAGGAAAACCAAGTTTTAGCACGATCTCTAAGTGAAAACGGAAATAACTTAAATTTAACAATGTTGTTATCTGTATCCCTTTTCTTTTGCATATCACACAAATCAACAAAGTTGTTTAGATGGGTAGCGGCATCTTCACTAGGAAGGCCGGAGAATTGATCTTTCATGACATGATTCAACAAAGCAGCATTGATCTCACAAGATTCAACATCGGTAATAGGAGCAATCGGAGTGCTAATAAAATCATTGTTGTTGGTATTGGAGAAGTCACACAATTTGGTATTGTTCTGAGCCATAGTGACAAGCAAGCAATCCAACACACACAAGCAAACAAGAAGCAAGCGAACAAGAAACACACGGCGGAAGAAGGGCAAATAAAACGGCAAGGGTGAAGTGGGGGAGAGGAAAATGAGAGGCAAATAAATGTAACGCGAAGGATAAGGGTTTGTGATAGGTACTTGGTATACGACTTTTGCGTAAGCCTCCCCGGCAACGGCGCCAGAAATTCTTCTTGCTGCCTCTTGAGCTTGTGTTGTATTCCCTCGAAGAGGAAAGGGAGATGCAGCACAGTAGCGTAAGTATTTCCCTCAGTTTTTGAGAACCAAGGTATCAATCTAGTAGGAGACCACGCGCCAGTCCCTCGTACCTGCACAAACAAATAAGAACTTCGCAGCCAACGCGATAAGGGGTTGTCAATCCCTTTACGGTCACTTACGAGAGTGAGATCTGATAGAGATGATAGATAATGTTTTTGGTATTTTTAGTTTAATAAAACAACAAATAAACAACGGCGATAGAAATTGACGGGAAAGTAATATGATAGAGATAGACCCGGGGGCCATAGTTTTCTCTAGTGGCTTCTCTCATGATAGCGGTATTCTACGGCGGGTAAACAAATTACTGTCGAGCAATTGATAGAAAAGCGAATAATTATGAGACTATCTAGGCATGATCATTGTATATAGGCATCACGTCCGAGACAAGTAGATCGACTCCTGCCTGCATCTACTACTATTACTCCACACATCAACCGCTATCCAGCATGCATCTAGTGTATTGAGTTCATACGAATAGAGTAACGCCTTAAGCAAGATGACATGATGTAGAGGGATAAACTCAAGCAATATGATGAAACCCCCATCTTTTTTATCCTCGATGGCAACAATACAATACATGCCTTGCTGCCCCTACTGTCACTGGGAAGGATACCGTAAGATTGAACCCAAAGCCAATCACTTCTCCCATTGCAAGAACTATAGATGTAGTAGGCCAAACCAAACCAATAATTCGAAGAGACTTGCAAGGATATTATGAGCACACATAAAAAGTTCAAGGAAGAACCAAATATCTTTCATAGATAACCTTGATCATAAACTCACAATTCATCGGATCTCGACAAACACACCGCAAAAAGAGATTACATCGAATAGATCTCCTCGAAGACCGAGGAGAACTTTGTATTGAGATCCAGAGAGAAAGAAGAAGCCATCTAGATACTAGCTATGGACCCAAAGGTCTGAGGTAAACTACTCACAACTCATGCTGAGGGCGATGATGATGATGATGAAGGCCTCCGTGATGGATCCCCCTCCCGGAACAGGCTCCAGGATGGGATCTCCACGGGAACAGCAGCTACGGCGGTGGAATTAGGGTTTTCTCTCTGCGTATGGAGTTTATGGGGTACGTAGGCATATATAGGAGGAAGAGGGGCACCAGGGGCCACCGGGCCTGCCCTTGAGGTAGGGGGAGCGCCCCCCACCCTCGAGGGCGGGCCCCTTGTCCTCTGGCTTGGCCCCTAAGTTTATCTCGTGTGATTTTCTCCAAAAATATCTCCTGCAAATGTTTTATTCCGTTTGGACTCCGTTCGATATTCCTTTTCTACAAAACCCTGAAATAGGAAAAAAAACAGCAATCTGGACTGGGCCTTTGGGTTAGTAGGTTAGTCCCAAAAATGATATAAAAGTGAATGATAAAGCCCATTAAACATTTAAGACTTCATAAATAATAGCATGGAACAATCAAAAATTATAGATACGTTGGAGACGTATCAAGGTGTCCCAATGATTTGGAGTTTTTAGATCTTGATGCTAAAATTGCTAAAAGTGGGATTGAAGAGATTAAAACTTTGCATAGTGATGAACCTACTACTTTGGATTTCAAGGGATTCAATTATGATAATTGCTCTTTGATTGATTGTATTTCTTTGTTGCAATCTGTGCTAAATTCTCTGCATGCTTATAGTCAAAATAAAGCTTTCACTAAACATATAGTTGATGCTTTGATGTAATCTTATGAAGAAAAACTTGAGTTGAAAGTCTCTATACCTAGAAAGCTTTATGATGAATGGGAACCTACTATCAAAATATAAATAAAAGATCATGAATGCTATGCTTTGTGTGATTTGGGTGCTAATGTCTCCAATATCCCAAAAACTTTGTGTGATTTGCTAGGGTTCCATGAGCTTGATGATTGTTCTTTAAATTTGTATCTTGCGGATTCCATTATTAAGAAGCCTATGGGAAGAATTAATGATGTTCTTATTGTTGCCAATAGGAATTATGTGCCCGTAGATTTCATTGTTCTTGATATAGATTGCAATCCTTCATGTCCTATTATTCTTGGTAGACCTTTCCTTAGAATGATTGGTGCAATTATTGATATGAAGGAAGGAAATATTAGATTCCAACTTCCGTTAAGGAAAGGCATGGAACACTTTCCTAGAAAGAAAATCAAATTACCATATGAATCTTTCATGAGAGCATCACTAATATCGTGCCTAGCTAGGGGCGTAAAACGATAGCGCTTGTTGGGAGGCAACCCAATTTTATATTTTTTGCTTTTGTTGATGTTAGGGAATAAATATTGCATCTAGCCTCTGATTAGATGAGTTTTCATGTTTTGTTTAGTGTTTGTGCCAAGTAGAACCATTGGTAGGGCTTGTGTGAAGTTTATATGATCTTGTTGTGAAAAACAGAATCGTTAACGCTCGCTAAAGTAGTCTTCAGATTTTACTGGAGCGTGCTTTTTAGTTGATTATTTTTGCTGCTGATTGGTAGACAAATTGCGCAAATTTAACAATTTAGTTTGAATTTTTTGGAGTTCCAGAAGTAGGCGAACCCAGAAGATTACTACAGACTGTTCTGTCATTACAAATTATGTTTTCCGTGTGTTGTTTGCTTATTCCGATGCATCTATGAGTAATATTGGAGGATATGAACCATACAGAACTTGGAGTACAGTAGGTTTAACACCAATAAAAACAATGAATGAATTTCTTGCTGTACCTTTGAGTAGTGGTTTGTTTTCTCTTACTAACGGAGCTCACGAGAATTTTTGTCTAAGTTTTGTGTTGTGAAGTTTTCAAGTTTTGAGTATTGCTTTGATAGACTATGGAACAAGGAGTGGCAAAGGCCTAAGTTTGGGGATGCCCATGGCACCCCAAATAAATTCAATATAATCAAAAGACTAAGCTTGGGGATGCCCCAGGAAGGCATCCCTCTTTCGTCTTCATCCATCGGCAACTATACTTGGAGCTATATTTTTATTCGCAACATGTTATGTGTTTTGCTTGGACCGTCTTGTATAATTTGAGTCTTTGCTTTTTAGTTTGACACAATCACCCTTTCTAGACACACCTATTTGAGAGAGTTAAATATGGCCTATAAATTGTTAGAACACTCTATGTGCTTCACTTATATCTTTTGAGTTTAATAGGTTTTGCTCTAGTGCTTCACTTATATCTTTTGGAGTATGGTGGTGGTAATATTTTGTAGAAATTTTTGAACTCTCATGCTACACTTATATCTATTTGAGAGTCTATTAAAACAGCATGGTAAAGTGTTTAGGTTAAAGAAACTAGTCTTCACATGATAAACATCCAATGTCAATATAGTAAAAAAAATCACATCAAGTGCATTGAATAGAAAGAGATGTTGGATGCTTGATAATTTTTTTGAGACATGAGGATAGTGCTTTTAAATTCATGCTAGTGGAGTCATTATGAAATTGAGAAATATTAGTGTTAAGGTTAGTGATTCCCGTAGCATGCATGTATGGTGAGCCGTTGTGTGACTAAGTTAAAGCATGAGTTATTTGTAGAGTGTCAACCTTTGTGTGGAGGTCGGGGGCGCGCGATGGTTAACTCCTACCAACCTTCCCCCTAGGGGCACGCGTTGATTGCTTTATTTTGATGACTCATAATTTTTTGCAATAAGTATATGAGTTCTTATGACTAATGTTGAGTCCATGGATTATACACACTCTCACCCTTCCACCATTGCTAGCCTCTCTTGTACCGCGCAACTTTCGCCAGTGCCATAAACCCAATATATATCCTTCCTCAAAACAACCACCATATTGTTCCTCAAAACAGCCACCATACCTACCTATCATGGCATTTCCATAGCCATTCCGAGATATATTGCCATGCAACTTTCCACCGTTCCGTTTATATGACATGCATCATATTGTCATATTACCATGCATGATCATGTAGTTGACATCGTATTCGTGGCAAGGCCACCATGCATAATCTTTTCATACATGTCACTCTTCTTTCGTTGCACATACCGGTACACCGCCGGAGGCATTCACATAGAGTCATACTTTGTTGTTGTAGTATCGAGTTGTAATTTCGTGTTGTAATGAAAGTGTGATGATCATCACTATTAGAGCATTGTCCCATGGGAGGAAAGGCTGAATCTATAAAGCCCCTCGGCAAAAAAAAGAAAAAAAGGCCAAAGAAAAAAAAGGCCCAAAAAAGGGGAAAAGAAAAAAAAAGAAAAAATGGACAATTGCTACTATATTTTTCCACACTTGTGCTTCAAAGTAGCACCATGTTCTTCATTGTAGAGAGTCTCATGCTTAGTCACTTTCATATACTAGTGGGAATTTTCATTATAGAACTTGGCTTGTATATTCCAACGATGGGCTTCCTCAAATGCCCTAGGTCTTCGTGAGCAAGCAAGTTGGATGCACACCCACTAGTTTCTTTTGTTGAGCTTTCATTCATATTTAGCTCTAATGCATCCGTTGCATGGCAATACCTGTTGGAGAACGTAGTATTTTAAAATTTTCCTACGATCACGGAAGATCTATCTACCAGATGCATAGCAACGAGAGGGGAGAGTGAGTCTACGTACCCTCGTAGACCGAAAGCAGAAGCGTTAGAACAACGCGGTTGATGTAGTTGTACATCTTCACGGCCCGACCGATCAAGCACCGAAACTACAACACCTCCGAGTTCTAGCACACGTTCAGCTCGATGACGTCCCTCGAACTCTGATCTAGCCGAGTGTCGAGGGAGAGTTCCGTCAGCACGACGGCGTGGTGACTATCTTGATGTTCTACCATCGCAGGGCTTCGCCTAAGCACCGCTACAATATTATCGAGGAGAACTATGGTGGAGGGGGGCACCGCACACGGCTAAGAGATCAGGAGATCAATTGTTGTGTCTAGAGGTGCCCCCTACCCCCGTATATAAAGAAGGGAGGGAGAGGCCGGCCCTAGAGGGGCGCGCCAAGTGTGGGGAGTCCTACTAGGACTCCCAAGTCCTAGTAGGATTCCCCTTTCCTTTCCGGAGTAGGAGAGAAGGAAAGAGGGGGAGAGGGAGAAGGAAAAGGGGGCTGCACCCCTTGTCCAATTCAGACCAGAAGGGGGGCGCGCGCCTCCTTCCTTTTGGCCTCTCTCCTCTATTCCCGTAACTCCCCGGTACTCCGAAAATACCCGAATCACTCGGAACCTTTCCGATGTCCGAATATAGTCGTCCAATATATCGATTTTTACGTCTCGACCATTTCGAAACTCCTCGTAATGTCCCTGATCTCACCCGGGACTCCGAACTCCTTCGGTACATCAAAACTCATAAACTCATAATAAAACTATCATCGAAACCTTAAGCGTGCGGACCCTACGGGTTCGAAAACTATGTAGACATGACCGAGACATGTCTCCGGTCAGTAACCAATAGCGGAACCTGGATGCTCATATTGGCTCCCACATATTCTACGAAGATCTTTATCGGTCAAACCGCATAACAACATACGTTGTTCCGTTTGTCATTGGTATGTTACTTGCCCGAGATTCGATCGTCGGTATCTCAATACATAGTTCAATCTCTTTACCGGCAAGTCTCTTTACTCGTTGTGTAATACATTATCCCGCAACTAACTCATTAGCTGCAATGCTTGCAAGGCTTATAGTGATGTGCATTACCGAGTGGGCCCAGAGATACCTCTCCGACAATCGGAGTGACAAATCCTAATCTCGAAATACGGCAACCCAAAAAGTATCTTCGGAGACACCTGTAGAGTACCTTTATAATCACCCTGTTACGTTGTGATGTTTGGTAGCACACAAAGTATTCCTCCGATATTCGGGAGTTGCATAATCTCATAGTCATAGGAACATGTATAAGTCATGAAGAAAGCAATAGCAGTAAAACTTAAACGATCATAGTGCTAAGCTAACGGATGGGTCTTGTCCATCACATCATTCTCCTAATGATGTGATCCCGTTGATCAAATGACAACTCATGTCTATGGCTAGGAAACATAACCATCTTTGATCAATGAGCTAGTCTAGTAGAGGCATACTAGGGACACTCTGTTTTGTCTATGTATTCACACATGTATTAAGTTTCCGGTTAATACAATTCTAGCATGAATAATAAACATTTATCATGATATAAGGAAATAAATAATAACTTTATTATTGCCTCTAGGGCATATTTCCTTCAGTCTCCCACTTGCACTAGAGTCAATAATCTAGTTCACATCACCATGTGATTTAACACCGATTGTTCACATCGTCATGTGATTAACACCCAAAGGGTTTACTAGAGTCAATAATCTAGTTCACATCGCTATGTGATTAACACCCAAAGAGTACTAAGGTGTGATCATGTTTTGCTTCGTGAGAGAAGTTTAGTCAACGGGTCTGTCACATTCAGATCCGTATGTATTTCGCAAATGTCTATGTGTCTACAATGCTCTGCATGGAGCTACTCTAGCTAATTGCTCCCACTTTCAATACGCATCCAGATTGATACTTAGAGTCAGCTGGATTTAGTGTCAAAGCTTGCATCGGCGTAACCCTTTACGACTGATACGTCCAAAACGTATCTATAATTTCTGCTTGCTCCATGCCTCTTTTGTGTGATATTGCTATGATATTTATACACTTCCATACACTTTTGATCATATTTGGACTAACCTATTAACTCAGTGCACCCTAGTGCCAGTTTCTGTTTTCTGCTGTTTTTGTATTTTAGGTTTTCCCATCACGTAAACTGCCAGAAAAATCCCGGAAATATTATATAAAAAATCAGTGTTCCGGAAGCTTCCTTGCGGCCAAAGTAGGGCCGGAGGGGGGCCACCAGGGCTCCAGGCGCCCTGGTGGCGCGGCCCCCCTCCTGGCCGCGCCGGGGGGCGCCTGGGCCCCCCAGGTCTCCGCTGATGCCCCCCTTTGGCATATATTTACACCGCGTCGCGAAACCCTCGAGGACGGAACCCTTTTTCACGATCTCATCTCTGTTCCGTCGCCGTCGCGCTTCCAAGACCGGGAGCACCAGGAGAACTCTTCCCGGCACCCTGCCGGAGGGGAGGATCACCACCGGGAGCCTCTCCACCACCATGGACGCCTCCCGGATGAGTTGTGAGTAGTCTCCCTTGGACCATGGGTCCATGACCAGTAGCTATGTGATGTTCTCCTCCCCTCTTTGTTCTTCACTAATTAGACCTCGTGAGCTGCCCTACATGATCGAGGCACGTATGTAATCCTTATGTTGTTGCTATGTTGAGTTTGCTGGGATCCGATGGATTGTGAGATTATGTTCAGATTGTGTGTGAGTAATATATTTGATCTACCTCTTTTATATTTATGATCTTGAGTATTTCTTGCATGTTCTCCATTGTTGTTTATTGCTTTGGCCAAGTAGTAGGTCGTAACTCCAAGAGGGAACATTATGCTTGATTGTGGGTTCATGCCCATCGATGACTAGTTTGAGTGACACAAACATGAGTCTAGGGGATGTGCTGTTGCCACAAGGGGGAAAACAACGGTGCTTGTACTCGCGGGTGCAAGGATTGTTTACTTTATGCAAAGTTCTTTTAATGTAGTTGTCTATTGCTTTGAGTTTACACTATGGGTGGGACTCGCAACTTAATACCAGCGAGATGTTCTGGATAGATATCTCAAGGTGGATGATTAGTAGTAGATGCAGATGGATTTCGGTCTACTTACCTTGGCATACCGCCCATGCTTTTGAGCCTCAACCTTTCTTGCAGCATAGTTAGCATTGGTTTGCGCACATAATTCTGTCAATTGCCCAGCTGTAATTCGTTTACCTCACATAGCTGTTTTATCGTCTTTTGGGAGAGAGACATCAGTAGTGAACATCATGGGACCCCGGTCCATATTACCATCACTGATCACATCCGCTATTTACTTTCTGCTTTTACTTACTAGTTGCAATTATACCTATCATTATTATCTCTTGCGTTTGATCCTTTGTAAACGACAAGGCCGGAGGGATTGACAACCTCTCTGTACTCGTTGGGAGCAAAGTTATGTGTATCTGTGTGCAGGTCCAGTTAATTGCTAAGTATCTGGCGCCATTAACAGTTGACACCTTCTTGTTGAACCTTGGAGTCTCAGGGGAATTCGATCCTTGGTATCTTTGCCAAGGGAAAACTACCGCTACACTGCATCTCAAACCTTCCACTTGGGGTAACCAACGAGGGGCGAGAAACCATCAAGCAAAGTTTTCTGGCGCCGTCGCCGGGGACTCCACTCTTCAAGATAGGGGAGTTGCACGCTATCTTTTACCTTTGCTTTTTAGTCTTGTTAGTTTACCTTTCAGTTTTTGCTTTAGTGTCTTCTATCAAAAATCACAATTTTTTTTATTATTATTTGCTAGTAGTCCTTTCTGTTTAGTCAAGCATGTTAGGATTTGGTGCTTTGAGGGAATCAGAAGTCCTAGATTTCCATCAAAGGGATGGAACACTTCCCTAGAAAGAAGATTAAGTTACCTTTTGAGTCTGTTATACGAGCTAGCTATTCTTTCACTCTTGATAAGACTTGATCTCTTTGCATTATGCCTAGCTTAAAGGCATAAAAGAAAGCGCTTTTGGGAGGCAGCCCACAATGAATAAAATTTTATTTTGCTTTTGTTGTGTCTTGATGTTGTTACTACAGTAGCATCATCATTGTATCTTTACTTTTCAGCTTTGTGCCAAGTGTAGCCTCTGATTGCAAGAAAGTTCAAAAGTTGTGACGTGCTGTCCAGGAAACAGATTCTGTCCTTGGATAGAAAAATTCGTATAAAATCACCAGATCATCTTTTTGGTCTGAATGTTTTCGACAGCGTGCCCTATACAATTGTCTTTCGGGTGTCTGTTCTGAGTTTTTTGATTTGAGTTGCAGAAGTGCCCCGAAAAATTCATTTACTACCTGCTGGTCTGTTTTTCACAGATTATGTCCTGTTTTGCCTTTCCTTCATTTTGCAAACCTTGAGCTTGCTTTTTCTTTGCAAAAACCTTTTGGCAATCTTGAGAAACAGTAGACCTTCCAGAATATCCTTATTTACAGCAAGGTAACCTCGCTAATCAGATTATGATGAGTTATGTATGAAGGGAGTTTTCAAGTGTGCGAGGGAAGATGATAAAAAGATTCAGGAGTGTCAAACGCTCAAGCTTGGGGATGCCCCCATGCACCCCCAAGAAATATTCAAGAAGACTCAAGCGTCTAAGCTTGGGGATGCCCCCGTGCATCCCCTTCTCCATCAACAATTATCAGTTCGTCTTTCGTTCCACTATATTTTTATCACTTCATGTGTTATGTGCTATGCTTGGAGCGTCTTGCTTTTAGTTTCCTTTTTAGTTTTCTTTAGCTTTGCTTGCTGTTCATAACGAGTTGGAACTCAGCTTTCTTTGTGTGGGAGAGAAACATGCTCCACTTCAACCTAGAACATAACACATAATTTTCATGTCTATCTTTGCTGTGTGTGTTCTTGGTCTTTCAATAGCTACTGTCATGCTTAGCTCTTAGTTTTCATGCTTATCTTTTTAAAGAGCTTTTGTTTATTTGGTCGCTGGAACTCTCTTTAGTTATCATGCTTATCTTATTAAGAGAGTTGGCTTCTGTTGCATTGGTTGATATGTCTATGATAAAATGCTACGTGCATAATGATGCTTAGTAGTTCATGTTTTCTTATGGTTAGTCTCAAATAGCTGGGGGGTTCTCAATGTGTTATTGGAGTACCAACATGATTTGTTTGCTTATGATGTGGTATGGTTTAGTGATATCTTCCTTCAAGAATTTATTTTGATTGACTTGGCGTATGCTCACGCATATTTAAGACTGTAAAGAAAGTCTATCAAGCCTTGATGATCTTTAATTTCTGAGTAGCGATATAACTTCCATGCCTGATTCAATGTTGCTTTGTCGCTCTGCATGATTATGACCGTCATTGCTCTTTTAGTTGGTCGCTCCCAGTCTTTTGCTAACCTTCGCCTGTACTAAGCGGATTGACTGCTTGTGCATCCAAAATCTTTTAAACGAGTTATGCCATATGAGTCCACCATACCTTCCTATAAATGGTGTTTACCTGCCATTCCTAACGAAGACTTTCATGTACCATCTCGAAATTATTCAAAAAAGCATTTCTCTTTTGTGCCTCTGTTTTAGTTCATGAGGAAGTAGTAGTTAATTCATGATCTTTTTAAGTTGGACAAGCTTCACCCCGGGATTGCATGTCTAATGTGCAAACCCATAATACGAGAAGGAACTAGCATAGAGTGCGCCCGGCTCATTAAAAAATTATACAACAAACAAACCCTCCTTCACGCTTTGTTCATGAGAAATCAGAAAACTTTGGCAGTGATAAACAAAGGAGATTAAGAGGATGTGATCGTCCTCATTCGGGAGCCGTTCCTCGAAACTTGTCCAGCTCAAGAAGTGATTGAGTTATCTGCTAGCATTCATTGACGAAATATGCATAATCTAAAAAATAATAATTATTACCTCTGTTTTTAAAACCAAGAGCTCTGGTACATGTTTAGTTTTTGTTTCCGACCACGGGTTTTCAACCTTGCCATCAAAAGCCACAGTTCGAGAGTCTCCACCTTCTTTAAAGCACCAACTACTGAGAGCATGATTGTCATTCTGAGTGTAATGTGCATTGTCCCAAAGTAGCATTGTCTTTTGCATGATTATGATATCGTTTATTCTGAAATCATTGTATCTAGTCATCACTTAAACCTTGGAGGTGTCCCTGCATTTATGTTTTGCTTCACTAAAGGGGGAAAGCGAGGTACCACTTTATCATATTTGCACACCATGCTCATTACAAATCTATTGAGTGTTTCAGTATCATATTGTAAAACTTTCAGTTCTTTGTGATTTTCTCATAAGGCAACTTAATTACTACAGATTCATTGTCTCAGTAAGCACTTGTCATGTGACTGTAAAAAGTTCTTATATGGTTAATAGCATGTCACCACAGAAATTATGCTTGTTATCATTTACCTACTCGAGGACGAGCAGGAATTAAGCTTGGGGATGTTGATATGTCCAAAACATATCTATAATTTCTGCTTGCTCCATGCCTCTTTTGTGTGATATTGTTATGATATTTATACACTTCCATACACTTTTGATCATATTTGGACTAACCTATTAACTCAGTGCACCCCAGTGCCAGTTTCTGTTTTCTGCTGTTTTTGTATTTCAGGTTTTCCCATCACGTAAACTGCAAGAAAAATCCCGGAAAAATTATATAAAAAATCAGCGTTCCGGAAGCTTCCTTGCGGCCAAAGTAGGGCCGGAGGGGGGCCACCAGGGCTCCAGGCGCCCTGGTGGCACGGCCCCCCTCCTGGCCGCGCCGGGGGGGCGCCTGGGCCCCCTAGGACTCCGCTGATGCCCCCCTTTGGCATATATTTACATCGCGTCCCGAAACCCTCGAGGACGGAACCCTTTTTCGCGATCTCATCTATGTTCCGCCGCCGCCGCGCTTCCAAGATCGGGAGCACCAGGAGAATTCTTCCCGGCACCCTGCCTGAGGGGAGGATCACCACCGGGAGCCTCTCCACCACCATGGACGCCTCCCGGATGAGTTGTGAGTAGTCTCCCTTGGACCATGGGTCCATGACCAGTAGCTATGTGATGTTCTCCTCCCCTCTTTGTTCTTCACTAATTAGACCTCGTGAGCTGCCCTACATGATCGAGGCACATATGTAATCCTTATGCTGTTGCTATGTTGAGTTTGCTGGGATCCGATGGATTGTGAGATTATGTTCAGATTGTGTGTGAGTAATATATTTGATCTACCTCTCTTATCTTTATGTTCTTGAGTAATTCTTGCATGTTCTCCGTTGCTATTTATTGCTTTGGCCAAGTAGTAGGTAGTTGATACGTCCAAAACGTATCTATAATTTCTGCTTGCTCCATGCCTCTTTTGGGTGATATTGCTATGATATTTATACACTTCCATACACTTTTGATCATATTTGGACTAACCTATTAACTCAGTGCACCCCAGTGCCAGTTTCTGTTTTCGGCTGTTTTTGTATTTCAGGTTTTCACGTTACGAGAACTGCCAGGAAAAATCCAGAAAAATTATATAAAAAATCAGCGTTCCAGAAACTACCGTGCGCCCGAAGGACAGCCGGGGGGGGGGGCACCAGGGCTCCAGGCGCCCTGG
>LR738714.1:73930169-74012768 GCA_902687465.1 Secale cereale
CCCCCCCCCCCCCTGGGCCACACCGGGGGGCACCTGGGCCCCCCGAGGCTCCTCCGATGCCCCCCTTTGGCATATATTTAAAGCGTCTCCCGAAACCCTTGAGGGAGGAACTCTTTTCGCGATCTCATCTCTGTTCCGTTGCCGCTTCCAAGATCGGGAGCACCAGGAGAACTCTTCTCGGTACCCTGCCGGAGGGGAGGATCACCACCGGGAGCCTCTCTACCACCATGGACGCCTCCCGGATGAGTTGTGAGTAGTCTCCCTTGGACCATGAGTCCATGACCAGTAGCTATGTGATGTTCTCCTCCCGTTCTTGTGCTTCACTAATTAGTCCTCGTGAGCTGCCCTACATGATCGAGGCACATATGTAATCCTTATGCTGTTGCTATGATGAGTTTGCTGGGATCCGATGGATTATGAGATTATGTTCAGATTGTGCTTGAGTAATATATTTGATCTACCTCTTTTATATTTATGTTCGTAAGTAATTCTTGCATGTTCTCCGTTGTTATTTATTGCTTTGGCCAAGTAATAGGTAGTGACTCCAAGAGGGAACGTTATGCTTGATTGTGGGTTCATGCCCCTCGATGACTAGTTTGAGTGACAGAAACATGAGTCTAGGGGATGTGCTGTTGCCACAAGGGGGAAAACAATGGTGCTTATGCCCGCGGGTGCAAGGATTGTTTACTTTACGCAAAGTTCTTTTAATGCAGTTGTCTGTTGCATTGAGTTTACACTATGGGTGGGACTCGCAACTTAATACCAGCGAGATGTTCTGGATAGATATCTCAAGGTGGATGATTAGTAGTAGATATTGATGGATTTCGGTCTACTTACTTTGGCGTACCGCCCATGCTTTGAACCTCAACCTTTCTTGCAATGTAGTCAGCATTGGTTTGCGCACATGGTCCTGTCAATTGCCCAGCTGTAATTCGTTTACCTCACATAACTGTTTTATCGTCTTTTGGGAGAGAGACATCACTAGTGAACATCATGAGACTCCGGTCCATATTACCATCATTGATCACATCCGCTATTTACTTTTCGCTATTATTTACTATTGCAATTATATCTATCACTACTATCACTTGCGTTTAATCATTTGTGACCTACAAGGCCGGAGGGATTGACAACCTCTCTGTACTCGTTGGGAGCAAAGTTATTTGTATCTGTGTGCAGGTCCACGTTGATTGCTAATATCTGGCGCCGTAGCAGTTGACACCTTCTTGTTGAACCTAGGAGTCTCTGGGGATTCGACCCTTGGTATCTTTGCCAAGGGAAAAACTTCCGCAACACTACATCTCACACCTTCCACTTGGGGTAACCAACGAGGGGCGAGAAGCCTAGCAAGAGTTTTTCTGGCGCCGTTGCCGGGGACTCCACTCTTCAAGATAGGGGAGTTGCACGCTATCTTTTACCTTTGCTTTTAGTCTTGTTAGTTTACCTTTTAGTTTTTGCTTTAGTATCTTTTATCGAAAATCACAAAAATAGTTATCTTGCTTGCTTGCTACTATGGTTTCCACCGAGAACACCAAGTTGTGTGACTTCACTAGTCACAACAATGATGACTTTATCAGCACACCTATCACTACACCTGCCACTTCAGCACCTTCACATGAAATTAAACCTGCTTTACTGAATCTAGTTATGAAAGATCAATTCTCCGGTGCTGGAGATGATGCTGCTTTACACTTGAACAACTTTGTTGGACTTTGTGATATGCAAAAGTACCAAGAAATAGATGGTAATATTGTTAAGTTTAAGCTTTTTCCTTCCTCCTTGAGAGGAGGAGCTAAAATTTGGTTTCAGTCTTTGCCTAGAAATAGCATAGATTCATGGGACAAGTGCAAAGATGCTTTTATTGGAAAATACTATCCACCTGCTAAAATTATCCAACTGAGAAGTAACATAATGAATTTTAAACAATTGGATAATGAGCACGTTGCCCAAGCTTGGGAACGTATGAAATCTCTTATCAAGAACTGCCCTACTCATGGTTTGACTACTTGGATGGTTATCCAAACTTTTTATGCAGGCTTGATCTATCTGTATAGGTCTTGATGCCCAATATGTAAGCAGCTTCACCGAGGTCTTTCTTTGAAAAACTCATTTCAAACACTCCTTTATGCTTTCCAGAATATTCTACATTATTTCTGATCAACAATATGTCATTCACATATACTTATCAGAAATGTTGTAGTGCTCCCACTCACTTTCTTGTAAATACAGGCTTCACCGCAAGTCTGTATAAATCTATATGCTTTGATCAACTTATCAAAGCGTATATTCCAACTCTGAGATCCTTGCACCAGTCCATAGATGGATCGCTGGAGCTTGCACATTTTGTTAGCACCTTTAGGATTGACGAAACCTTCTGGTTGCATCATATACAATTCTTCTTTAATAAATCCATTAAAGAATGCAGTTTTATTGTCCATTTGCCAGATTTCATAAAATGCGGCAATTGCTAACATGATTCAGACAGACTTAAGCATCGCTACGGGTGAGAAAGTCTCATCGTAGTCAACTCCTTGAACTTGTCGAAAACCTTTCGCAACAAGTCGAGCTTTGTAAACAGTAACATTACTGTCAGCGTCAGTCTTCCTCTTGAAGATACATTTATTTTCGATGGCTTGCCCACCATCGGGCAAGTCAACCAAAGTCCACACTTTGTTCTCATACATGGATCCCATCTCAGATTTCATGGTCTGAAGCCATTTTGCGGAATCTGGGCTCATCATCGCTTCCTCATAGTTCGTAGGTTCATCATGGTCCAGTAACATGACTTCCAGAACCGGGTTGCCGTACCACTCTGGTGCGGAACGTACTCTGGTTGATCTATGAAGTTTAGCAGTAACTTGATCCGAAGTTTCATGATCATCATCATTAGCTTCCTCACTAATTGGTGTAGGAATCACTGGAACCAGTTTCTGTGATGTACTACTATCCAATTCGGGAGAAGGTACAATTACCTCATCAAGTTCCACTTTCCTCCCACTCACTTCTTTCGAGAGAAACTCCTTCTCTAGAAAGGATCCACTCTTAGCAACAAAGACCTTGCCTTCGGGCCTGTGATAGAAGGTGTACCCAACAGTTTCTTTTGGGTATCCTATGAAGATTTACTTCCCTGATTTGGGTTCGAGCTTATCATGTTGAAAATTTTCACATAAGCATCGTAGTCCCAGACTTAAAGAAATGACAGCTTAGGTTTCTCGTCGAACCACAGTTCATACGGTGTCATCTCCACGGACATAGATGGTGCCCTATTTAACGTGAATGTAGCTGTCTCTAATGCATAACCCCAAAAGCGATAGTGGTAGATCGGTAAGAGACATCATTGATCG
This sequence comes from Secale cereale, assembly GCA_902687465.1. NCBI lineage: Eukaryota > Viridiplantae > Streptophyta > Magnoliopsida > Poales > Poaceae > Secale > Secale cereale. Next base: position 73,933,514 of record LR738714.1, read on the forward strand.
CACCATATCTAATAAAGTACGGTTATGACGTTCGGACACATCATTACACTGTGGTGTTCCAGGTGGCGTGAGTAGTGAAACTATTTCACATTGTTTTTACTAAAGGCCAAACTCGCTAACTCAAATATTTTACCTCTACGATCATATCGTAGAAACTCTTATTTTCTTGTTACGATGATTCTCCACTTCACTCTGAAATTCTTTGAACTTTTCAAATGTTTCAGACTTGTGCTTCATTAAGTAGATATACCCATATCTGCTCAAATCATCAGTGAAGGTCGGAAAATAACGATACCTACCGCGAGCTTCAACACTCATTGGTCCGCATACATCAGTATGTATGATTTCCAACAACTCTGTTGCTCGCTCCACAGTTCCGGAGAACGGAGTTTTAGTCATCTTGCCCATGAGGCATGGTTCGCAAGCACCAAGTGAATCATAATCAAGTGATTCCAAAAGTCCATCACTATGGAGTTTCTTCATGCGCTTTACACCAATATGACCTAAACGGCAGTGCCACAAATAAGTTGCACTATCATTATTAACCTTGCATCTTTTGGCTTCAATATTATGAATATGTGTATCACACGATCGAGATCCAACAAATCATTTTCATTGGGTGTATGACCATAGAAGGTTTGATTCATGTAAACATAACAACAATTATTCTCTAACTTACAAATAATCGTATTGCAATAAACATGATCAAATCATATTCATGCTCAACACAAACACCAAATAACATTTATTTAGGTTCAACACTAATCCCGAAAGTATAGGGAGTGTGCGATGATGATCATATCAATATTGGAACCACTTCCAACACACTTTCACATTTAACTAGTTTCTGTTCATTATGCAACTCCCATTTCAAGTTACTACTCTTTAGCAACTGAACCAGTATCAAATACCGAGGGGTTGCTATGAACACTAGTAAAATACACATCAATAATCTGTATATCAAATATACCTTTGTTCACTTTGCCATCCTTCTTATCCACCAAATATCTTGGGTAGTTCCACTTCTAGTGACCTTTTCCTTTGCAGTAGAAGCACTTAGTTTCAGGCTTGAGTTTAGCTTTGGGTTTCTTCACGGGAGTGACAACTTGCTTGTCATTCTTTTTTTTTTGAAGTTCCCCTTCTATCCCTTTGCCCTTTACTTGAAACAAGTGGTCTTATTAACCATCAACACTTGATGCTCTTTCTTGATTTCTACCTTTGCCGATTTCAGGATCGCGAAGAGCTCGGAAATTACCTTCATCATCCCTTGCATATTATAGTTCATCACGAAGTTCTACTAACTTGGTGATAGTGACTAGAGAACTTTTGTCAATTACTATCTTATCTGGAAGAACAACTCCCACTTGATTCAAGTAATTGTAGTACCCAGACAATCTGAGCACATGCTCACTGGTTGAGCTATTCTCCTCCATCTTGTAGGCAAAGTACTGTCAGAAGTCTTATACCTCTCGACACGGGCATGAGTATGAAATACTAATTTCAACTTGTGGAACATCTCATATGCTCCATGGCGTTCAAAACATTTTTGAAGTCCCGGTCATAAGCCGTAAAGCATGGCGCACTAAACTATCAAGTAGTCATCATACCGACCTTGTCAAACATTCATAACAGCTGTATCTGCTCCTGCAATAGGTTCGTCACCTAGCGGTGCATCAAGGACATGATACTTCTGTGCAGCAATGAGGATAATCCTCAGATCACGGACCTAGTCCGCATCATTGCTACTAACATCTTTCAACTTATATTTCTCTAGGAACATATAAAATAAACGGGGAGCTATATCACGAGCTATTGATCTACAACACATATATGCTAATACTACCAGGACTAAGTTCATGATAAATTAAAGTTCAATTAATCATATTACTTGAAGAACTCCAACTTAGATAGACATCCCTCTGGTCATCTAAATGATCACGTGATCCAAATCAACTAAACCATGTCCGATCATCACGTGAGATGGAGTAGTTTTCAATGGTGAACATCTTATGTTGATCATATCTACTATATGATTCACGCTCAACCTTTCGGTCTCTAGTGTTCCGAGGCCATATCTGCATATGCTAGGCTCGTCAAGTTTAACCCGAGTATTCTGCATGTGCAAAACTGGCTTACACCCATTGTATTTGAACGTAGAGCTTATCACACCCGATCATCATGTGGTGTCTCGGCATGACGAACTTTCGCAATGGTGCATACTCGGGGAGAGCACTTATACCTTGAAATTTTGTAAGGGATCATCTTATAATGCTACCGTCGTACTAAGCAAAATAAGAAGCATAATAAGATAAACATCACATGCAATCAAAATATGTGACATGATATGGCCATCATCATCTTGTGCTTTTGATCTCCATCTCCAAAGCACCGTCATGATCACCTTCGTCACCGGCGCGACACCTTGATCGTCATCGTAGCATCGTTGTCGTCTCGCCAACTATTGCTTCTACGACTATCGCTACCGCTTAGTGATAAAGTAAAGCAATTACATGGCGATTGCATTTCATACAATAAAGCGACAACCATATGGCTCCTGCCAGTTGCCGATAACTTTACAAAACATGTTCATCTCATACAAAACCGTATAACTCATCATGTCTTGACCATATCACATCACAACATGCCCTGCAAAAACAAGTTAGATGTCCTCTACTTTGTTGTTGCAAGTTTTACGTGGCTGCTACGGGCTTAGCAAGAACCGTTCTTACCTACGTATACAAAAACCACAACGATGTTTCATCAAGTATGTGCTGTTTTAACCTTCACAAGGACCGGGCGTAGTCACACTTGATTCAGCTAAAGTGAGAGAGACAGACACCCGCCAGTCACCTTTAAGCAATGAGTGCTCATAACGGTGAAACCAGTCTGGCGTAAGCGTACGCGTAATGTCGGTCCGGGCCGCTTCATCTCACAATACCGGCGAAGCAAAGTATGACATGCTGGTAAGCAGTATGACTAGTATCGTCCACAACTCACTTGTGTTCTACTCGTGCATATCATCTACGCATAGACCTGGCTCATGATGCCACTGTTGGGGAACATAGTATTTTAAATTTTTCCTACGATCACACAAGATCTATCTACCAGATGCATAGCAACGAGAGGGGAGAGTGAGTCTACGTACCCTCGTAGACCGAAAGCGGAAGCGTTAGAACAACGCGGTTGATGTAGTCGTACGTCTTCACGGCCCGACCAATCAAGCACCGAAACTACGGCACCTCCGAGTTCTAGCACACGTTCAACTCGATGACGTCCCTCGAACTCCGATCTAGCCGAGTGTCGAGGGAGAGTTCCGTCAGCACGACGGCGTGGTGACGATCTTGATGTTCTACCATCGCAGGGTTTCGCCTAAGCACCGCTACAATATTATCGAGGAGAACTATGGTGGAGGGGGGCACCGCACACGGCTAAGAGATCAAGAGATCAATTGTGGTGTCTAGAGGTGCCCCCCTATCCCCGTATATAAAGAAGGGAGGGAGAGGCCGGCCCTAGAGGGGCGCGCCAAGTGTGGGTAGTCCTACTAGGACTCCCAAGTCCTAGTAGGATTCCCCTTTCCTTTCCGGAGTAGGAGAGAAGGAAAGAGGTGGAGAGGGAGAAGGAAAAGGGGGCTGCACCCCTTGTCCAATTCGGACCAGAAGGGGGGCGCGCGCCTCCTTCCTTTTGGCCTCTCTCCTCTATTCCCGTAACTCCCCGGTACACTGAAAATACCCGAATCACTCGGAACCTTTCCGATGTCCGAATATAGTCGTCCAATATATCGATTTTTACGTCTCGACCATTTCGAGACTCCTCGTCATGTCCCCGATCTCATCCGGGACTCCGAACTCCTTCGGTACATCAAAACTCATAAACTCATAATAAAATTGTCATCGAAACCTTAAGCGTGCGGACCCTACGGGTTCGAGAACTATGTAGACATGACCGAGACATGTCTCCGGTCAGTAACCAATAGAGGAACCTGGATGCTCATATTGGCTCCCACATATTCTACGAAGATCTTTATCGGTCAAACCGCATAACAACATACGTTGTTCCGTTTGTCATCGGTATGTTACTTGCCGGAGATTCGATCGTCGGTATCTCAATACATAGTTCAATCTCTTTACCGGCAAGTCTCTTTACTCGTTCTGTAATACATTATCCCGCAACTAACTCATTAGCTGCAATGCTTGCAAGGCTTATAGTGATGTGCATTACCGAGTGGGCCGAGAGATACCTCTCCGACAATCGGAGTGACAAATCCTAATCTCGAAATACGCCAACCCAACAAGTACCTTCGGAGACACCTGTAGAGTACCTTTATAATCACCCAGTTATGTTGTGACGTTTGGTAGCACACAAAGTGTTCCTCCGGTATTCGGGAGTTGCATAATCTCATAGTCATAGGAACATGTATAAGTCATGAAGAAAGCAATAGCAGTAAAACTTAAACGATCATAGTGCTAAGCTAACGGATGGGTCTTGTCCATCACATCATTCTCCTAATGATGTGATCCCGTTGATCAAATGACAACTCATGTCTATGGCTAGGAAACAGAACCATCTTTGATCAATGAGCTACTCTATTAGAGGCATACTAGGGACACTCTGTTTTGTCTATGTATTCACACATGTATTAAGTTTCCGGTTAATACAATTCTAGCATGAATAATAAACATTTATCATGATATAAGGAAATAAATAATAACTTTATTATTGCCTCTAGGGCATATTTCCTTCAATCCCTACTCACTCACATTGATATCTATTGATGGGCATCTCCATAGCCCGTTAATACGCCTAGTCGATGTGAGACTATCTCCCTCTTTTTGTCTTCTCCACAACCACCTCTATTCCACCCATAGTGCTATATCCATGGCTCACGCTCATGTATTGCGTGAAAGTTGAAAGGTTTGAAAAGATAGAGTATGAAAACAAGTGCTTGGCTGAAATCGGGGTTGTGCATTATATGAATATTTTGTGTGATAACAAGGGAGCATAGCCAACACTATATGATTTTGTAGGGATAACTTTCTTTAGCCATAGTATTTTGAGAAGACATGATTGCTTTGTTAGTATGCTTGAAGTATTGTTATTTCTTATGTCAATATAGACTTTTATCTTGAATCCTTCATATCTGAACATTCATGCCACAATTAAGAGAATTACATTGAATAACTATATTGGTTAGCATTCCACATCAAAAATTCTTTCTTTATCATTTACCTACTCGAGGACGAGGAGGAATTAAGCTTGGGGATGCTTGATACGTCTCCAACGTATCTATAATTTTTTATTGTTCCATGCTATTATTTATGAAGTCTTCGATGTTTAATGGGCTTTATCATTCACTTTTATATCATTTTTAGGACTAACCTACTAACCCAAAGGCCCAGTCCAGATTGTTGTTTTTTATCTATTTCCGGGTTTTGTAGAAAAGGAATATCAAACGAAGTCCAAACGGAATGAAACCTTCGCGAGAGATATTTTTGGAAGAAATCACGCTCGGGAAACGTCGGGACCAAGTCAGGGGACGAAGGGCCAGCCCTCGAGGGTGGAGGGCGCGCCCCCTTCCCAGGGCGCGCCCCCTGCCTCGAGGCTGGCCCACACGGCCCCCGGTGCCCTCCTTCTTCCTATATATACCTATGTACCCTAGACACCCCATACGCAGAGAGAAAACCCTAATTCCACCGCCGTAGCTGCTGTTCCCGTGGAGATCCCATCTTGGAGCCTGTTCCGGGAGGGGGATCCATCACGGAGGCCTTCATCATCAACATCATCGCCCTCACCATGACTTGTGCGTAGTTTACCATAGACCTTCGGGTCCATAGCTAGTATCTAGATGGCTTCTTCTCTCTCTCTGGATCTCAATACAAAGTTCTCCTCGGTCTTCGAGGAGATCTATTCGATGTAATCTCTTTTTGCGGTGTGTTTGTCGAGATCCGTTGAATTGTGAGTTTATGATCAAGGTTATCTATGAAAGATATTTGGTTCTTCTCTGAAATTTTTATGTGTGCTCATAATATCCTTGCAAGTCTCTTCGAATTATTGGTTTGGTTTGGCCTACTAGATCTATAGTTCTTGCAATGGGAGAAGTGCTTGGCTTTGGGTTCAATCTTGCGGTGTCCTTTCCCGGTGACAGTAGGGGCAGCAAGGCACGTATTGTATTGTTGCCATCGAGGATAAAAAGATGGGGTTTTCATCATATTGCTTGAGTTTATCCCTCTACATCATGTCATGTTGCTTAAGGCGTTACTCTGTTCGTATGAACTCAATACACTAGATGCATGCTGGATAGCGGTCGATGTGTGGAGTAATAGTAGTAGATGCAGGCAGGAGTCGGTCTACTTGTCTCGGACGTGATGCCTATATACAATGATCATGCCTAGATAGTCTCATAATTATTCGCTTTTCTATCAATTTCTCGACGGTAATTTGTTTACCCGCCATAGAATATCGCTATCATGAGAGAAGCCACTAGAGAAATCTATGGCCCCCGGGTCTATTCTCAAGATATCAATCTACATCTAGTTTACTTTTCTTGCTTTTATTTGTTGTTTTATTAAACATTAAATACCAAAAATATAATTATCATCTCTATCATATCTCACTCTCGTAAGTGACCATAAAGGGATTGACAACCCCTTATCGCGTTAGCAGCGAAGTTCTTACTTGTTTGTGTAGGTGCGAGGGACTGGTGCGTGGTCTCCTACTGGATTGATACCTTGGTTCTCAAAAACTAAGGGAAATACTTACGCTACTGTGTTGCATCTCCCTTTCCTCTTCGAGGGAATACAACGCAAGCTCAAGAGGTAGCAGCCACCTGAACCTGATCGTTGCCATCATAGGGCTCGTGAACCTGGAGGCGCTCAAGATCATTAGTCAAGTGATCCGTAGCCCCAGTATCCAGCACCCAGGAATCTCGACGGTGTTGGTGGAGGCCGAGTTGGCGGAGTGGGAGTTGTGATCCTGATCATAGCACTTGTGGCAGTCGTCGGCTTCATGGCCCCAGTTCTTGTAAATTAGGCACCGGGACGCCAGCGGTTGCGACGCCCACCTCTTCTACCGTTATTGCCGGTGTTGCCCCCTCCACCTTGCTGGCCATTGTCGGCATAACCAGCGTTGCACTCACCACTACTAGGAATAGGCCTACTAATGACGCACCTATTTTGGCCATTAGTGCCATGCCATTAGTATATTTTACTAATGGCGCACCTACGGTGCGCCATTAGTATCTGGTATACTAATGGCGCACCTCAGATGCGCCATTAGTATATACCACAGTGCGCCATTAGTATGCCTCCCAGGGGGCCATATATACCCAGGTGCTTTGGCATACTAATGGCGCACTACTGCTAGATGCGCCATTAGTAACTTTGGCATACTAATGGCGCTGTATTTAGTGATGCGCCATTAGTATCCTTTGGCATACTAATGGCGCACTGTGGTTTGATGCGCCAATAGTATGAATATTAGGTTTTTTATTTATTTTTAAATTTTCTGTTTTTTGCACAGGTTACAAAATGTATTATTGGACAGAATATAGACAGCACATATCAACGACAGATTCATCGAATACAATAGAAGATTAGTCTCTGAATACAATTCATCATATTAGTCTCCGAATACAATTCATCATATTAGTCTTTGAATTAAAAAGACCGAACAAAGATAGAACATTATATTACAAGTCTCGAGACCGCGAGTAGCGAGTTTGTCTTCACATTACAAGTCGATATCGATCATCTAAATGTAACACCCCAAAAATTTAATCTTGTTCTATTAATTAGAATTTTGGCAGAAAGATTTATTTTCTATTTTCTGGCTTTTCTATTAATTTCAGAGCTACTTCTTTTCTCTGGAATTTAATTTTTTTCCCTTTTATCTGAAACTTTTGGATAATATTGAGGGGCTTGAATGCTTTCTTAAAACATTTGATTTTGTGGGTATGCAAGTGGAAGCATTTTTATAATACTTTTGCCAAGCATCAATTCTTTTAAAATGGCTTTTCCATTCTTTCAAGGGCTCCCATGGCACTGCAACCTATTTAAATATTTCCTTCAAAATTCCACCAAAATTTGGAGATGACAGTAGATGCATATAACTCATTTTTATGCAAAAATCCAGCTTTGTGTTTTATGAATTTTGAGCAAAACATCCTCTTTTTCATTCTGGTCCAGTTTGGTATTTTGCACTGCAACCCTATTTTAAATCCCTCTAGTGATCTTGGGATCTTTCCTGCTATTAGTACTTGCTACCAAACTCTTAAGTCCAGGATATTGGACCCATTTGAATAATTTTGGTCCATGCAATAATAGCCTACATTTTCTGTCCAGATTTGGTTTTCTCAAAAATTTGCACTAACAAGTTTCTGTTTTTCTCAAACTAACCATTCCATTCTCTTGTGCATCTAGAGAGACCATGATCTGGAAAGTTTGGTGGCCAGAAAACATCCCTAGATGCCCATGGCATTCTGTCGAGCACCTTGTGCGCCGGGACAGAATTGGCATAGTTTTTAGTTTGCATTGGGAATCTTGTTGTTTTGCTAAACCAGCTTGTCCACTAAGCCTCCCCCTAACCCCCACTCTGTCCTGTTAACTTTGGTAGACAGCCTAGCTCTTTTGGACCACCTGGCATTTTGTCAAACTCTTGCCGTGCGTGCACAGAGCGCGAGCAGCGCGCACGTTTTGCACGCGCACGCGCACCCGAGCCGCCGCACCGCACAGCCGCGCTCTGGCCTTTCCCCGCTCGAGTAGCCGCGCCCCGCAGACGCCGCCCGCCCGTGACGCTAGCGCCGTGCCCCCTGGCCGTGCCGCAGAGCCGCCGCCGCTAGCAGCCGTGGCCACCGACGATGCCCGTGAGCGTCCTCGCCGTGGACGGCGCCGCCCAAGCCACCGCAGGCCACCACCTCACCCTCAGGGCAGCGCGAGCTTATCCGCAACGCCGTCCCCTAGTGCCGACCACCCTGACGCCCTGCCATCGCCGGAAAACGACGCGCCGGCGATCTTATCCTCGGCCATGGCGCGAACCGACGTCGCCCGCCTATATAAGGCACCCCCGAGCTCGTCCGAGACCCCAAGCAACCTCCAGTCCACCGTATCTAGCTCCCCTCGTAGTGGTTCGACCGGAAGAAGTCATCTTCTCCATCTCCGGCAACCACGGCCGCCGACATGCGCCGGCACCATTCGCCGTGACCAGGCCCTCCCCCACCCATCCAGTGCCGCCTTTGGTTTCCCCTTGACACCACGAAGCTTCCCAACCACTCAACCAAGCTCCAGCACCGCCGTAGCCTTTTTCCCCTTTTCTCCCGAAGCTGTCGCCGCCGCGAAGCTCGTCGCCGGCGATCCTCAGCACCACCTCGGCCGTTTCGACCACCGAAAGGTTCGCCGTGGACCCGCGGACCCTTTCCGCCCCTCCGTTCCCCGCATGGAGCCGCCGTTCGCCGCCGGCAATCGCCGGAGCTCCATCCAGTGCGGGCGAAGAAGGGAGGAGGGAGAAGGACCAGCCAAACCCGACAGGTGGGACCGCGGGGCCCCCTGTCAGTGACCCCGAGCCGGCCCTCGCTGGCTTAAGTGAAAGCGCCCCCACCGAGTACGTTTTCTCTGTTTGAAAGCGCATTTCATTCAAAACCGTTTCCTTTTCTGTTTTAATTTAAAACAGAAGTTTGACCCAACTTTGACTGAGCATAACTTTTTAAGTATAGGTCCAAATGAATTGATTCTTTTTCCTACCTCTTTCTAAAATCATCTAGTTTATTTTAAAATTTATTTAAAATTTTTATAAGCAACTTTTCTGTACTGTTTTTAGTATATGTATTAATTTGAATTTATTTAAAAATAGGAATATGGAGAAGAAAACTTTCATGAGTGCCCTCACCTCTCTGCACCTTGAAGGCAAGCATCTTGAATTCCATTATGACATAAGTTGTGTGTTGTTTGCTAGAACATATGAACTCCATCAATATGCTAAAATGGAGTAGCGTTATTTCATGCGGAGGTCATACTCTTGCATATCAACATATGGTGAAAATATTTTCTGTTATATGTGTGATATTGGTGACAGTAGCCACTTCTCATGCCACATATGCCTGGTGATAGTTCGGATGGAGTCCGAAGGAAGGTTGTGTTCCGGTGAACACACCCACGTGACTGACATCTCGTTATGGCGAGGATGTGCAGTGAGGCATGTTGGAGCATGAGGGGTGGTGACCCTGTCAGGAAAAAACTGTGGAAAGTATCTGTTGTGCTAACCATGCAGGGAACACATAAGCCTCCCGAGTCGACCATAGATCGAGTCTTGTTCCAGTAACCCCCATGCTTGTTTTCGTACTACCACTTGTCCCTGCCGCGGGCTGGGTACGGTTCAGTAAGTTGTCAACCCCTTTCCTGGCACACACCGTACAGAGAGGCCATGGTGGAAGATACCGGGTGCATCCGGTAGGCATGCCACATGGTCCGGGGGCATGGGCGTTTCCGGTTGGGGCCAAGAGGGGGGCACCCCTTAGTAGCGCGCGATATAAATTTGATCCCATGCCAATCGAGGTTGTAGCCTCCCCACTTAGAGTTTTGCTTAACAAGTGTCGTGGGTGATTCCAGGCACCGGTAAGTTAAGCTGGTGTGTGCTGGTTGGGTGTGTTTTCAATTCAAAGACCGTAAGCGGAATTAGTCCCGGTGGACTAAAGGAATCCGTTACTCGTGGGTAAAGAGTACACCCTCTGCAGAGTTTATATCTATTCGAATAGCCGTATCCGCGGTTAAGGATTTCAGTCTGGGATGGGTCAAGTGTCGGTCTTAGCGTCGGTCTTCGGAGGAAAACTTCTAAACCAAAATATTGATCATGACGTACGACGAATGATAATTGTGATTATTATTATTGTGGACTAACCATTTATATTGTGGTTGAAATTGTTGAATGTCCTTGGGATGGTTCTACCTCCTGGATATTCCCTGTGATTATTCTCATATAAGCCCTTTATGTGGCGTCGCTCAGACACCCGACTGTGGCATGTTGATTATTTATTTTCCTTATAAGCCCTTTTGGTGGCGTCGCTCCGACGCCCGACTGTGGCACGCGTGTGATTTATTTTTCTTATAAGCCCTTTATGTGGCGTCGCTCAGACGCCCGACTGAGGCATGCTTTATATTATTATCCTTTCGAGGCATCACTTCAGACACCCGATCGGTTTATTTTATCTTCATTCGTTGATTGCTTATTCCTGTTTAGTACAAATGACCTGCTCATGTGCATCATGAATTTTATTTTGGGACTGACTAAGTGATCGTGGTCTAATTCAGTACATGATCATCACCTGCTACGTTATACTTGTTTTCATGATGTTTGCGAGTACATTCAAAGTACTCACAGGATTGTCCCTGGCTATTGTCTTGGCCAGATTTCTTGCTTGGAGAGGAGCACTACGACGACAGCCCCGGAACCTAGGCAATGGAGATAGCAGACGCGCGAAGATAGGAGTTATCCAGGTCAGCTGTTCCTGTGGGAAGTGGAGTCCCATAGACGCTGATGATCCGCAAACCGCTTCCGCCGTCAACCATTAGAGACCTTTTGTTGTACTCATGGACCAGAATGGTCTTGTACTACATATTTTAAATTTTGCTTGGAATTTCTGTATCAAGTTTGTGTCTCATCAGCTAACAGTAATCCTGGGGCTGGTGAGCACAAGGGCCATTTACTGGGAAATTAATATCCCGGAAAACCGGTCCTGACAACCTTGGTATCAGAGCCAGGCTGACCATTGGCTAATCCTATCTTGGCCGGGTCAATGAACCTAGGTTAAACCACCCACCAGACCTTAACCTCACCACAACCAAGCCTATCCTACCCGATAGCCCACACTGTGACCCCGACAGCTTTTGGCAGTCGGTGCCCAACCTATCAGACTAGCCCAGTAAGCTACACATCCGTGATCGACACCTGAGTTGCCCCACTCGCAAGTGTGCGAAGGAAGACTCCTTTTTCTTTATAGATATGGAGCGTTTACCCAACCGACAACCACAGTAATACATCGCATTTTGCGATATATATATCTGTGACAATGACCCCGACCACCAGAGAACAGAACCGGCAATTAATATTGCCACCACAACACGACATGTCATCCTGCCCAGATGCTATACATAAGGCCACTCCGTGACCTTACCAAGCATCCCTCGCCATGTGCACTGCCTTCACAGCCAATTATTTCTCAGGTCGCACCTTGGGATTCATATAAAGACCCCAGATGCAACCCAGGGGGATTTTTGTGAGATTTTGACCACAGTACCATGGGTTTTCTCCAGCCATCCTGGTACAACCTGTTCAAATCGAGGGCCACTCTCATATTGTACAGCCAGGCACACCCCGCAGGTAGACCCAAACCAAGACCCTACGGAAGTTCCTTTCATCGGGAAAATCCATGCCCACTCCAATAATGACCATAAAGATCGCTGCTTATGGAGCGGTTACCTATCTTCAATTCATGGTACCCTATGCTAGTGAACGTGGCTATTATTATCTTCCCCGAATAGTGCAGCAGCCAGAGAAGCCGCATCCTTTCCCTACACCTGAGAAGAGAAAGGTCCGATGCTAAATAAGCTGGTGCACTATCTCATCGCTCGAGAGCGCTTGACCCAGCAGGTGATGGATTTTCTCCAGACCCTTGCTGTGTAAAACCCTAGTCGCTATTAGTAGACCCCCTGAGGCCAGACTAAGAGAGACGCATTTTGTGAGTCCCCCATCCACTCCCAGTAGGCGAAGGATATATCGCACTGCAGGGAATAATTCCTCGTAAAATATAGCTTATTACCTGAACCGTCAGCACCGTGGTTATATCAGTTTGTGTAGAAATTTACTGCTTGTTGTGATAACTGTGTTGTGCTTTAAAACTTTCTGTATTAGTATATTGCATTGGTTGAAGTTGTTTCTTGTGATTACAAAAAATTGATTGTTTTTTATTATAGCAAATTTCCTAGTAAGGTTTTTCTTAAAAGACCACTGCCATGAAAAATGTTTTCCTTAATAAAAAAAAAATTTGTTTTGCATGCCCTCTCGTTATATAACTCACAGACCACGTGCACTTAATGCAAGACCGCGCGCGCTTTTAACACCTAACCAATTACCTCCCTAGTATACCACAGCTGCACATTAGTCAGCAATTTTTACTGTAACCCCGTCCTATCATGCGTGTGGTGTATCTGTTTTCATGTGACGGTTGCCGCGTGGTACGAGTCATCTTTTTACAAAATACGTTCTTAGCAAATCTCGAGGACGAGATTTTTCTTAAGGGGGGTAGTGTTGTAACACCCCAAAAATTTAATCTTGTTCTATTAATTAGAATTTTGGCAGAAAGATTTATTTTCTATTTTCTGGCTTTTCTATTAATTTCAGAGCTACTTCTTTTCTCTGGAATTTAATTTTTTTTCCCTTTTATCTGAAACTTTTGGATAATATTGAGGGGCTTGAATGCTTTCTTAAAACATTTGATTTTGTGGGTATGCAAGTGGAAGCATTTTTATAATACTTTTGCCAAGCATCAATTCTTTTAAAATGGCTTTTCCATTCTTTCAAGGGCTCCCATGGCACTGCAACCTATTTAAATATTTCCTTAAAAATTCCACCAAAATTTGGAGATGACAGTAGATGCATATAACTCATTTTTATGCAAAAATCCAGCTTTGTGTTTTATGAATTTTGAGCAAAACATCCTCTTTTTCATTCTGGTCCAGTTTGGTATTTTGCACTGCAACCCTATTTTAAATCCCTCTAGTGATCTTGGGATCTTTCCTGCTATTAGTACTTGCTACCAAACCCTTAAGTCCAGGATATTGGACCCATTTGAATAATTTTGGTCCATGCAATAATAGCCTACATTTTCTGTCCAGATTTGGTTTTCTCAAAAATTTGCACTAACAAGTTTCTGTTTTTCTCAAACTAACCATTCCATTCTCTTGTGCATCTAGAGAGACCATGATCTGGAAAGTTTGGTGGCCAGAAAACATCCCTAGATGCCCATGGCATTCTGTCGAGCACCTTGTGCGCCGGGACAGAATTGGCATAGTTTTTAGTTTGCATTGGGAATCTTGTTGTTTTGCTAAACCAGCTTGTCCACTAAGCCTCCCCCTAACCCCCACTCTGTCCTGTTAACTTTGGTAGACAGCCTAGCTCTTTTGGACCACCTGGCATTTTGTCGAACTCTTGCCGTGCGTGCACAGAGCGCGAGCAGCGCGCACGTTTTGCACGCGCACGCGCACCCGAGCCGCCGCACCGCACAGCCGCGCTCTGGCCTTTCCCCGCTCGAGTAGCCGCGCCCCGCAGCCGCCGCCCGCCCGTGACGCTAGCGCCGTGCCCCCTGGCCGCGCCGTAGAGCCGCCGCCGCTAGCAGCCGTGGCCACCGACGATGCCCGTGAGCGTCCTCGCCGTGGACGGCGCCGCCCAAGCCACCGCAGGCCGCCACCTCACCCTCAGGGCAGCGCGAGCTTATCCGCAACGCCGTCCCCTAGTGCCGACCACCCTGACGCCCTGCCATCGCCGGAAAACGACGCGCCGGCGATCTTATCCTCGGCCATGGCGCGAACCGACGTCGCCCGCCTATATAAGGCACCCCCGAGCTCGTCCGAGACCCCAAGCAACCTCCAGTCCACCGTATCTAGCTCCCCTCGTAGTGGTTCGACCGGAAGAAGTCATCTTCTCCATCTCCGGCAACCACGGCCGCCGACATGCGCCGGCACCATTCGCCGTGACCAGGCCCTCCCCCACCCATCCAGTGCCGCCTTTGGTTTCCCCTTGACACCACGAAGCTTCCCAACCACTCAACCAAGCTCCAGCACCGCCGTAGCCTTTTTCCCCTTTTCTCCCGAAGCTGTCGCCGCCGCGAAGCTCGTCGCCGGCGATCCTCAGCACCACCTCGGCCGTTTCGACCACCGAAAGGTTCGCCGTGGACCCGCGGACCCTTTCCGCCCCTCCGTTCCCCGCATGGAGCCGCCGTTCGCCGCCGGCAATCGCCGGAGCTCCGTCCAGTGCGGGCGAAGAAGGGAGGAGGGAGAAGGACCAGCCAAACCCGACAGGTGGGACCGCGGGGCCCCCTGTCAGTGACCCCGAGCCGGCCCTCGCTGGCTTAAGTGAAAGCGCCCCCACCGAGTACGTTTTCTCTGTTTGAAAGCGCATTTCATTCAAAACCGTTTCCTTTTATGTTTTAATTTAAAACAGAAGTTTGACCCAACTTTGACTGAGCATAACTTTTTAAGTATAGGTCCAAATGAATTGATTCTTTTTCCTACCTCTTTCTAAAATCATCTAGTTTATTTTAAAATTTATTTAAAATTTTTATAAGCAACTTTTCTGTACTGTTTTTAGTATATGTATTAATTTGAATTTATTTAAAAATAGGAATATGGAGAAGAAAACTTTCATGAGTGCCCTCACCTCTCTGCACCTTGAAGGCAAGCATCTTGAATTCCATTATAACATAAGTTGTGTGTTGTTTGCTAGAACATATGAACTCCATCAATATGCTAAAATGGAGTAGCGTTATTTCATGCGGAGGTCATACTCTTGCATATCAACATATGGTGAAAATATTTTCTGTTATATGTGTGATATTGGTGACAGTAGCCACTTCTCATGCCACATATGCCTGGTGATAGTTCGGATGGAGTCCGAAGGAAGGTTGTGTTCCGGTGAACACACCCACGTGACTGACATCTCGTTATGGCGAGGATGTGCAGTGAGGCATGTTGGAGCATGAGGGGTGGTGACCCTGTCAGGAAAAAACTGTGGAAAGTATCTGTTGTGCTAACCATGCAGGGAACACATAAGCCTCCCGAGTCGACCATAGATCGAGTCTTGTTCCAGTAACCCCCATGCTTGTTTTCGTACTACCACTTGTCCCTGCCGCGGGCAGGGTACGGTTCAGTAAGTTGTCAACCCCTTTCCTGGCACACACCGTACAGAGAGGCCATGGTGGAAGATACCGGGTGCATCCGGTAGGCATGCCACATGGTCCGGGGGCATGGGTGTTTCCGGTTGGGGCCGAGAGGGGGGCACCCCTTAGTAGCGCGCGATATAAATTTGATCCCATGCCAATCGAGGTTGTAGCCTCCCCACTTAGAGTTTTGCTTAACAAGTGTCGTGGGTGATTCCAGGCACCGGTAAGTTAAGCTGGTGTGTGCTGGTTGGGTGTGTTTTCAATTCAAAGACCGTAAGCGGAATTAGTCCCGGTGGACTAAAGGAATCCGTTACTCGTGGGTAAAGAGTACACCCTCTGCAGAGTTTATATCTATTCGAATAGCCGTATCCGCGGTTAAGGATTTCAGTCTGGGATGGGTCAAGTGTCGGTCTTAGCGTCGGTCTTCGGAGGAAAACTTCTAAACCAAAATATTGATCATGACGTACGACGAATGATAATTGTGATTATTATTATTGTGGACTAACCATTTATATTGTGGTTGAAATTGTTGAATGTCCTTGGGATGGTTCTACCTCCTGGATATTCCCTGTGATTATTCTCATATAAGCCCTTTATGTGGCGTCGCTCAGACACCCGACTGTGGCATGTTGATTATTTATTTTCCTTATAAGCCCTTTTGGTGGCGTCGCTCCGACGCCCGACTGTGGCACGCGTGTGATTTATTTTTCTTATAAGCCCTTTATGTGGCGTCGCTCAGACGCCCGACTGAGGCATGCTTTATATTATTATCCTTTCGAGGCATCACTTCAGACACCCGATCGGTTTATTTTATCTTCATTCGTTGATTGCTTATTCCTGTTTAGTACAAATGACCTGCTCATGTGCATCATGAATTTTATTTTGGGACTGACTAAGTGATCGTGGTCTAATTCAGTACATGATCATCACCTGCTACGTTATACTTGTTTTCATGATGTTTGCGAGTACATTCAAAGTACTCACAGGATTGTCCCTGGCTATTGTCTTGGCCAGATTTCTTGCTTGGAGAGGAGCACTACGACGACAGCCCCGGAACCTAGGCAATGGAGATAGCAGACGCGCGAAGATAGGAGTTATCCAGGTCAGCTGTTCCTGTGGGAAGTGGAGTCCCATAGACGCTGATGATCCGCAAACCGCTTCCGCCGTCAACCATTAGAGACCTTTTGTTGTACTCATGGACCAGAATGGTCTTGTACTACATATTTTAAATTTTGCTTGGAATTTCTGTATCAAGTTTGTGTCTCATCAGCTAACAGTAATCCTGGGGCTGGTGAGCACAAGGGCCATTTACTGGGAAATTAATATCCCGGAAAACCGGTCCTGACACTAAACTACCAGCACATAGAAGAGAGCTGCGGTCATCACGATGAGCATCATCACGATGAAACTCGTCTTCATCCGGTTCCTCCAACGCTCCCTCCCCTCTCCCGCTAGATAGCGGGCGTATCTAGATTCCGCCTCGGCCCTAGTGGTGTACCATTTGTAACTGTTACCGCTGAATCGGTGAACCTGTCTCCGACACTCCTCCCAGTCGTCGTAGACTCCGGGAACCTTACCCTTGTACACGACATACGTCGGCATCACTATGCACTAGCCAAACGAAACGTTAGTATCAATTCACAGACAATACATAAGCAATATATAAGTATGCAACAGAACGATCGGAAGAGAAAAGCAAGACATTAATAGCATCGATTACATCTAAGTTGAACGACTCTCGAAACCAAAGAGACATACTACAAGTTCATTAAAGTTTAATTACAACATGAGCCAATCGATGTTTCAGAAGACACATCATCACTACTTTCGACTCGACTCAAGGGACCGGAGCGTGGATGAAGCCGCCGTCTATCGTGGGAGTCATGAAATCACGGTCGTTGTCAGCCTGCATTTGTAGCATTGTGTCGATGTCACTGTTGGACGGTTGATTTCTGAGGTAGAACTGCCCCGAGGTACGAAGGACATCTTGATGGATGGTTTCCGCAAACTCCGACTGGATGCAAAAGAATTCTTGTCTGATGTCCGCGTCCTGGATTGCCGACACGCTCGCAGCCCAATCTTTGAGTTTACTCGGTAGCAGAAGTTGATGATGGTCCCGTACGATCGCCGGCATGTGATGGATGGCGTAGTAGGCACCCTTCTGACCGCCAGGCGGCTGCTTGACGCAGCAGAACGTCGTATTGTGGGAGAACACGTGCTTGCCGGTCTTACGAATAGGCCTGGTGAAGGTGCCTCCAGATTTGGCGTAGCCGGGGAGAACATCATCAAGAACCTTCTTGACATTTGTGTAGTTGATGTCTACGCACGCTTCTACTCTTGTAGACTATGTTGGGCCTCCAAGCGCAGAGGTTTGTAGGACAGTAGCAGTTTCCCTCAAGTGGATGACCTAAGGTTTATCGAACTCAGGGAAGTAGAGGTTGAAGATGGTCTCTCTCAAGCAACCCTACAACTAAGATACAAGAAGTCTCTTGTGTCCCCAACACACCTAATACACTTGTCAGATGTATAGGTGCACTAGTTCGGCGAAGAGATGTTAAATGGCAAGTGATATGGATGGCAAAACAAGGTAATACAAATATGTAATAAAAAGTGCAGCAAGCAAACAAGTAGTAAACGTGAGAACAAACGGTATTGCAATGGTGGAAACAAGGCCTAAGGTTCATACTTTCACTAGTGGCAACTCCCAACAACATTAACATAATCGGATCACATGATATTTCCCATAAAACATGCAAAGGGGACACACTTGGAGGTCATTCCTTCGTGGTCAAGAGAGGACGAGAATTATGTAGGGCTACAAAAGCACACCTCAAAGTTCGTAGTTCTCAATCTAAGGATTTCCCAATGTCACCGCGGCCATCCAAAGAGAGTCCCACAATCACCACAACATATCTAAAGGATAGTCAAAGACAAGCACCAAGAGACTCTCAATCTTCAATCAACACACAAAAAGGAAATCACTCATGAAATTATTCTTCTAATCCATGTCCAATAGACCGCTGTCACCTTGGTCTCGGGGATTATACTAGATAAAGACAAGTGAGTACATCAATACAATACATAGAGGAAGGGGAAATATCATGGGATCACCCTAGATTAACATAGCCTATGATCACAACGAATATCACATCATGGGAGAGAGAATTGACCACATAGCTACTGGTAAGAACCTCAGCCCCGAGGAGGAACTACTCCCGCATCATGGAGGGAGGAAGCAACGTCGATGGAGATGAATCCGGGGGCACTTCCCCTTCCCGGCAGGGTGCCGGCGCAGGAATTTTGGCCCCCGAAGCTTGATGGAGATGGCGGCGGAGATCGGAATCGCGTCTGGAGAAAAGGGGTCCGGAATCAGGGTTTCCTTGACACGCTTTAAATATATGCCAAGGGGGGGCATCAGAGGTGCCTCGGGGGGCCCAGGCGTCCCCCCGGCGCGGCCCAGGGGGGGGTGCGCCCACAGGGCGCCTGGAGCCCCTGTGGGTCCCCCCGACTGTACTTTGGCCGCACGGTAGCTCCTGGAACGCTGATTTTTATATATTTTTTCTGGATTTTTCCTGGCAGTTCTCGTAATGTGAAAACCTGAAATACAAAAACAGCCGAAAACAGAAACTGGCACTGGGGTGCACTGGATTAGTAAGTTAGTCCAAATATGATCAAAAGTGTATGGAAGTGTATGAATATCATAGCAATATCACCCAAAAGTGGCATGGAGCAAGCAGAAATTATAGATACGTTTTGGACATATCAACATCCCCAAGCTTAATTCCTGCTCGTCCTCGAGTAGGTAAATGATAACAAGAATAATTTCTGTGGTGACATGCTATTAACCATATAGGACTTTTTCATAGTCATATGACAAAAGCTTACTGAGACAATGAATCTATAGTAATTAAGTTGCCTCATGAGAAAATCACAAAGAACTGAAAGTTTTACAATATGATACTGGAACATCAAATAGATTTGTAATGAGCATGGTGTGCAAATATGATAAAGTGATATCTCGCTTGCCCCCTTTAGTGAAGCAAAACATAAATGCAGGGGCACCTCCAAGGTTTAAGTGATGACTAGATACAATGATTTCAAAATAAACGATATCACAATCATGCAAAAGACAATGTTACTTTGGGACCATGCACATTACACTCAGAATGACAATCATGCTCTCAGTAGTTGGTGCTTTAAAAGAAGGTGGAGACTCTCGAACCGTGGCTTTTGTTGGCAAAGTTGAAAACCCGTAGTCGGAAACAAAGACAAAACATGTACCAGAGCTCTTGGTTTGAAAAACAGAGGTAATACTTATTATTATTTTTTTGAATATGCATGTTTCGTCAACGAATGGTAGCAGACAACTCAATTACTTCTTGAGATGGACAAGTTTCGAGGAACGGCTCCCGAATGAGGACGATCACATCCTCTTAATCTCCTTTGTTTATCACTGCCAAAGTTTTCTGATTTCTCATGAACAAAGCGTGAAGGAGGGTTTGTTTGTTATATTAATTTTGAGCCGGGCGCACTCATTGCCAGTTCCTTCTCGTATTATGGGTTTGCACATTATACATGCAATCCCGGGGTGAAGCTTGTCCAACTTAAAAAGATCATGAATTAACTACTACTTCCTCATGAGCTAAAACAGAGGCACAAAATAGGAATGCTTTTCTTTGAATAATTTCAAGATGGTACGTGCAAGTCTCCGTTAGGAATGGCAGGAAAATACCATGTAAGAAGGTATGGTTGACTCATATGGCATAACTGGTTTAAAAGAATGTGGATGCACAAGCAGTCAGTCCGCTTAGTACAGGCGAAGGTTAGCAAAAGACTGGGAGTGACCAACTAAGAGAGCAATGACGGTCATAATCATGCAGAGCGACAAAGCAACATTGAATCAGGCATGGTAGTTATATCGCTACTCAGAAACAAAAGATCATCAAGGCTTGACAGACTTTCTTTACAGTCTTAAATATGCGTGAGCATACGCCAAGTCAATCAAAATAAATTCTTGAAGGAAGGTATTACTAAACCATACCACATCATAGGCAAACAAATCAAGTTGGTACTCCAATAACACATTGGGAACCCCCCAGCTATTTGAGATTAACCATAAGAAAACCTGAACTACTAAGCATCATTATGCAAGTAACATCTTTATCATAGACACATTAACCAATGCGACGGAAGCAAACTCTCTTAATAAGGTGAGTATGATAATTAAAGAGAGTTAAAGCAACCAACTAAACAAAAGCTCCTTGAAAAGATAAGCATGAATACTAAGAGCAGAGCATGATAGTAGCTATTAAAAGACAAAGAACACACACAGCATAGATAGACATGAAAATTCTATGTTATGTTCTAGGTAGAAGTGGAGCGTGTTTCTCTCCCACATAAAGAATGCTGAGTTCTGACTCGTTATGAAAAACTAAAAAGAAAACTAGAAGCAAGACGCTCCAAGCATAGCACATAACACATGAAGTGATAAAAATATAGTGGAACGAAAGACGAACTGATAATGTTGATGGAGAAGGGGATTGTCGGTGTACTAAGATAGGGGTACCTTAGTACCCCAACTTGTGCACGGGTAGTAGCAGCTTCCCGCTGCAGGGCTCACCACGTGCTCGCCGGAGACCTTTCTGATCCATATAAAGCCATTCAAAAACAAAGTATACAAGACAGAAGATCAAGACCCCGGCAAGTGGGGCTTGCCGGGAAGGCCGTCCCAGGCTCGAGATTATCACATTAGCACAAGACCCTGGTAAGAGGAGCTTGCCAGGAAGACCAGAAGACTGCATTTCAGAAGATATGCCTCGGCGCACCCTGCGCCCCGGCAGGGTCCGGGGAGCGACAAGCTCCCGGGCCCGGCAAGATCAAGCCCCCGGCAAGGTGCTTGCCGGGGGAAGCCTGCGCTGTGTGCCCACGCTCCAGCTCATCGGCCCACGCGTCGCCCTGGGGCCCTTCCAGGGACGCGTGGCGGATGGCTGTGCAACCTGGGGGACACGGTGGCACAACACGGTGACGAGGTTACCACCGTGGCGAACGGAGACGCATGGACGGGTGCTTTTGGGGTCGACGGTGACGGGCATTTAATGCTCCTGTCCCCCACTGTCTATGTTAGGTGAAGACCACTGTTTATCCACTGTTCATGCACTGTTCTCGCACTGTTACAACTACCACCAAAGTTACATTTCTACCCTCCTCTACGTTGACACCTGTCGGTGACCCCTTGGGCTATAAAAGGAGGCCCATGCACAACGTAGAAAGGGTTCGGAACCTAGATAGCTCTCTTGCTCGGCGTAGCTAGTTCTTCAAGCTCCCGAGCTCACAAACTCAATACAAACCAAGCAGGAGTAGGGTTTTACGCGTCCGCGCGGCCCGAACCTGGGTAAACTGCCTGCGTGTGCTCTTCGATCCGCTCTTTGTGCTCCCTCCGCTCCCTCACCGCAACGTACAAGGGGCTCCGGTCCCATAGGTGTTCGTGGTGGACAGTTTCCCCCGACATCTTTGGCGCGCCAGGTAGGGGGCGTCGAGGTTGTGCGAACCTGATCCGGTGCTCACGCGGGCGCATTCTCCATCAACCTCTCCAACTTCATCAACTTCATCAGCAACAGCAACATGGCCCCGAAGAAGAAGGTTTCGGAGGTCGCAGGCCCGTCTGCGTTGATTCCCCCGCCACCAGAACCAACGGTGGGTGGAGGAGACGCCGGCGGAAGGATGGTCGCCGCTGAGGAAACTCACGGCACCGCCAAGTCCAAGGACAAGACGGATGACCGGGCAAACTCCAAGGCCTCGGTCTCCGTAGACGCACCACATCCATCTCAGCAGACGACAGGCCAGCAGCGCCGTGGTACAGGAGGTACCATCCGCTTGCTGGGTCAAGGACAAGCCGGAGGCTCGCGGGATGCTCAAGGCCATCGTCCTGGCACGAGCAAGCTGCGGTCGCCAGGGCGAGAGACTGCTCCTTCTAACCCTGTTAGAAGTCCGAGCATATCTCGCTCCTCGCACCGCTCGCCGCCGCTCCCCTCCTCTCCAGCAGAAGCTCTCGCAAGAGCGCAACTGCTCCTCGACTTCCCTCCAGCGGCAGACAAGGCCGAGGACTGGAGGGCGACGATCCAAAGCCTGATCGCCTTCGCCAACAACGAGACGCCGCAGCAGCCGGCGACATCGCGGCCACGGCAAGTCGACCAGGCGAAGGCCGACGGCGACAAGACCGCCGGGGGTGCAACCACCGTACACTCCCCGCCGCGGAACCAGAAGACGCCTCCCCGCCGGATTAACGTCGACGACGACTCCACGGCGTCGTCGGATCCGCGGGCTCGTCGGGACCAGCGCCAAGTCCTCGACGATCGGCGGCAAGAAGATGCTCGGACGACGATCGAGCGCCGGCGAGAAGCCCGGCAACAATTAGATCAGCGCGCTGGGACCGCTGTCGACACGCACACGCCCAGTGAGCCAGGCGACTTGCCGTACGCGGCAGGTTGCCCTGCATTCACCCGTGAGCTGCGGCGCGTCCAGTGGCCCAGCATGAAAAACTTCAAGCCCGACGTACCCGAGAAGTACGACGGCAAGACGCACCCCTCGGAGTTCCTCAGCATCTACACCATCGCGGTGCAGGCTGCCGGGGGACGCGACGAGAAGATATTGGCCAACTACTTCCCGCTGGTGCTTAAGCCAAACGTCTGTTCTTGGCTTATGCACTTGCCGGAAGGCTCCATTTCTTCGTGGGCAGACTTGTGCCACCAGTTTGTTGGTGCCTTCACGGGCGGCCACAAACCCCACGGCCAGGAGAGTGATCTCCACATCTTGGCCCAGAAGGAAGGAGAATCTCTGCGCAAGTACATTCAACGGTTCAGCCGCGTGCAACACAATATTCCCGACGTCCACCCCGCCGCGGTTATCAGCGCGTTCCACCAGAACGTGCGTAACCGTCGCATGCGGGAAGAGATGGCCATGACCAAGATACGGGATGTCAGCGAGCTCTACGCTCTGGCCGACAAGTGCGCGCGCGCCGAAGAGGGGAGGAGACTCCCCGGGGAGGATGCTGGCGCAGGGGGAAGCGACAGCGAGGATGCCGCCCCGGCAAAGAAGAGCCGACGGCGGAACAACAGAAAGAAGAAGAGCAAGGAGGTGCTGGTCGTCGAGAAGTCCGGCAAGGAGGCTCCCGCCAAGACAACACAGGCTGGCGGTTCCGGCAAGGAACCTGCCCCTGTAGCGGCGGCCGACAAGCAGGACGGCTCCGACAAGAAATATTGCAAGATCCACCGCACCAAGGGCCATGACCTTTCGAACTGCAAGCGAGTCGAGTACCTCGTAGAGCAGCAAAAGGCTGAATACGAGCGTCGCGACAAGGAGAAGGCCCAAGGTGGCGGAGGAGAGCCAAGCAAGAAGCGGCCATTCAATGGCCGGGGAGGACACCGCGGCAAGGCCAAGCAGCGGCAAGGTGATCGACCTCCCCGGGGCCGCGACAAGGACGAGGAAGAAGACGACGACGACATGGAGGAAGGTGATAACTGCGAGCAGGAGTTCCAGAAGGCCACAGAAGTGTTGTGTGTTGACGGAGGCGCCTCTCTGCACACTTCCCACCGCCAACTCAAGCAGTGGGTGCGGGAAGTAAACGCAGTAGAGCCGCCCGTTGAGTCGCGCAGGCTGCTGAAGTGGTCCAGCACGCCCATCATTTTTGATCTTGAGGATCACCCTGACCGCACAACTACGGTCGGGTGCTTGCCGATGTTGGTCTCACCCACCATCCGCAACCTCAAGGTCACCAAAATGTTGGTTGACGGCGGGGCCGGCCTGAACTTGATCTCCTCGGCTGTGATCAAGAAACTCCAGATCCCAGACGGCGAGCTCGAAGAAACCGGTTCGTTCCAAGGAATAAACCCGGGGAGGAGCAAGCCGAAGGGCAAGATTACTCTGCCAGTGACCTTCGGTGGGGAGCTCAACTTCAGGACAGAGAGGATAACCTTTGACGTGGCCGATATCCCATTGCCATACAATGGGATACTTGGACGTCATGCCCTCGCCAAGTTCATGGCAGCTTCCCACTACGCCTACAACGTACTCAAGATGCCGGGGCCGATAAGCGTCATCTCTGTCCCTGGCGACAAGAAGGACGTGCTTATCTGCGCCGAAAAGATATACCGGGATGCAGCAGCCGCGGTGGAGAGCAACACACTTGCCGCTGAAGCTCCCGGGGGGAAGAAGACGAAGACCAAGTCCGGCAAGTGCTCTGGGGCCGACTCCGGCAAACGCACCTCTTCGGAGTGCTGCGCTGCCGTCGAGGACGTTCCATCGAGCTCCATCGGCAAGTGCAAGAAAGGGATGGCCGCTCCACCGGCAACCAAGAAGGTGTCCGCCAAGGTGGATGGCACTGGTGGTACCTTCACCATCAGTGCTACACTTGATAACAAATAGGAAAGCGCGCTCGTTGCCTTCCTGCGGGCGAATGTCGATGTGTTTGCGTGGCAACCATCTGACATCCCCGGCGTTCCCAGGAAGGTGATTGAGCACAAGCTTGCTGTTTGTCCTCATGCGCGGCCCGTCAAGCAGAAGGTCAGGAAGCAAGCCGTGGAGCGCCAAGAATTCATTGCCGAAGAGATCAAGAAGCTAGAAGCAGCGGGCATGGTTAGAGGCGTGATCCATCCGACGTGGTTAGCGAATCCAGTTGTCGTGCGTAAGGCCAACGGGAAGTGGAGGCTGTGTATAGACTTCACTGATGTGAATAAAGCATGTCCCAAAGATCCATTTCCCTTGCCGCGCATTGACCAGATTGTTGACTCCACTGCTGGATGTGAGCTGCTCTCCTTCCTTGATGCATACTCAGGCTACCACCAGATTTTTATGGCCAAGTAAGATGAAGAGAAGACTGCATTCATTACTCCATGTGGCACATATTGCTTCATTCGCATGCCTTTTGGATTGAAGAATGCAGGCTCAACATTTGCAAGGGTGGTGCACACTGCCTTTGAGCCACAGATCCACAGAAATGTAGAAGCTTACATGGATGACATAGTGGTCAAGAGCAAGAGCGAAGATACCCTGATCCAAGACTTAGAAGAAACATTTGCAAATCTGCGCAAGATTCAGCTCAAGTTGAACCCTGAGAAGTGCGTCTTCGGAGTCACCTCCGGCAAGCTTCTCGGGTTCTTCGTGTCCCAGAGGGGGATTGAAGCCAATCCCGACAAGATAAAAGCCATCGAGCAGATCGAAGCCCCGAAGCGCGTCAAGGACGTAAGGAGACTTGCAGGTTGTGTGGCTGCCCTCAGTAGGTTCATTTCAAAGTCTGCAGAGCGAGCCCTGCCTTTCTTCAAAATCTTGAAGAAGGCAGGTCCTATGAAATGGACTCCGGAAGCGGAGGCGGCGCTGCAAGACTTGAAAGGATACCTATCCTCCACTCCAATACTTGTCGCACCTAGGCCGCAAGAGAAGTTGCTGCTGTACTTAGCGGCAACCAATCAAGTGGTTAGTGCTGCGTTGGTAGCGGAAAGGGAGGCAGAGGAAGAACCCACACCTCCGGCAAGCGAGTCCAGCGACAAGCAGGGGGCTCCACCGGCAAGCTCTGGCCCCGACAAGGACAACTCTGCGCAGGAGCAAGGAGAAGTGCGAAAGAAGATGGTGCAGCGCCCAGTGTATTTCGTAAGTTCCCTCTTGCAGGGGGCTAGATTGAGATACTCTGGGGTGCAGAAGTTGCTTTTCGGCCTCCTCATGGCCTCGAGAAAGCTGCGCCATTACTTCCAAGCACACGAGATAACAGTGGTCACTCGCTTTCCGTTGAAGAGGATATTGCAGAATCCAGAAGCAACAGGCAGGATCGTCGAGTGGGCACTGGAACTGTCGAGCTTTGGTCTCAAGTTTGAAAGTACTTCAACCATACAGAGTAGAGCCTTGGCAGAATTCATAGTTGAATGGACCCCAACGCCGGATGATGAAGTTCCAGAGACAAGCGTCCCCGTACAAAAAGCGACAAGCGAATGGATGATGTACTTTAATGGTGCTTTCTCGCTGCAAGGCGCCGGTGCCGGCGTGGTGCTCATTGCGCCCGCCGGAGAACACCTCAAGTATGTTATCCAGATGCACTTTCCCAAGGAACAAGCGACAAACAATACTGCTGAGTATGAAGGTCTGCTTGCCGGCCTCAGGATTGCAGCTGAACTTGGGATCAAGAAGTTGATTGTGCGGGGAGATTCTCAGTTGGTGGTCCGACAAGTGAACAAAAGTTATCAGAGCCCTTTGATGGAAGCTTATGTAGATGAAGTGAGAAAGCTTGAAGAGCACTTTGAAGGTCTGCAAATGGAGCACGTCCCAAGAGCTCAGAATGATATTGCAAATGGCCTTTCAAAGTGTGCTGCAATGAAGTTACCTGTGGAACCAGGGACCTTCCTGCTCAAGCTAACTCAGCCATCCGTTACACCATCAATTGGGCAGCACAAGAAAAGAAAGTTGGTCTCCGGCGACTACTTGCCGGCGGATCTCCCCGAGGCCGCCGCCAAGGTCCCCAAGATCAACAACCAGAACGCTGAGGAACAGTTTGCTCCTGCAGATCTAAGGATCTGTACAGTTGAAGCAAACGTTCCCGACAAGCCTTGCCCCGGCAGGCTTGCCGGGGGACCATCAGCTCCGGCGGAACCAGAGGTTCTTGCCGTAGAAGCTGGGGTTCCCGCAGCGGCCCTCATGCCTTTAGTCCTTGCCATTGAGCCTCGGGCTCCGGCATGGGCACAGCAGATCGTCCGTTTTCTGCAAACTGGAGAACTTCCCGACGACCCAGCAGAGATAGAGAAAATAACCAGACAGTCAAGTATGTACCAGTTCGTTGACAATGAACTGTACAGAAGAAGGCTCAATGGTGTCAGGTTGAAGTGCATTTCCAGAGAAGATGGGCAGAAGCTGTTGGCAGAAATACATGGAGGCATATGTGGCCACCACATCGGTGCAAGGGCACTTGCCGGGAAGGCATTCCGGCAAGGGTTCTTTTGGCAAGAAGCCCTCCAAGATGCAACTGCACAAGTAACCAAGTGTGAAGCGTGCCAGTTCCATGCCAAACAAATTCACCAGCCAGCTCAAGCTCTCCAGACGATCCCTTTGTCCTGGCCCTTCTCAGTCTGGGGGCTCGATATCCTCGGCCCCTTCCCCCGTGCTGTCGGAGGCTTTGAGTACTTGTACGTTGCGATCGACAAGTTCACAAAGTGGCCAGAAGTGGAACCGGTGAGAAAGGTGACGGCACAGTCAGTAGTCAGGTTCTTCAGAGCGATTGTTTGCCGTTTCGGAATCCCTAACAGGATCATCACCGACAACGGCACACAGTTCACTAGTCGCACCTTCATGCAGTACGTCCAAGACCTTGGCGCCAAGGTCTGCTTCACTTCTGTTGCTCACCCGAGGAGCAATGGTCAAGCGGAGAGGGCCAATGCTGAAGTGCTGCGCGGGCTCAAGACAAGAACCTTCGACAGGCTGCGCAAGTGCGGAAGAAACTGGATAGAGGAGTTGCCGGCAGCTCTTTGGTCAATCAGAACGACACCAAGTCGAGCCACCGGACAGACACCCTTTGCCCTTGTCTATGGGGCAGAGGCAGTTCTCCCCACGGAACTCGTATACGGATCTCCTCGAGTGCTCGCTTATGATGAGCTCGAGCAAGAGCAACTGCGACAAGATGATGCATTGCTCCTCGAGGAGGAGCGTCTCCAGGCTGCTGTACGAGCTGCTCGATACCAGCAAGCCTTGCGCCGCTACCATAGCCGCAAGGTTAAGGCCAGGAGTCTCGAGGAAGGCGACCTTGTTCTTAGGCGTGTTCAGTCCGCCAAGAATTCCAACAAGTTGACGCCGAAGTGGGAAGGCCCTTATCGGGTGAGACAAGTCACAAGGCCCGGCGCTATCCGCCTTGAGACCGAAGAAGGCTTACCGGTGAGCAATTCCTGGAACATAGAGCATCTTCGCAAGTTTCACCCATAAGGCGCGGTTGCCGTGATCCGCTCCGGCAACCACCTTTTGTACGAGTTTTGCCGCTGTCGCATGTAAACCTTTGTACAAAGCCGGGCGCAGATCCCGTACATCAGTAAAGCTTTTGTGTTTCGCACTATTTGCCATTTTACATGCCTTTCTTTGTTATTTGCATGCATTGTTTGGCATCTTGTGCAACACACATATCCGGTAAGCATTACCACGCCGAGAAACCCTATACTTGTTTCCTCTTCTCCTTTTCTTTCCCTCTTAAGCAGAAGAAACATTCCTCGCGCACAAGTTTGCCGGGGGGGAAGGAGGTGGAGGACGAACCAAGTGTTGTTCAAGAAAGAGAAGCTTACCGGAGAACGAACAGATTATGAAAGCTAAGTTACCAGAATTTGAGCAGTTCAAATTTTTTAAAATTTAGTTATCTTCCTTGAACAACCACACTTTGTATGGAAAACCTGTGCGCGGAGGAACCTACCCGTGGCTAGCCGCACCCTTATCTTGTTTTCGAGTACGCTCAACGACTTAAGTGAGCTGCGACAAGTGTCGCGCCCTTACTTCGTTTTCGAGTTCGCTCAGCAAGCTAAGTGCGTTGCGACTAGCTGCGGCGAGGTTGCTTGCCGGTAAGGCCTTTGCCGGCAGGCTGCTCAGAGTCCAGCACTCAGCGCTCGCGGCAAGGGTCCCTTGCCGGCAAGTTCCCTAAAAGCGTAGGGTAAAAAGCATACAAAGTAAAGGACCAAAAGCAAGGGAGATAACAATGCGTCAATTGCTCGGAAACAAGATAATATATTACAGAGATAACTTGTCGCAATGACTGATAGATTCATGTTCATGGCACACTTTGCAGCAGCAGAGGAAATAAAAAGGAAGAGGCCTAATCTACGCGGTCGCCTGCACGCCTAGAGATCTTGTTCACCTTGGCGATGATGTGGGCGACCTGCGCCTTCAGCGCCTCCAAATCTGCATCGGCCGGCAAGCTGTGGAGGACGTTGACGAGATTGATGCCAGGGTTGCGGTAGACTTTGTTCGTCAATACACGCTCCAAGGTGCCTGCGCAGAGCTGGCGCGACTCCTCGGCCAGCTGCGCGGGAAGCTTCTCCTGCAGCCGTGCAAGCGCCAGCGCGATTCCCCTGAAGAAAAGACTTAGTTTGGCGTTGTGGGGGAGATTCTGGTCCGGAGAGTACACGAGGTGCTCCACCCTCAGCGCCATCAGCTCCTTGTCGATGTTGGCAGCAGAAGCGACCAGATCGTCCGTCCATTGCTCCACCGCCCGAGTAAAGTTGTTCGCTGAGACGGCGGCGCTCTCCACCAGACCTCGTTCCTTGCGGAGCTCGGCCTTCAGTTTCGTCTCGCGATCCCGGGCGGCGTCAAGCGAGCCAGTCAAAGTGGAGACCTTCAACTCCAAATCAGCAATTGAATCCTTGGCGGCTTTGAGCTCGTCGCCCTGCTTAGAGAGGCATACCTGAAGGTCAGAGTTGGTGTGGGCGTCCTTTTCCCGCTCCACATTGAGTGCAGTGATCCTGTCCGTGCTCGCCTTCAGGTACTGCTCCAGCTGCGCCACCTTGGCCTCAAGATCCTTCTTGACAGTTTCCGCGGTGGCGGCGGCAGCTTTCGCCTCCTTCAGGGCCCCGCCAAGGGCCTGCTCCCGGGCGGTGAGTTCGTCCTCGTGGGCGTCGAGGTCGACCTTCCGCTGGTTGAGCGCTCCTTCTCACCGGGACAGCTCTTCGCCAACCATTCGCTGCTGCTCCTCGGCCTCAGCTTTTTCCAGGAGGAACTCTTGCTGCTCTCCGGCAAGCCTTTCACGCTCCTCCGCCAAGTCGCGGAGGGCCGCCTGGTTGGCGGCGCGGAGCTCTGCGGCGCGCTTCTCCAAGTCTACTCCAGCCTTGGCGGTGAGGGCTTCCCGGGACTCTAGTTTCGCCTGCCTGGCCCGGTAAAGGGCCAGGAGCCGGTGAAGTAGCTTCTCCTCTTCGGGCTCGTCGCTCCCGCCAGGCGCTTCAACAACCTTCAAACCCGCGGAGGCGAGGACCTCTCCATCAAAGGTCTCTCCCTCCACGGGGGCTCGCGACGAAGATGCCCACGGAACTTGTATGAAGATTCCGTTGGGCGCCTCAAGATAGATTCCCGACCGCTCCGAGGATGCGGAGGGGTCGGCGGTCGGCGCAGCGCTAGACGCTCCTGCTGCCTCTGGGTCAGCAGTGCGGTCGCCGGTCCCTTCCTCGCCCGCGGCGTCTGCGATCGGCGCGGTCTCCTCAGCGGCAGGCTCGTCGGCTCCCGCCATGCCCTCAGTGGCAGTGGCGTTGCCGTCGCCGCCGTGCGCCTCCTCCTCGACGGTGACCTTCGTCTCCATCCGCTCCGGGGGAGGAGGATCTAACAGAAGAAAAAGAAAAGAAAAGTTCAAGCAAATATCCAAAAAAGACAAGTTCAAGAAGATAAAGTTACAAGACTCACCTTCGCGGACCTCCTCGACGACAGGCTCCATCGCCGGGGAGTCCTCCCTTGGCGGTGGAGCGGTGGCTCCTGCTGGCGGAGGGCCGCCCGCGCCCTCCCTTGGCGGGGTGGCCACCCTCGTCGGGCTGCTCGCCCTTGGCGGGGTGCCCGCCCTCGGTGGGGTGCCCGTCCTTGGCGGAGCGTCCTCCCTCGCCGGGGAGCTCGCCCTTGGCGGGGAGGGTGGAACCTGTGGCTCCTCGGGAGTAGTCTCCGGGCGCTCCTGCGGCTGCGGCTCCACTTCTGCACAAGACAAATGAAGCAGCAAGATGTTAGTACAAGTTAAAACCTCAAGCGCGCCCGACGAACAAAAAAATCCAAAACCCAGACTTACGCTGGGGGCTGCGCTGGGGGCTGCTCCTCGGAGCAGCAGGTTGGTCCGACGAGCCTGTCGCTGGCGCGTCTCCGGTCGCCACGGCGGGCGAGTCATCCTCGACCTCAACCACGGGGATCTTGGCCCTCTTCGCCAGCCGCTGGGTCAAGGTCCTGCAAGCCAAGCAAGAACAAGATCAGAATCATCAAGGAAAGAATCAAGACAGAATCAAAGAAGTTACAAATTACAAATACTTACTCCTCTTCCTCGTCGTCGTCGGAGCTGAGGGCGGAGAAGTCAAACTCCACCTGAGTTGCTCCCGCGCGAGGAGCAGGAGGAGAAGGCTCCCTCGGGCGCTTGGCGGTCTCCGGGGCTGGGGGCTACGAAGACCCAGCCTCCGTTGGCGCCGGGGCCCGAGGAGCAGGCCGAGCGGCCGCTTCGCTCCGGGAGGATCCCCCTCCGCTTGGCGCTGGTGCGTGGGGCGCCTCCGTCGCGGCTTGGCTCGCTCTGGTGGCGCGCGTCGCCCAGCGAGTAGGCTGCTGTCGGGGCGCCTGCGTCCTTGTCGCTGTAGCCGCCTTGCGGAGGCGCTTCAACGGTGTTCGCTTGGGACTTACCCGAGGTGGGGAGTTCTCCGAGGATGAGGAGGCATCGTCGTCAAGCCCCAGAGACCCACCGGTGTCCTCATCAGCCTCGGCGTCCTCCTCCTCCTCCCCGGCGGGCCCGCTGGGTCCAGCATCTTGTCCTGCGGCCCCGCTCCCTCCGGTGGCTCCGCTCCCTCCGGCACCTCTGTTCCCTCCGGCAACCTCGCCCCCCGCGGCGGCCTCGCTCACAACCCCGGGAATCCCGGCATGCCTCAGGGAAGGAACCCCGGCAAGCTCGTCGGGTGGAAGCTTAAGCAGCCTGCGGATCTCTGCCTCCTCGGCTTTGCACGACGCATCCGCAGCCTCTGCCTTGTCGACGGTGAATCCGAAGTCTCCTGCCGCTGCGGCTGCGGCGGCCTCTTCCATCCGGGAAGCAATATAAGCAATATCCCGCTCCGTGGTGGCCCGGGTGAGGCCCTTGATCTCCTCGGTGTTCTTCGGCACCTCAACCAAGTTATCAAAGAAGCTCAGAATGGCATCTCCCGGAGGCTGGATCCAGGTGGGGACGATGCCGTGGG
Organism: Secale cereale; assembly: GCA_902687465.1. Classification (NCBI taxonomy): domain Eukaryota; kingdom Viridiplantae; phylum Streptophyta; class Magnoliopsida; order Poales; family Poaceae; genus Secale; species Secale cereale. The sequence goes on from LR738714.1 coordinate 73,966,337, forward strand.
AGTCGCACTCCGGCATCATTGCTCGCAAGGAATCACGGGCGGTGCTGTTGCACAGCGGCACCACTCCCTTGGCGGGTCTGAACCACTCTGGATGCGTCGGGTCATGCTTGAACAGCTCTCGCAGCATTCCTTTCAGCTCCAAAGCGGTGAAATTGAAGTTCAATCCGCAGCGCAACCTCATGATATCCGCTGCATTGCCAAATTCCCAGGCGGGCCTTTTCCTCTCTTGTAAAGGGGCAATGCGGCGGCGGAGGAAATCTACGCCAACCTCTCCGATGGTCAGATTGGCTACCCGGAGACGGATGATTCTAACAAGGGCAATACTGAGCTTGTTGTCTTCCGGGGCCAGTTCGCTCCAGTCTCTGCCGCGCACTATGGCAGTTGTGCGCGGCGCGGTGAAGGGCTCCGGCTGGTCCTCTACTACCCAGCACCAGTCTGCACGCCATTCTTCCCACTTGCCGCGGAGTTCTCCTTTCAGATATGAGTCCTTTTTGTTTAAATGGAAGATCCAGGAGATTCCGCCGGAAAGGGGAGCGCCAGCCTCTACTCTAGGCATGAAGAAATGGCGAAAGAGTGCTACGTTTGGATGGATCCCTATGTAGTTTTCGCACAGATGTGCGAAAACGGCCATCGTAAGGATGGCATTGGGGGTGAAGTCTAGGAGGTGGAGGTTGTACGTGTTCATAATGTCACAGAAAAACTCCGAAAACGGAGGGCACAACCCACAGTGAAAGAAGGCAGCGAAGAAGAAATACCCGCCGGGAACCAGATCTTTGGCGATGGCGGGGAAGACTCTGGTGCGGGGATGAGCCTTGGTCTCCCCGGACCAGAAGAGGTAGTACTTGTTCCACAGCTCCCTCGCGCTGAGCCTCGGCGCGAAGACCACGTTCCTCTTCCGCAGGGCGGCAAGCTTCACCGCCTGCTCAGACTTCTCCTTCTTGGACTTCTCCGCTTTCGCCTTCTCGCTCTTCGGAGCCATGGCGGAGGCGGCGAGGGGAGGGGCGAGGAGCTCGACGGCGCCGCGGATGCGGAAGACGGCGGAGGAGGGGTGGAGGCGAAGCGCAGCGGAGGTTTTCTGGAGGTTGAAGACGTAATGAAAGCGAAGGAGGGAAACTGCCCCTGCTTCCTCTGCTTTTAAGGGGGAGGTGGGGGACGCTCCGCATTTCCCATTAAAGAACGAGGCCACGATCTCTCCCACGACGCCGCAATCGACGCGTGCCGTTAGGGAGGGGCGCGGCGGATGCGGAAGGGGATTCGGCGTGCCGTGGGCCGCGTGTGCCCGTGCACTGTTTTGGGCCTGGCCCAACAGCGCTCGGCACAGTGTGTGGCCCAGGCCCGGGGGCTCCTGTCGGTGTACTAAGATAGGGGTACCTTAGTACCCCAACTTGTGCACGGGCAGTAGCAGCTTCCCGCGGCAGGGCTCACCACGTGCTCGCCGGAGACCTTTCTGATCCATATAAAGCCATTCATAAACAAAGTATACAAGACAGAAGATCAAGACCCCGGCAAGTGGGGCTTGCCGGGAAGACCGTCCCAGGCTCGAGATTATCACATTAACACAAGACCCTGGTAAGAGGAGCTTGCCAGGAAGACCAGAAGACTGCATTTCAGAAGATATGCCTCGGCGCACCCTGCGCCCGGCAGGGTCCGGGGAGCGACAAGCTCCCGGGCCCGGCAAGATCAAGCCCCCGGCAAGGTGCTTGCCGGGGGAAGCCTGCGCTGTGTGCCCACGCTCCAGCTCATCGGCCCACGCGTCGCCCTGGGGCCCTTCCAGGGACGCGTGGCGGATGGCTGTGCAGCCTGGGGGACACAGTGGCACAACACGGTGACGAGGTTACCACCGTGGCGAACGGAGACGCATGGACAGGTGCTTTTGGGGTCGACGGTGACAGGCATTTAATGCTCCTGTCCCCCACTGTCTATGTTAGGTGAAGACCACTGTTTATCCACTGTTCATGCACTGTTCTCGCACTATTACAACTACCACCAAAGTTACATTTCTACCCTCCTCTACGTTGACACCTGTCGGTGACCCCTTGGGCTATAAAAGGAGGCCCATGCACAACGTAGAAAGGGTTCGGAACCTAGATAGCTCTCTTGCTCGGCGTAGCTAGTTCTTCAAGCTCCCGAGCTCACAAACTCAATACAAACCAAGCAGGAGTAGGGTTTTACGCGTCCGCGCGGCCCGAACCTGGGTAAACTGCCCGCGTGTGCTCTTCGATCCGCTCTTTGTGCTCCCTCCGCTCCCTCACCGCAACGTACAAGGGGCTCTGGTCCCATAGGTGTTCGTGGTGGACAGTTTCCCCCGACAGGGATGCACGGGGGCATCCCCAAGCTTAGACGCTTGAGTCTCCTTGAATATTTCTTGGGGGTGCACGGGGGCATCCCCAAGCTTGAGCGCTTGACACTCCTGAATCTTTTTTATCATCTTCCCTCGCACACTTGAAAACTCCCTTCATACATAACTCATCATAATCTGATTAGCGAGGTTAGTACCCTTAATAAAATAATTATACCTTGCTGGAAATAAAGATATTCTTGAAGTTCTACTGTTTCTCAAGATTGCCAAAAGGTTTTTGCAAAGAAAAAGAAAGCTCTTGATTTGCAAAGTGAAGGAAAGGCAAAACAGGACAGAATCTGTGAAAAACAGAACAGCAGGTAGTAATTGATCTGTTCGGGATAGTTCTGCAACTCAAATAAAAAACTCAGAATAGATGCACGAAAGAAAATTATATAGAGAACGCTGTCGAAAAAATTCAGACGAAAAAGATGATCTGGTGATTTTATACGAATTTTTCTATCCAAGGACATAATCTGTTTCCTGGACAACACCTCACAACTTTTGAACTTTCTAGCAATCAGAGGCTATACTTGGCACAAATATGAAAAGCAAAGATACAATGATGATGATACACTAGTAAACAACATCAAGACACAACAAAAGCAAAATATAAAAATTTATTCATGTGGGCTGCCTCCCAAAAGTGCTTTCTTTTATGCCTTTAAGCTAGGCATAGGACTTTAATGATGCTCTTGTAAGAATAAGAGCTGAAGAACAAAAAAGGGCATCAAGAAATAAATGCCAAATACATTTAAGCCTAACATGCTTCCTATGCATAGTAATATTGCAGTAGAATAATTCATTGAAGCACGAAGCAACTAGCATAGGAAGGCAAAACAAGCATAACTTCAAAATATTCACCATAAAGATAGGAAACTTCTTATTATTAAGATATTTAGAACCAAGCCTCCCTCTCTCATTATAAATTTCGGTGGCATCAAGGATGAACTCAACAGTATAAGCATCACATAAAGCATTGTTACCATGATCCACATGCAAAAAGGTACTCTCACTCCCCACATAAGCATAATCTTTTTCATTGGTAATAGTGGGAGTAGGACTACCATAAACAACTTGAACACTATAGATTGGAGTTATAACATCATCACGGTAGAGAAGAGCATTATCATTGCTAGCAACTATATTTGTAAACATGTTGTCTTTATTCTTACTAGCAAGAGAATTATCAATCATCACATCACTAGTGGGGATAGGATTTGCAATCCTATCATCCCCAAGCTTAGAGCTTCCCATATCATCACTTTCAGAGTTGGTAACAAAAAGATTTTCAAGATCATAAGTAGCATTATCATTTTCCCAATCACAATAAGTAACATGCATATCATAATCAAAATCATCTTCAATAGTACCTACGGACGTATCATCAAGATGATAATTAAGGCAATAAGCTTCACCTTCTTCTTTAAACTTACAACAGTTAGGATAAAAGTTGATAGGAGGAATATGCTCAGGCCAGGTTGATGCCCATTCTTCTTCCTTCTTGCTCCTCCTCCTCATCCTCTTCTTTTTCTTCTTCTTCACCTTAGGAGGGGGTGGTTGGAGATGAAGCTTCTTCACATGTCCTGGTTTATCATTAGAAACAATAGGGGAAACTTGGGAGAAACTCTCCTTTTTATTAGCAGAAATATAAGAGACATTTTTATACTTTGGTAAAGTTCCCTCCTTTCTAATCTTACTTATGTAATCATTTTCATGGCAATTAACAACACAATAGAGATGGCAATTTTGCAAAGTGTTTTTTATTCCTATGGCATTATCATCCAGCCAAGAAGTCTTTTCTGATAACTCTTCACACATCAAAAATAACCTAAGCTCATCATAAAGATCAGAGGTGATCATGTTATCACACAACCGATTAACAGTTATGTTTTGAAAGTTCATGCATTGAAAATTAAAGTGACCCTCTGTACGGCAAAGTTCACAAGTAAAAGGATAAAGGTCACACAATTCTCTAGCAATTTCATTTAAATCTCTGACCCAAGTGATTGTTCTTTCATGCTTATGTTGCTTACAATACTTCTCTTTTTCAATCATAGGCCTTTCACAAGGTCTATCCACTCCACAAAAATTAACATGCTTATATAAAACTTCATTTTTAGGAATTGGATCATGCATGTTGCAATCATCATGAACAATTTCATTTTCTTTGCAAGTCTCTTTAAAAGGTTTATGATGCTTGATCCAATCCACCTTAGGCATATTAAGATGTGAAGCAAAAGATTTGAGGAAATCAACAAGGAGTTGAGAATCAAGCCCAAACTTAGCACTAAACTTATTAAAACTTGTAGTTTCAACAAAGGACTTAATGCAATCATACTCATAAATTATACCTGACTCTTTACCTTTGTCGATCTCCCAATCTTCAGTGTTGCGTTGAATTCTTTCAAGGAGTTCCCATTTAGCATCAATCTTTTCGTTTGTGAAAGAACCCATAGAGGAAGCATCGAGCAAATCTTTATCCTGTCGAGAGAGCCTCGCATAGAAGTTAGTAATAATAATATCTTTGGGGAGCCCATGGTTAGGACATTTTAGCATTAACGTTTTCAGTCTCCCCCAAGCTTGAGCCATGCTCTCTCCGTCATGAGGATAAAAATTATAAACATAATTCCTATTCTTATAGACTTCATGAAGAGGATAAAATTTGGAGTAAAAGAGAGACTAGATCTCTTCCCACTCCAGCAGGTGAGAGTCATTTAGTAGCCTATACCATTCCAATGCTTTTCCTTTCAGTGACAAGGCAAATAATTTCCTCATGACAAACTCCCTCGATACACCTGCAAGCTTAAATAATGAACATAGTTGTGACAGATATAGCAAGTGTTCATCGGGATGTCTGTCTCCTGCATAACAATTAGCCAAAACATGATCGATAATACCAGCCGGTATTTTATAGGGCACAATTTCAGTAGGAGGAGGAGCAACCACCACAGGTGTGGGGAGTCCTCCCGCAAGCAACGATCCAATAGCAAGGTTTTCCGTAAACATAACTAGTGAAATAAAAACAAGAAACAAAAAGATTTAATTGCAAGATCTAAAGATATACCTTCAAGCGCTCACCTCCCCGGCAACGGCGCCAGAAATAGCTTGATGTCTACGCACGCTTCTACTCTTGTAGACTATGTTGGGCCTCCAAGCGCAGAGGTTTGTAGGACAGTAGTAGTTTCCCTCAAGTGGATGACCTAAGGTTTATCGAACTCAGGGAAATAGAGGTTGAAGATGGTCTCTCTCAAGCAACCCTGCAACTAAAATACAAGAAGTCTCTTGTGTCCCCAACACACCTAATACACTTGTCAGATGTATAGGTGCACTAGTTCGGCGAAGAGATGTTAAATGGCAAGTGATATGGATGGCAAAACAAGGTAATACAAATATGTAATAAAAAGTGCAGCAAGCAAACAAGTAGTAAACGTGAGCACAAACAGTATTGCAATGGTGGAAACAAGGCCTAAGGTTCATACTTTCACTACTGGCAACTCCCAACAACATTAACATAATCGAATCACATGATATTTCCCATAAAACATGCAAAGGGGACACACTCGGAGGTCATTCCTTCGTGGTCAAGAGAGGACGAGAATTATGTAGGGCTACAAAAGCACGCCTCAAAGTTCGTAGTTCTCAATCTAAGGATTTCCCAATGTCACCGCGGCCATCCAAAGAGAGTCCCACAATCACCAAAACATATCTAAAGGATAGTCAAAGACAAGCACCAAGAGACTCTCAATCTTCAATCAACACACAAAAAGGAAATCACTCATGAAATTATTCTTCTAATCCATGTCCAATAGACCGCTGTCACCTTGGTCTTGGGGATTATACTAGATAAAGACAAGTGAGTACATCAATACAATACATAGAGGAAGGGGAAATATCATGGGATCACCCTAGATTAACATAGCCTATGATCACAACGAAGATCACATCATGGGAGAGAGAATTGACCACATAGCTACTGGTAAGAACCTCAGCCCCGAGGAGGAACTACTCCCGCATCATGGAGGGAGGAAGCAACGTCGATGGAGATGAATCCGGGGGCACTTCCCCGTCCCGGCAGGGTGCCGGCGCAGGAATTTTGGTCCCCCGAAGCTTGATGGAGATGGCGGCGGAGATCGGAATCGCGTCTGGAGAAAAGGGGTCCGGAATCAGGGTTTCCTCGACACGCTTTAAATATATGCCAAAGGGGGGCATCGGAGGTGCCTCGGGGGGCCCAGGCGCCCCCCCCGGCGCGGCCCGGGGGGGCGCGCCCACAGGGCGCCTGGAGCCCCTGTGGGTCCCCCCGGCTGTACTTTGGCCGCACGGTAGCTCCTGGAACGCTGATTTTTTATATATTTTTTCTGGATTTTTCCTGGCAGTTCTCGTAATGTGAAAACCTGAAATACGAAAACAGCCGAAAACAGAAACTGGCACTGGGGTGCACTGGATTAGTAAGTTAGTCCAAATATGATCATAAGTGTATGGAAGTGTATGAATATCATAGCAATATCACCCAAAAGTGGCATGGAGCAAGCAGAAATTATAGATACGTTTTGGACGTATCAGTAGTCTACGTTCGACTGACGGTCCGGGTCGAAATACGTGGCCATGGAATATTTGAGGCTTAGGAGGATGAGCGTGCAATGTGTGTCACTACAGAAAACACAGAATGTTAAAAGAAAAACGATCGAAATCTAAGAATTCATATGTTACGGGGTGGTTGAGGGGAGGACTTACTCGGGAAAGTAAGGCACGAGGAAGTTATCCTTATCTCGGTTTGCCAGAATGACGCCTTCGAGGTAAGAACTCGCGACTTGCTGGTCCCCAGCGCTGCCCAAGATCTTGGCACGCATGTAGAAGGGGTCGACTATCACGATGTCTGGGGTCTTGTCGCGAATGATCTGCATCTCCATACTCAGCGAAAATAGCCGAACGAAATTGTAGTGCAGCGGATGAAGGTTCAACATAGCGTAGATGTCATCAAACCGCAGGACGATCGTACCCCCGATGGAGTTATCCACAAAGCCCTTGCCCTCTGGCACCTTGGCCGCGAAAACCGGGTATGCCACATCCTTCTCTCTGTCATGCAGACTCCGCATAGCACCGGTTGCAGCATCGAGCATATTTCTTGGTAGCATCGGCCTACCCGCCACTTGCACCCTCCTCATTACATCCTCAGGTGAAGGTGGCCCATCCTGAGCACGGATCGTACTCGGTGCCGGCTGGCTCGCACCCTTGTTAGTCTTTCTTTTGCGTGCCTTCTTCTTCTCCTGTAATGGGACCTTATTCTGCTCACAGACCGCCTTTCGAACGGCATCATGCTGTGCAGGAACGTCGGCCCGAGTTGGATGATATCGTCCATGATATGGACCAGCAGATGCACCATAACGTCGAGGAATGCGGGCGGGAAGTACATCTCAAGCTCGCATAGTATCACCACGATCTCTTCATGTAGCCTTCTGAGTTGCCTCATGCCAACAGACTTCCGAGAGATGGCATTGAAAAAGTTGCATAGGCCAAATAGGGTTTCATGGACGTGCGCGTCCATGATCCCACAGATTGCAACTGGAAGTATCTGCGTCATCAGCACGTGACAGTCGTGAGACTTCATCCCGCTGAACTTCAGCTTCGCTAGGTCTAGGTATCTGCTTATCTTCCCCGCGTAACCGTAAGGAAGTTTTTACTCCTACGAGGCAGGTGAAAAACTGCTCGATCTCCTCCTGACTTAGAGTGAAGCACGCGGGAGGGTAGTCATTTCCGGTCTTCTTGGCCTTTTTGCCTTTGCGACAACTTTCCGTGTCCTGCTTCGCCTCATCATCATCATCATCATCATCATCATGTATAGCGTGAAGCTCCTGCCTGATGCCCATTGATTTCAAGTCTGCCCTTGCTTTCGGCCCATCTTTGGTCCTCTTTGGCATGTTGAGCATGGTACCAAGCAGACTCTTGCACACGTTCTTCGTGATATGCATTACATCAAGGCTGTGAGGCACACGGTGGATCTTCCAGTACGGCAAGTCCTAGAAAACAGACCTTGTTTTCCATACCTTCAGCAGCGGCTCTGGCGCCTTTCGCTTCTTTCCTAGCTCTGGCGCCTTTTGCTTCTTTCCCGGTTGTGGGCAATCTTTCCAATTTTTCAACAGCTCGTCTATTTCCTCGCCGCTCCTCGTACGCGGGCGTCCTCGGGGTTCGGTTTCACCATCGAACAGATCCTTGCGTTTTCTCCACAGGTCATCGTCGCGAAGCCACCTTCGATGTCCCATGAACACGGTTTTCAAAGACCCGGGATCTCTATCTAGCTGGCGATACATTGTGTCATCCATGCACCTGACGCATCCAGAAAATCCGTGGACCACCTGCCCCGCGACATATCCGTAACCGAGATAGTCGTGCACCGTCGTGAGCAGCGCGTCTCTCATAGGGAAATATTCTTTCTCTGCGGCGTCCCACGTATTGGCTGGCGTTTTCCACAGCGTGTCAAGCTCCTCTTTCAGCAGCCCCAGATACAGATTGATGTCATTCCCTGGTTGTTTCGGTCCTTCAATTAGCATACTCATGTGAATGTACTTCCTCTTCATGCACAATCAGGGGGAAGGTTGTACATCCACACAAACACATGCCAGGTGCTATGTGTGCTTCTCTGGCTGCCAAACGGATTGACTCCATCGGTGCTCGCGCCCAGCATGATGTTCCTTGGATCGTTCCCAAATTCTGGGTCTTCGAAGTTCAACGCTTGCCACTAGCTCGCATCCTTAGGGTGACTCAGCATCTTGTCTTTTTTATCTATCTCCGGATCATTTGCGTTATTTTCTCGCTTCTTCTCCTCCCTATCTGCATGCCAACGCAGGAGCTTTGCTACCTTAGGGTCCGCGAAATACCGCTGTAGACGAGGAGTGATCGGAAATTACCACACCACTTTTCGAGGAGCTTTCTTCCTCTTCTTGTATCGAGTGACGCCGCACACCGGACATATGGTAGACTATGTGTGCTCGTCCCGATAAATGATGCAATTGTTCATGCACACATGGTATTTCACGTGCGGTAAATCCAGAGGACACACGATTTTCTTCGGCTCCTCGAAACTGGTCGGGCACTTGTTCCCCTTGGGAAGACGTTCGTGCCAGAATGACATGTTCTCGTCGAAGCATGCGTCGGTCATTTTGTGTTTTACCTTCATCTCCAGAGCCATGAGCGTTACTTTCAGGCGGGTATCCTCGGGCCTGCATCCTTCAAACAATGGAGTAACCGCGTCTAACTCAAGTTGATTCATCTTGGCTTTCTCTCGGGCGGCAGCTCTTGCATTATCCGTCTGCTTGAGAAGCAGCTCTTGAATATGACGGTCCTGCACCCAGCCCATCGATGGTCCAGCGTCGTCTGCTCCGGCATCTTCCTCATCATCATGTCCTGCATCTTCTACATGATGACTATGTACAGCATCACCGTCGTGATCATCTCCTGGGGATTCTTCGTCTTCTCGCCCGCCCGAGCCGCGGTGGTTGTCTTGCTGCCCTTCCTCATTTCTTGCCCGGCCCCCATGGACGACTTCATAGTCATCTTCATCACCTTGCCACCAATAGCCATCCATGAAACCACGCAAGAGCAGGTGGTCCCGCACCTGCCCAGAATCCGGGTCCGCAATAAGGCTCTTCAGCTTGCATCTTCGACACGGACATCTTATCTCCGTCTCGTTCTTTTGAAGCATCTCGGCCTTCGCGGACCTCAAAAACCTATTCACGATGCCTTCGGTCATCGTGCGGACCATGGTCGCCTGCGGGGTAGAGCAAAACGATATTTTAGAACCAAGAAAAAATTTGGCATGACTTCCCCTAAAAATAGGACCAAAAAGAATGCTTAATGCCAAAATTCTCGTCGAAACGGAAATGAATCAACATTCCGGGAAAATATTGGCAACTATCGCATTTCAAATACCGCTACACCTCCAAACACAAACACATATGCAACACCACAAACATATGCAACACCACGAACATACATAGATCTAGCTAGGCCATAGAAAGTGCATGTGCACATTGTTGTAGGAAGAACAACATAAATATAGCTTCCCCCTTACTTACCTATCAAAAAAAGGTAATTTAACCACTTAATTTGAATGAATCTATGGTGGAAATGAGGTGAAAAAGAGGAGGCACCCGAGACAAGGAGGAGGTGGAGAGAATGAAGTGGGGAGAAAGTGAGTGTGGGTAGGAGAGGCTGTTCAAAATATCTTGTTGGTGCCCACTTACTAATGGCGCACCAACTCTAAATGCGCCATTAGTAATCCAGTAATGGCGCATTGTGGAATAGTGCACCATTAGTAGTTTTGCAAAAAAAAGAATAAAAAATATAATAAAAAAACAACATTAGTGGCGCACTTTCCGACAGGCGCGCCATTACTAGTTACAACTAATAATGGTGCACTGTGTCTGGATGCGCCATTAGTATGTTTGGACAGGCGCACTAGTTCAAAAAAAAATTTGATACTAATGGCGCACCCTGGGCCAGGTGCGCCATTAGTAGTTTCAACTCTAATGGCGTATCAGAAGGTGGTGCGCCGTTAGTATATACTAATGGCGCACCGCTTGTCTGGTGCGCCATTAGTGTCAATCCCATCTATAGCCCTTTTTCTAGTAGTGCACGGTCGTCGGAGTTGCCGCCATTACTGCCCAAGCGGCTTTGCCCAGGTTGGCCATGTCCATCAGCCGGGCACCCCCCTGGGGAGGGGTAGGGATCGGAGTAGGGCGCACATCCGCCCATGCCATACGAACCCGAACGGGTCACGACGTTCGCGGAGGGAGACCACCCCTCCACCGCACTCTGCTGTGCCTGCAGCGTCTCGAATGACAGAACCAATGAGTAGAAGCTGGAGTAAGGCATGGCTGCGTTACTCATGCCCAAGGAGGCGGCGATGGAGTTGTAGTCGAAGCCGAGTTCGGTGAGGATGTGATCGATAAGCTCAACATCACGGATCGGGGAGCCGGCTGCGGCCGTAGTGTCGGCCAATGCCTTCATCTTGTGCATGTATTCTGCCGCGGACATCTCGTCCTTCCAGAGCGACTGAAGTTGACGGCAGATATGGCGAACATTGGCGCGACTTTGAGCGCCGAACATGGCAGCGATGGCGGTCCACACAGCATGCGCTGACTCGCAGCCAATGAGTTGGCATGCAATGTCCTCATTCATGGAGGTGAGGAGAAGCCCCATGACCCGCTGATCTTGAACCCACCATTGGTGGTACTCCGGGTTGGCGACGATAGTAGCGGCGTCGCCGGTTCCGACCTCGAGTGTACGCCGTCGAGGTGCCATCGAGGTGTCCATGGAGGTTGGCCCCAACGAGAATGGTGCTGGTGATGCCCCCTAGAGCATGAAGTTGTGGCGGCCGAGGCGGACGGAGATCGTCAGGACGGCCATTGCGGCGGGGATCGTGGCGACGGGGACTTGCATGACATCTTTTGTCCTACCCTCCCGTGGCAGCGGGGTCCTAGTGGAAACTAAGGGATATTAAGGCCTCCTTTTAATAGAGTACCGGACCAAAGGATTAACACATAGTGAATACATGAACTCCTGAAACTACGGTCATCACCGGGAGTGGTCCCGACTATTGTCACTTTGGAGTTGCCGGATCATAACACATAGTAGGTGACTATTGACTTGCAAGATAGTATCAAGAACACACATATATTCATGAAAACATAATAGGTTCAGATCTGAAATCATGGCACTCGGGCCCTAGTGACAAGCATTAAGCATGGCAAAATCATAGCAACATCAATCTTATAACATAGTGGATACCAGGGATCAAACCCTAACAAAACTAACTTGATTACATGGTAAATCTCATCCAACCCATCACCATCAAGCAAGCCTACGATGGGATTACTCACGCACGACGGTGAGCATCATGGAATTGGTGATGGAGGAGGGTTGATGATGACGATGGCGATGATCTCCACTCTCCGGAGCCCCGAACGGACTCCACATCAGCCCTCCCGAGAGAGATTAGGGCTTGGCGGCGGCTCTGTATCGTAAAACACGATAGTTCTACCTCTCCGATTTTTTTCTCCCCGAAAGTGAATATATGGAGTCAGGGGATACGTCGCTGAAGCAACAGGGGACCCACGAGGTAGGGGGCCGCGCCCAGGGGGGAGGGCGCGCCCCCCACCCTCGTGGACACGGTGTGGGCCCCCTGGCTTGGTTCTTTCCGCAGATATTTTTTATATATTTCGAAATAATTCTCCGTTGAATTTCAGGTCACTCCGAGAACTTTTATTTCTGCACAAAAATAACACCATGGCAGTTCTGCTGAAAACAATGTCAGTCCGGGTTAGTTCCATTCAAATCATGCAAGTTAGAGTCCAAAACAAGGGCAAAAGTGTTTGGAAAAGTAGATACGTTGGAGACGTATCAGCCTTCCTTCGCGAAAATTGGGATATATTTGCTTGACATCCTTCAGATATGCCAGGAATGCCACGCAGGCTGGCCGGACACAGCCTCAACACTATCAAAGGGTTCAAGCCAATCAAGCAGTCATTACGATGATTTTCCTGAACCCAAAAGACATGCTATGGGGGAAGAGTTAGCCAAGCTATTAGAAGCTGGATTCATAAGGGAAATTAAACACCCAGACTGGCTCGCCAACCTGGTCATGGTGCCAAAGAAGGACAAATCATGGCGCCTTTGTGTCGACTTCACATACCTAAACAAGGCCTGCCCTAAGGATCCCTTTCCTCCGCCCCGCATTGATCAAATTATCGATGCAACCGCAGGACATGACTCGTTGTGTTTCCTCGACGCCTACTTCGGATACCATCAAATAGAAATGAAGGAATCCGATCAGGACCCTATGGCATTCATCACTCCGTACGACCCATTTTGCTTTAACACTATGCCATTTGGACTAAAAAACACTGGTGCCACATATCAACGCATGAATCAAACATGCTTAGAAAAACAAATTGGCAAAACATTGGAGTTATATGTTGACGATATAGTCATCAAGAGCAAACACGTCGAAACCTTGGTGGATGATCTCCGCCTTACGTTCGATAATTGGAATATTTATTTTGATAAATTAATCAAATAATATGATTGCATTGATACAAACAAAGATGCTTGTATTTATAAGAAAATAAGTGGGAGCATGATAATATTTTTAAGCACTGTGTGTGCATGACACATTGTTGATTGAAAATTACATAAATTTCTTGACACACATTAAGACTTTATTAAAAATAGTATTTCAGTAAAGTACTTAGGCAATATAGTCCTTGTATTAGAAATAATAGTAGTATCTAATCAGGGCTTAGCCAAAATACATATAGACAAAGTATTAAAACACTTTAATATGAAAAATGCCAATAAGAGTTTCTTGTCAAAGTCACATGGAAGGAGTTCCTAGCAAAAATCAATATCTTGAAATAATGATGAGTGAAATACATGATTTCAATCACACTTGTGTTAATTCCATGGTATGTAACTAACCAAATATGTCCAAGTACTCGAAGTCAAAGTAAGTAGATATGCATGATATGTGTTGGTATAATTACAAAGAACTCTTAATTGAGATGGTAGAAACATGTATGTTTGTGCTAACTGAAACGAGGTAAATTTAAAATATCTATACACTTGATCTAAACATGATTGATGATATGTTTTTTTAGCAAACTTAAGATGGTATATTGACAATGATCTGTTTAGGTATGCAATTACGAAAATTCATCGATGGTGATTACTTTTCCTTGTATTGAAAAGTGTAAACCAAGATCAATCCAACTAAATGTTTATTATTTTATATTTATTTTTATATGAACTAAGAGTACATGGTTTTTAAAACGTAATTGAATTGTATGCCTTTTTTGGCATCATTGCAATTATTAGCATTAACAATGTTTTTTCTAGATATAAAATCCAATCAATCCCATAGCATGCCAATTTTGAATAATAAACTATAGTTTTTACTAATATTCTCTAGATTACATTATTTTAGTAGACGTAGAGATATTGTATTTAAGATTTGATTTTTTGTGCAAACTCGACAAATTTATGTCAACAAATATACATGTGTAAATCGACTATGGTAAATGTCTTTTAATAATAAATGTGTTATAAATGTTCATGAGTAACCTTATTCTTCATTCCATTTTTTTGGAATATTCATGTTTGCATTTAGGATTTCTGCAACTTACTTTCACAACATAAACTATTAGCCTTATATATAATATGATAAATACACATCCAGGTCCCCTCCATTACATTGCTATTAATGGCTATATTATTGCGGCATTACCAAGTAACGTGCATTTTTTCTCGAGTACATTTGTACGTGTTATTGCAAAATATTAATATTACTCAATTTTTTAGCTTTGGAATGTGAAAATCTATTTTGGTTCTAAACTTCTTTTCATCCTTTTGCTTCTAATGAAGACCACAAAATCTTCAAAAAAATCATTTTGTTTTGGTTCTAAACTTCTTTTCATCCCTTTGCTTTCAAAAATGAAGAAGACTTGAAATTTGCACGAGTGCATGGAAAATTCCAACGGAAGGTAAAGTGATGCAGCCTTAGGAACAACGGCGGAGCTTCATGGGGGGTAAAGGGGGCCATTGCCCCCTACTGTACAAAAACTATTAAGTGTACCCCCAATATTATTAGGTTTGAATATCAGTTTTTTTTCCAGAGTTCATGCATAATTATCTTCTTTGCCCCTCAACTCTGATTAGCCTCTTCATCCTCCTCTTCGTCGTGTGGCGCAGTCGCGTCCAGACAACCATGTGCATCGCCATCCCCATGCTATGGCATGGGTGGCGGTAGACGGCCGACATGGCGCGCAAGTTGCACTACGCCCTGCACGGTCGCAGTTGGAACTCGCCAACGCGTCCGAGATATACCACATCGGCCTCCCGGTCCAGGAGGCACTCCACATCTGCTCGCCGACGAGCCTTATCCTGCCTCTACTTCTGTGTGCGCCCTCACCCACGCGGCCTCCTGGGTTCGAGGACTCCCCAACTCCTCTGCCGCCCTCTGTTGTGCCGCTACGACGCTCCCATTCGCGTGATGTCATGGCCGCGTGTGCTGAGCTGCCTGACGGGCTGCTCTATCTTTTCCATCACCAGCTGAGTGGACTGCTGGGCACTCCTGTCCCACTACCACGCAGGCTGCCGGCGAGCAGGCGCAAAATGCTCGCAGGTGTCGACTCCACTCTGAGGAAGTCAAGTGCATGGCTCAAGACTATTGGGTGTGCACACGTGTATCCGGCAGAAAATGCTACCCAGCAGCTGGTTTGCGTCCAAGGCCGGGAGGACATCACCAAAGCGGCAATCAGCTTCTTAGAGCTCCTGTTCAAGGAGAAGCCGACCGGCGAGGTGATCTCTGCAATGAAGTAGATGCTGCAGCAGTTGAGGATGCCCTGATAGATCATCGCTCACAGGAGCTGGTGCGCACGTCATGCTAGATGATGCCGAAAGATGCATGGTGTCGTTCCGTGTTTCGGTTCATTCAGTTTCCATGTTATAATAAGTTACTAGTAGAACACTCGTGCGTTGCTACGGGCTATAATGCATATATAAATGAATCAAACAAATGATTAAGGTCGTCTTCAATGTCGAAGCCCATTTCTCCTTCATATGCCCGGGCATGTTCGAACATCAAACGAGCGCCCAATAGGCTTCCCAATATTCAACGTCTGGATAATTCGTGATGACCCAAATCTAGACCATATGTGGGGAAGAAATATGGTTCTCCGGACTATCCGCCATGTTATGTTTACAATATAATAGACTGGGTTAAACTAACACATAATATTGATAGAAAACAACAAATAACTACAGAGATCATTCTTAAAGGTCCATTCAACTTTGCAAATGCATACCAACGTCGGTGGAAGTCGCAACCTAAACATATTTCTAGTCACTAATAAGCTCCACCTCCATCCCACACACCATTCATTGTTAGAAATGATACACGTCGTTCTTCCCTTCCTTGTCCTCCCTTACACATCTTCTACTCCTGGCCTCTTCACCAACCCGTTTTACTGGCGCCAACCAGAACCACGTCAACATCAGTGCATTCGTCAATGACGCTTCATCTTCTTCTTCCTCCTTCCTCCCCAGTTTTAGTTCTTGTTCCTACTTGTTTCCTATAATATTATTTCTTTCTTTTTCCGCTTTATTTCTGGAATACTCTTTCTCGTCTCCAACAACATGCACTTGGCCCCTTTAGTTCTTTTTCTTCTTTTTCTTGGAACACTCTTCCTTTCTACTATATTATGTATCACCTCGCCAATGTAGTGACATGTTATCCTGGCCAAATTGATTCGGTGCAAAAAAATCTATTTTAAATGGACCTAACTAGTTGCATATGTAATTAACCGTCTGGCTAATTAATTGCTTTAATGGTTTGATTTCCAAATTGATCCAACATCTGATATCCAAATTATTTTTGCATTGTTGGCTCTTACGAACGACGACTACGTAAACATTCCCTTTGATAATAGAGATATTATACATTTGATGCGGCTCTTGCATTGTTTGATTGAGCCTTCGTGGTAAAGACGCTTTGTAGTGAATTCATTTCTGCAAGGACTAGCGAGTATTGTTGGATACATTTCCTTACCGAATTTCTTGACATTTGAATGGGCACATTTGATTTATGAATGTAGCATGGCTGTCTCTCTGTATGCCTAACAATAAATAAAATATGACCGCGTCCACGAACACTTGTACATGGTGGTCCAACGACCTGCCTGCTGCCATGGCCGTCCTCGACGTCATGCTCCATGTCCAGACATTCTTGAGAATCACGCTGACATCAGGCCTAGCCACGGCTTCCCTCCGCCGGGGCGCGCGGGGGCGCCTACTAACTACCCTTTAATAGTAGACGTATAATTAATTTGGTAAGATAAGAAAATATATGTAATTTGGTAAGAATGGAAAATATATGTTATTTTGTTTGTCTTAGGAAAGTTGTGGTTGCCAAATTTATAGTAAATATAATGATAATAATAAACGACATAGTGTGCGGGACTAGCAATTTGTTATTAAGGAATATTTGATTTTGTTTTGGAAGGTTATCGAGAAAAAACTTATGTTTGTCTTTTAGATAGGTGATCTCACATGTATGGTGTGATCTCTGAATTCTTAAGTACATATTATTTACATAGTTGAATTGAATCAACACCTGCCAAAACATGCACGAAATAAGATCTCATTGGTTTAATGAGATTTGCTTTGTAGTGCAAGGTAGAAAAATCCAGTGAAAGAGGGTGGTAGGAGGTGAGGCGAAAATAAACCAGAAGAAAATTTTATTTGTGCTCTGGCTTGTGCCTGTATGGGAGAATGTTCACAGGCTGTGCTTCTGCCATCGGAGAAATACAGGGATCGCACGCTCACCTGGGTGGTTATTTGGTTGGTTCTTCAAATATGTCCTCAAATTCCTCTAACCTCACTGCAATGGCCTCTGGAATAGGGTGAGTGTCCTCGTCCACAACATCCACATGAAACAAATGCACCACATGAGAAGTGGATCCTTGCTTACACAAACTCAGTAACTGCACGTTGTTGATCTCTTGAGTTCTTGCTTCAAATGGTGGCCATACAAATACCTTTGGGAGTTGTGATGATGGCATGCTTCACTATCCAATCCATTGCCATTGGATTGTGCTCCTCGAGCCAGTCCATGCCCAAGATGACATCGTAGGTACCTAGGGGTAGAATTTTCATATCAGTGAAGAATTCTTGATGTTGAGAGAACCGCAAGTAGTAAGGAATGATAGAAGAGCAAGACAATTCACCTTCATCTACAACTGTGACATGGCATGGCTGTTGTAGACATTGTACTCCATGTAATATGACAGCCAGTTTCTGATCGACGAAGGAAGTTGAGCTACCGAATCTATGAACATTAACACTTCTTGCTCTTGCACCCACGCATGAAGCTGAAAGGCATGGACAGAGACACCGCCTTCCGGTCTTAACGTGAAATGGCGCAAACTATTTATGTTGCCACTTCAGATGACAATGATGCCTTTTCTTCAGAGATGTCGTCGATCCCAAACATCTCTAGCAGGTCTTCCACGACTTGGAGTTGGACGCGTGTGAGATCATGCCGCCACCGTTTGCTGCACTTGAAGCACAATCCTCGTGCACTGCAGTAATTGTGCAAGGCCTTAATTTTATTGTTGTAGGCTCGTGCGCCTTCGACTCCTCGGCGATCCACGGCTGGGGTGGGAACATGTACAAGAGTTGGTCGTATGCTATGTTTTTCACAAAATTCACATGGCATTAGACTGGGCACCCATCTGGATCATCACAAGATTCCCGTATTTTTTTAAATCCTGTGAATTTTTGAATTTAATATTCATATAATGGGGTGGAGCACCCATGATGTCCCGTATATTTCTGAATGCTACTTGCCTTTTATGCCGAGGATATCCTATGCATATACATAATTGTTTTTTTCTACAAGTTCTGCTTCAGGTTATCTACAAAGTAAATCTCGAATAGTTGAATCCAGATTATTAGGCTTAGTGGGTTTAGCTGTGGTTCTATTTTTGTTCAGGCCGAGCATCCTGTATCTCTCTATTCCAGGGATCATGTCCATGCCAGTTTGCGTTTGTGCCATGTGTTGTACTCTCTTTGTACTCATTTCTCTTCCTTTTATGAACGAAAAGATGTGCAAGCTTTGCGTATTTGCAAAAAAGGATTATTAGTTTTAGAGAGAGGGACGCAAATGGGCTTAACTGCTTTGTCTCATATCATCAATCCAGAAAATCTTATAAGGCAGACCATAAAGGATACAACAGATTACTCTTGCGCTGTGGGACAACTCATTTTTTTTACGGAACCTCATCACAGACAGTGTGCTCCTACAATTTCATTAAGAAGAAACACTATTGGTTTAACTTGTAAGGAAAATTAGGCCGAAAGTCACATAATTACATAGTCAGTTAGAGAACAACCATGTAAAAACCCGGACCCTAACGACAAACACAAAGACCACTTAAACGAAGCTAAACTCTACAACCAAGCGCAATACACCAACTGTGGGCCAAAAAGACCCGAGACATGGAGAAGAGGCTCTTCGACAACGCCATTAAGGGTAAATGATGTCGGCGGGCGCCAACGTCACCGGCAACACCGGGCAATGGACCAAAAGCCGGCCTCGGTCTTGTTATCAACGACAGAGAATTCGTTCCACATCTCCCCCGAGATAATCATCGAGAGACAAGATAGCCTTCTGCGGGGTGCCCTGAATAATGGATGTTGATGCATGAACGCGGAGCACCCTTGTTTCCAAACCACCGGCCTTTGGACCATGGATTAGGTTGCACGTCCGTCCACCAAGCCGGTGCAATCCTTGAGCATGTTTCCAAACTCTGGTGGAGTACCCACATCTATAATACCTAAATAGCTCATCCCCACTAAACTAATTCTCCTGACATGCAGCCTAGCCACGTCATCAAACTTGCCACATCAGCAGTTCAGTTTATTACCATTGGATGTACGCACACGATCAAAAAGGCCGGCTGTTTGTTATTGAAAGCCCATGCAAAGCCCAAAGGGAGACAAAAAAGTAACCCGTACACACCATTAGATTTATGTGTGACTATCGTCCCAACCAAACATGCACAACCACTCTACCCTTGTATGGGAAAGGGCATTATTGATTACCTAGGTCGATACTAGCATGGTGCCCGCATTACTAGTGACGGGGGTGACATGAGGTCACTCTCGGGACGGGGTCGTGCTTGGATAGGCGGCCATGACTGTTTTCACAGGGCACCGAACACACCGTTGGTACCCCGTGTCGATGGTATGTTACGAATATGGGAGCGACTCTCCACAATTATTTAAGATGTGAAATGTTGGCACGGGGCTGTTACCAAACGAGTGGACTCTGTTTTTGTGTCGTCTAGGGAAAGGTAGTGATCGGGTGCTTACCCCGGGTACTTGAGGTACTGCGGGTCGTGGATGACACGGAAGTTCCCCGGATCTTGTGGGTAAAGTGTGCAACCTCTGCAGAGTGTCAAACTATTCGAATAGCCGTGTCCGCGGTCAAGGACAGTTGGGTGGTGCTACTTAGACTATGTCCATAAGTTTCTGGGAAACAACAACGGTTTGGTAAATCTGTTGATGTGATTGTGAGAAAGTCACGATGAGTGTGTCGGTGTACTAAGGTAGGAGTGCCTCAGTACCCCAACTTGTGCACGGGCAGTTGCAGCTTCCCGCGGCAAGGTTTACTGCGGGCTCGCCGGAGACCTTCCTGCTCCTTATTAAACCATTCAAAAACAAAGTATACAAGACATAAGACCAAGACCCCGGCAAGGGGAGCTTGCCGGGAAGGCCGTACCAGGCTCAAGATTGTTCCACTAACACAGGACCCTGGCAAGAGGAGCTTGCCAGGAAGACTAGGAGACATCGCCTCGGCGCTATGCGCGCCCCGGCAAGGGGCCCGGGGAGCGGCAAGTTCCCGGGCCCGGCAAGATCAAGGCCCCGGCAAGGTGCTTGCCGGGAAGGCTGCGCTGTGTGCCCGCGCTCCAGCTCATCGGCCCACGCGTCGCCCTGGGGCCTATCCAGGGACGCGTGGCGGATGGCTGTGCAGCCTGGGGTACACAGTGGCACTCTACGGCGATAAATCCGTCGCCGTGGCGGACGGAGACGCTAAGGCGGGAGCTTTTGAGGTCGACGGCGACGGGCATTAAATGCCCTTGTCCCCCACTGTTAAGGTAGGTATAGACCACTGTTCTGTACTGTAGCTCTACTGTTCCCGCACTGTTACAACTACCATATCTTTTACTTTTTTACCCCTTTCTCCTACGTTGACACCTGTCGGTGACCCCTTGCACTATAAAAGGAGGCCCATGCACAACGTGGAGGGGGTTCGAAACCTAGATTACTCTCACGCACGGTGTAGCTGCTTCTTCAAGCTCCCGAGCGCCCAACTCAATATACAACCAAGCAGGAGTAGGGTTTTACGCATCCGTGCGGCCCGAACCTGGGTAAAACTGCCCGCGCGTCTGCTTCGATCTGCTCTTTGTGCTCCCTCCGCCCTCGTACCGCACAGACAAGGGGCTCCGGCCCCATAGGTGCTCGTGGCGGACAGTTTCCCCCGACATCTTTGGCGCGCCAGGTAGGGGGCGTCGAGGTTGTGCGAACCTGATCTGGCGTTCGCGCGGGCGCATTTTTCATCAACCTCTCCAGCTTCATCAGCAACTTCATCAGCGACAACTCCATGGCCCCGAAGAAGAAGCCTTCGGAGGTCGGAGGCCCGTCTGCGTCTCACCCACCACCACCGGAGCCAACGGTGGGCGGGGGAGACGCCGTCGGAAGGGTGGTTGCCGGTGAGGACACTCACGGCGCCACCAGATCCAAGAACAGGACGGACGACCGGACCTCGGTCTCCGTGGACGCGCCGCGTCCATCACAGCACACGACGACCCCGCAGCGCCATACCACGGGAGGTGGTATCCGCTTGCTGGGGCAAGGCCAAACTGGAGGTTCGCGGGACGCCCCGGACCCCCGTCCGGGCACAAGCAAAGCGAAGGCGCCAGCGCGGGACCCCGCTCCTTCTAACGTTGTTAGAAGTCCGAGCGTATCCCGCTCCTCGCACCGCTCGCCCGCGTTCCCCACTACTCCAGCAGAAGCGCTCGCAAGGGCGCAGCTGCTCCTCGATTTTCCTCCGGCGGCCGACTAGGCCGAAGAATGGAGGGCCACTATCCGGAGCCTGATAGACTTCGCCAACAACGACTCTCCGCCGCAGCCGTCGGCCTCACGGCCGCGGCAAGCCGAGAAGACGAAGGCTATCGGCGACAAGACTGCTGGGGGTGCGACAAGCGTGCACTCCCCGCCGCAGAAGCAGAAGACGCCGCCCCGTCGGAACAACCCCGACGACGGCTCTACAGCCTCGTCGGACCCGCGGGCCCGTCGGGACCAGCGCCAGGTCCTCGACGACCGGCGAGATGAAGACGCTCGAACCACGATCGAGCGCCGCCGAGAAGCTCGGCGACAATCCGACAAGAGAGCTGGAGACACTGTCGACGCGCGCGCGCCCGGTGAACCAGGCGACTTGCCGTACGCGGCAGGCTGCCCTGCGTTCACCCGCGAGCTGCGGCGCGTCCAGTGGCCCAGCATGAAGAACTTTAAGCCCGACGTACCGGAGAAGTACGACGGCAAGACGCACCCCTCGGAGTTTCTCAGCGTCTACACTATTGCAGTGCAAGCTGCCGGGGGGCGCGACGAGAAGATCTTAGCCAACTACTTCCCGCTCGTGCTGAAACCGAACGTCCGTTCGTGGCTCATGCACTTGCCGGAAGGCTCTATCTCTTCTTGGGCCGACCTCTGCCATCAGTTTGTTGGCGCCTTCACCGGCGGCCACAAACCCCATGGCCAGGAGAGCGATCTCCACATCTTGGCCCAGAAGGAGGGCGAACCCCTGCGCAAATATATCCAACGCTTCAGCCGGGTGCAGCACAACATCCCTGACGTTCACCCTGCCGCGGTTATCAGTGCGTTCCATCAGAACGTGCGTAACCGCCGCATGCGTGAAGAGATGGCGATGATGAAGATTCGGGACGTCAGCGAGCTCTACGCTCTTGCTGACAAGTGCGCCCGCGCGGAAGAGGGGAGGAAACTCCCCGGGGAGGATGCTGGCGCAGGGGGAAGCGACAGCGACGATGCCGCCCCGGCAAAGAAGAGCCGGCGGCGGAACAACAGAAAGAAGGGCAAGAAGGAAGTGCTTGCCGTCGAGAAGTCCGGCAAGGAGGCCCCCGCCAAGCAAGCGCAGGTTGGCGGCTCCGGCAAGGAGCCTGCCCCTGCGGCGGCGGCCGACAAGCCGGGTAGCTCCGACAAGCAATACTGTAAGATTCACCGCACCAAGGGTCACGATCTCTCCAACTGCAAGCGCGTCGAGTACCTCGTCGAGCAGCAAAAAGCTGAGTACGAGAGGCGCGACAAGGAGAAGGCCCAGGGTGGCGGGGAAGAGCCCAGCAAGAAGCGGCCGTTTAACGGCCGGGGAGGACGCCGCGGCAAGGCCAAGCAGCGGCAAGGAGATCGACCTCCCCGGGGCCGCGACAACGACAAAGACGATGATGAAGATATGGAGGATGACGAGAACAGCGAGCAGGAGTTCCAGAAGGCCACGGAGGTCCTGTGCGTCGACGGTGGCGCCTCCCTGCACACCTCCCACCGCCAGCTAAAACAGTGGGTGCGTGAGGTGAATGCGGCGGAGCCGCCCGTGGAGTCGCGCAGGCTCCTCAAATGGTCCAGCACGCCCATCATTTTTGATCTTGAGGATCACCCTGACCGCACCACCGCGGTCGGGTGCTTGCCGATGCTGGTTTCTCCCACCATCCGCAACCTCAAGGTCACCAAAATGTTGGTTGACGGCGGGGCCGGGCTGAACTTGATCTCCTCTGCTGTGATCAAGAAGCTCCAAATTCAAGATGGCGAGCTCGAAGAGACCGGTTCATTCCAAGGAATCAACCCGGGAAGGAGCAAGCCCAAGGGAAAGATCACTCTGCCGGTGACCTTTGGCGGGGAGCTCAACTTCAGGACTGAGCGCATCACCTTTGACGTTGCTGATATTCCATTGCCCTACAATGGAATACTCGGCCGTCCCGCCCTTGCCAAGTTCATGGCAGCTTCCCACTATGCTTACAACGTGCTGAAGATGCCGGGGCCGATAAGCGTCATCACTGTCCACAGCGACAAGAAGGATGCGCTTATTTGCGCCGACAAGATTTACCGGGATGCGGCAGCTGCGGCCGAGAAGGATACTCTTGCCGCTGAAGCTCCCGGGGGGAAGAAGACGAAGATCAAGCCCGGCAAGTGCTCTGGGGCCCACTCCGGCAACCGCACCTCTTCGGAGTGCTGCGCTGCCGTCGAGGACGTTCCATCGAGCTCCACCGGCAAGAGCAAGAAAGGAATGGCTGCTCCTCCGGCAACCAAGAAAGTGTCCGCGAAGGAGGATGGCACTGGTGGTACCTTCACCATCAGTGCCACCCTTGACAGCAAATAGGAAAGCGCGCTCATCGCCTTCCTGCGGGCGAATGTCGATGTGTTTGCTTGGCAACCATCTGACATCCCCGGTGTTCCCAGGAAGGTGATTGAGCACAAGCTTGCTGTCTGTCCTCATGCGCGGCCCATCAAGCAGAAAGTGAGGAAGCAAGCCGTGGAGCGCCAAGAGTTCATCAATGAGGAAATCAAGAAACTAGAGGCAGCAGGTCTAGTTAGAGGTGTGATCCATCCGACGTGGTTGGCAAACCCAGTCGTCGTGCGCAAAGCCAACGGGAAGTGGAGACTGTGTATAGACTTCACCGATGTGAATAAAGCATGCCCCAAGGATCCCTTCCCTTTGCCGCGCATTGACCAGATCGTTGACTCCACTGCCGGATGTGAGCTACTCTGTTTTCTTGATGCATACTCAGGCTATCATCAGATTTTCATGGCCAAGGAGGATGAAGAGAAGACTGCATTTATCACTCCATGTGGCACTTATTGCTTTATCCGCATGCCATTTGGACTGAAGAATGCAGGCTCAACCTTTGCAAGGGTAGTATACACTGCTTTTGAGCCACAGATCCACAGAAATGTAGAAGCTTACATGGATGACATCGTGGTGAAGAGCAAAAGCAAGGAAACCCTGATTCAAGACTTGGAAGAAACGTTTCAGAACCTGCGCAGGATACAGCTCAAGTTGAACCCCGAGAAGTGCGTCTTTGGAGTCCCCTCCGGCAAGCTTCTCGGGTTCTTTGTATCACAGAGGGGGATTGAAGCCAACCCCGACAAGATCAAAGCCATTGAGCAGATAGAGGCCCCGAAGCGCGTCAAGGATGTCAGAAGGCTTGCAGGTTGTGTTGCTGCCCTCAGCAGGTTCATTTCAAAATCCGCAGAACGCGCCCTACCTTTCTTCAAAATCTTGAAGAAGGCAGGTCCCATGAAGTGGACTCCGGAAGCGGAGGCGGCGTTGCAGGATTTGAAACGGTACCTGTCCTCCACTCCTACACTTGTCGCACCTAGACCACAGGAAAAGTTGTTGCTATACTTAGCGGCAACCAACCAGGTGGTTAGTGCTGCGTTAGTGGCGGAGAGGGAGTCCGACGAGGAGTCAGCATCACCGGCGAGCGAATCTAGCGACAAGCAGGGGGCTGTCCCGACGAGCTCTGGCCCCGACAAGGAAGACTCTGCGCAGGAACAAGGAGAGATGCGGAAGAAGATGGTGCAGCGCCCAGTGTATTTTGTAAGTTCCCTTCTCCAGGGGGCTAGATCAAGGTACTCTGGTGTGCAAAAATTGCTTTTCGGCCTCCTCATGGCCTCAAGAAAGCTGCGCCACTACTTCCAAGCCCATGAGATAACAGTGGTCACTCGCTTTCCGTTGAAAAGAATATTGCACAATCCAGAGGCAACAGGCAGGATCGTCGAGTGGGCACTGGAGCTGTCAAGCTTTGGACTCAAGTTTGAAAGTACTTCAACCATACAGAGCCGAGCCTTGGCAGAATTCATTGCCGAATGGACCCCAACACCAGAAGATGAAGTTCAAGAAACAAGCGCACCGGTACAAGAAGCGACAAGTGAATGGGTAATGTATTTTGACGGTGCCTTCTCGCTGCAAGGCGCCGGTGCCGGCGTGGTACTCATCGCGCCCACCGGAGAGCACCTCAAATATGTTATCCAGATGCACTTTCCCAGGGAGCAAGCGACAAACAACACTGCAGAATATGAAGGCTTGCTTGCCGGCCTCAGGATTGCGGCCGAACTTGGGATCAGAAAGCTGATTGTGCGGGGCGATTCCCAGTTGGTGGTCCGACAACTTAACAAGAGCTATCAGAGCCCTTTGATGGAAGCTTATGTCGATGAAGTGAGAAAGCTTGAAGAGCACTTTGAAGGTTTGCAGATGGAGCACGTCCCGAGAGCTCAAAATGAGATTGCAGATGGCCTTTCAAAGTGCGCCGCGATGAAGTTACCTGTGGAACCAGGGACCTTTTTGCTCAAGCTGACTCAGCCATCAGTTACACCATCAATTGGGCAGTCCAAGAAGAGAAAGTTGGTCTCCGGCGACTACTTACCGGCGGATCTCCCTGAACCCGCCGCCAAAGTTCACAAGATCAACAACAACGCTGAGGAACAGTTTGCTCCTGCAAGCCCTCAGGCTTGTGCAGTTGAAGCAAGTGTTCCCGACAAGCCTCGCCCCGGCGAGCTTGCCGGGGGACCATCAGCTCCGGCAGGATCAGAGGTCTTTGCCGTAGAAGCTGGGGTTCCCGCAGCGGCCCTCGAGCCTTTAGTCCTTGCCGTCGAGCCTCGGGCTCCGGCATGGGCGCAGCAGATCGTCTGTTTTCTGCAAACTGGAGAACTTCCCAACGACCCTCAAGAGATAGAGAAGATAACCAGGCAGTCAAGTATGTATCAGTTCGTGGATAACGAGCTATACAGAAGAAGACTCAACGGTGTCAGATTGAAGTGTATCTCCAGAGAAGATGGACAGAAGCTGTTGGCAGAAATACACGGAGGCATATGCGGCCACCACATTGGCGCAAGGGCGCTTGCCGGGAAAGCTTTCCGGCAAGGGTTCTTTTGGCAAGAAGCCCTCCAAGATGCAACTGCACTAGTAACCAAGTGTGAAGCGTGCCAGTTTCATGCAAAGCAAATTCATCAGCCAGCTCAAGCTCTCCAAACAATCCCCTTATCATGGCCCTTCTCGGTCTGGGGGCTCGACATCCTCGGCCCTTTCCCTCGAGCTGTCGGGGGCTTTGAGTACTTGTACGTTGCAATCGACAAGTTCACAAAGTGGCCAGAAGTGGAGCCAGTGAGAAAGGTGACAGCACAGTCAGCAGTCAGATTCTTCAGGTCGATTGTTTGCCGTTTCGGGATCCCTAACAGGATCATCACCGATAACGGTACGCAATTCACTAGTCGCACCTTCATGCAGTACGTCCAAGACCTTGGCGCCAAGGTCTGTTTCGCTTCTGTTGCTCACCCGAGGAGCAACGGTCAAGCGGAGAGGGCAAATGCTGAAGTGCTGCGCGGACTCAAGACAAGGACCTTTGACAGGCTGCGCAAGTGCGGAAAGAATTGGATAGAGGAGCTCCCGGCGGCTCTTTGGTCAATCAGGACGACACCAAGTCGAGCCACCGGACAGACACCTTTTGCTCTAGTTTATGGAGCAGAGGCAGTTCTCCCCACGGAACTCGTATACGGATCTCCTCGAGTACTCGCTTATGATGAGCTCGAGCAAGAGCAACTGCGGCAAGATGACGCATTGCTCCTTGAGGAGGGACGTCTCCAGGCTGCTGTACGAGCTGCTCGATACCAGCAAGCTTTGCGCCGCTACCATAGCCGCAAAGTCAAGGCCAGGAGTCTCGAGGAAGGCGACCTTGTTCTTCGGCGTGTTCAGTCCGCCAAGAATTCCAACAAGTTGACGCCGAAGTGGGAAGGCCCTTATCGGGTGAGACAAGTTACGAGGCCCGGCGCTGTCCGCCTCGAGACCGAAGAAGGCTTACCGGTGAGCAACTCCTGGAACATAGAGCATCTTCGCAAATTTCACCCCTAAGGCGCGGTTGCCGTGATCCGCTCCGGCAACCACCTTTTGTACAAGCTTTGCCGCTGTTGCATGTAACCCTTTGTACAAAGCCGGGCGCAGACCCCGTGCATCAGTAAAGCTTTCGTGTTTTTCGCATCGATTGCCTTTTGCATGCTTCTCTTTGCTATTTGCATGTTCTGTTTGGCATTTGATGTAACACTCAGATATACGGTAAGCACTATTATGCCGAAAGGCCAGATACTTGTTTCCCTCCCCCTTTTTATTTCCTCTTAAACAGAAGGAACGGTCCTCGCGCACAAGTTTGCCGGGGGGGAAGGAGGTGGAGGAAGAACCAAGTGCTGTTCAAGAAAGAGAAGCCTTACCGGGAAGCAAGCAATATGAGCAAGCAGCATATGAAAGATAAGTTGTTAGAATTTGACCAGCTCAAATTTTAAATTTTTGGTTGTCTTCCTTGAACGATCGCACTTTGTATGGAAAACCTGTGCGCGGAGGAACCTACCCGTAGCTTGCCGCACCCTTATCTTGTTTTCGAGTTCACTCAACGATTTAAGTGAGCTGCGACAAGTGTCGCGCCCTTGCCTCGTTTCCGAGTACGCTCAGCAAGCTAAGTGCGTCGCGACTAGCTGCGGCAAGGTTGCTTGCCGGCGAAGACCTTGGCCAGCAGGCTGCTCAGAGTCCAGCACTCAGCGCTCGCGGCAAGGGCCCCTTGCCGGCAAGCTCCCCGAGAGCGTAGGGTGAAAAACATACAAAGTCAAAGATTGAAACGAGGAAGATAACATTGCACTGATTGATCGAAGTAAAGCAAATATCTTACAGATGATAGTTTGTCGCGATGGACTAATGAGTTCATAGTATGATGTGCAGCAACAAAAAGATAAAGATAAATGGGGCCCTAGTCTACGCGGTCGCCTTCCTTCCTGCCAAGCTTTGCCACCTTGGCGATGATGTGGCCGACCTGCTCCTTCAGGGCCTCCGTGTCTGCATCTGCCGGCAGGGTGCGAAGAACGTTCGTGAGGTTGATTCCCGGGTTGCGGTACACGATCTTCGTCAAGACCCGCTCCAGAGTTCCCGCGCAGAGCCGGCGCGACTCCTCGGCCAGCTGCGCGGGGATGCGGTTCCGGAGACCTGCAAGAGCTGGAGCGACGCCTCTGAAGAAGAGGCTGAGCTTGGCGCTGTGCGGGAGATCTGGATCCGGCGAGTAGATAAGATGTTCGACCTTCAACGCCAGCAACTCCTGGTCAATATTGGACGCAGAAGAAACCAGCTCTTCGGTCCACACTTCAATAGTCTGCCGGAAAAGCTCGGATGCCTTGTTGACGCTCTCCATCAAGGTTCGCTCCTTGCGGAGCTCATCCTTCAACTTGGTCTCTTGAGCCCGGGCAGCATCGAGCGATTCCTTCAGGGTGGTGACCTTCAGCTCCAGGTCCTTAATGGAGTCCTTGGCGGCCTTCAGCTCGTCACCCCTCTTGGATAAACTCACCTGAAGCTCTGAGTTTGTGTGAGCATCCTTCTCGCGCTCCAGAATGAGCGCGGCGACCTTCTCGGCGCTCACCTTCATCGCCTTCTCCAGTTGTTCGACCTTGGCGGCGAGCTCTTTCTTGGCGTCCTCCGCGGAAACCGCGGCGGCCTTCGCCTCCTTCAGCTCCCCGCCAAGGACAGCCTCGCGAGCGGCAAGGTCTTCTTCATGGGAGTCCAGCTCAACCTTCCGCTGCGCGAGCTCTCCCTCTCGCCGGGACATCTCCACCCCGGCGAGGCGCTGCTGTTCATCGGCTTCAGCCTTCTCGAGCACCCACTCTTGGTACTCGCCGGCGAGACGCTCACGCTCCTCCGCCACCTGGCGGAGGGCAGCCTGATTGGCGGCGCTGAGCTCCGCCGCACGCTTCTCCATCTCTGCCGCAGCCTTGGCGGCAAGAGCCTCCCGGGAAGCGAGCTTTGCTTGCCTGGCCCGGTAAAGGGCCAGGAGCTGATGAAGCAATCGCTCCTCCTCGGGCCCCTCACCTCCACCGGGCGCCTGGACGATCTTCAGGCCTGCGGAGGCGAGGACCTCTCCGTCGAACGCCTCGCCCTCCGCAGGAGCTCGCGACGAAGACCCCCACGGCATCTGAATGAAGACGCCATTGGGGGCCTCGAGATAGAACCTCTGCTCTTCGCCGGCGGAGGGACCGGTGGCCGGTGCAGCATCAGATGCTCCCGCCGCCTCCGGGTCGGCGGTGCGGCCACCATCCCCCTCCCCGGCCGCTGCGTCCGCAGCCGGAGCAGTTTCTTGCGCGGCCGGCTCGGCGGCCTCGGTTACCTCCTCGACGACTGGAGCGTCGCCGCCGCCGCCCTGCGCGTCCTCCTCCTCGAGGACGATTACCTCCGTCTCCATGGGCGCAGGAGGAGGAAGATCTAGAAAGAAGAAGAAGAGAAAGGAATTCAAGACTCAAGCAAATATCCAAAAAAGAGACAAGCCAAGAAGATAAGTTACAAAGATTACCTTGGCGGACGTCCTCAGCGGCGGGCTCCCTCGCTGGGGAGCTCGGCCTCGTCGGAGTAGTCACCCTCGCCGGGGAACTTGGCCTTGGCGGGGTGGCCGCCCTTGCCGGGCTTCTCGTCCTTGGCGGGGTACTCTGCCTTGGCGGGGTACCCGTCCTTGACGGAGCACTCTCCCTTGCCGGAGAGTTCTGCCTTGGCGGGGATGGCGGGGCCTGCGGCTCCTCAGCTGTGACCTCCGGGCGCTCTTCCCGCTGCGGCTCCTCCTCTGCGCGAAGCAAGACAAGAGACGTCAATACATGAAGACAAAATCAAAGCCTCAGGCGTGCCCCGACAAGCGAAAAGAGAACCCCAGACTTACGCTGGGGGCTGCGCTGCGGGCTGCGCTGGGGGCTGCTCATCGGAGCAGTGCTCGAGTCCGGCAGGCTCGGCTCCGGCACACCCTCTGTTGCCGCTGCCGCTGAGCCTTCCGCGACCTCGGCCTCGGGCGCCTTGGCCTTCTTCGCTGCGCGGTGGGCCAGGGTCCTGAAATCAAAACAGTGAACAGAGTCAGCATAAACAGAAGTTCAAGACAAAAATCAAGAAGATGCAGAATCTCGGATCCTTACTCCTGGTCCTCCTCGTCGTCCTCGCTCAGGGCGGAGAAGTCATACTCCACCGTGGGCGCGTCGACGCGAGGAGCGGGAGGTGAAGACTCCCTCGCGCGCTTGGTTTTCACCGGGGCTGGGGGCTGCGAAGACCCAGCCCCTGTGGCCGCCGGCGCCCGAGGAGCGGGCGGAGCCGTTGCTCCGCTCCGAGAAGACCCCTGCCGGCTCGCTGCCGGCCTGCGGGGCGCCTCCGTCGTGGTCCGCGCACGGGCCGCCTCCGCCGCGGCTGGTGCGCCGGACGGCCTTGGCGCGGCTTGACTCCCCCGTGGAGCCGCCCGCCGAGGTGGCTGTTGCCGGGGCGCCTGCGCCCTCTCCCCCGTCGCCGCCTTGCGGAGGCGCTTTGCCGGGGACTGCCTCGGGCTTGCCGGGGGCGGGGAGCTCTCCGACGAGGAGAGGTCGTCGGCGTATAACTCCGTGGATCCGCCGGAGTCTTCGGCCTCCTCCTCCTCCTCCTCCTCTGCCCCGGCCGGCTCGCTGGGCCCAGCGTCTAGCACTGCGGCCCTCTTTCCCTTGGCGCCTCCGCCCCTCGCGGCGCCTCTGCTCCCTCCGGCGGTGCCCTCCATTGCCGCGGCCTCCGTCGCGATCCCATGGATCCCGGAGTGCCTCAACGAGGGGACCCCGGCGAGCGCGTCGGGTGGGAGGTTCAGCAACCGGCGGATCTCCGCCTCCTCCGCCTGGGTGGACGCCTCCTCGGCCTCCGCCTCCTCCGGCGAGAACCCGAAGACTCCTGCCGCCGCGGCTGCGGCGGCCTCCTCAGCCCGAGAAGCGATATAGGCGATTTCCTGGTCGGTGGTGTCCCGCGTGTGCAGCTTGAGGTCCTCCTTGTTACTCGCCACCTCGGTGAGGTTGTCGTAGAAGTTGAGGACGTCGATGGGCTTCGGGGCGATCCACGAGCGGTCCAAGCCATGCGAGTCGCACATCGGCATCATGGCAAGGATCCGGTCCCTCGCGGCGTTGTTGCAGAGCGGCACCACTTCCCGGGGAGTCCTGAACCACTCAGGGTGCGTCGGGTCATACTTAAAAAGTTCCCGTACCATCCCGCGCAGCTCCAGAGTGGTGAAGTTGAAATTAAGCCCGGGGCGCAGCCTCATGATATCTGCCGGGCCGCCGTACTCCCATGCCGGCCTCTTCCGGTCTTGGAGAGGGGCGATGCGCCGGCGGAGGAAATCTGCGCCCACCTCGGCAACCGACAGCCGGGCCATCCGAAGACGGAGAATCCGGACGAGAGCGATGTCGAGCTTGACGTCGTCGGAGTCTAGATCACTCCAATCTCTGCCGCGCACAATGGGCGTCGTGCGCGGCGCAGTAAAGGCTTGCGGCTGGTCTTCTACAATCCAGCACCACTCCGCTCGCCATTCCTCCCACTTGCCGCGGAGCTCCCCCGGCAAGTACGCCCCTTTCTTGTTGAGACGGAAGATCCAAGAAATTCCTCCGGAGAGGGGGGCCTCGGCCTCGGCTCTAGGAGTGAAGAAGTGTCTAAAGAGGGCTACATTGGGGTGGACTCCTATGAAGTTTTCGCACATATGTGCGAAAACAGCCATGGTGAGAATGGCGTTGGGGGTGAAGTCAAGCAGATGGAAGCCATATGTGTTCATGATATCACAGAAGAAGTTCGAAAAAGGAGGACAGAGACCACAATGGAAAAAGGCAGCAAAGAAGTGATACCCGCCGGGATAGTTGTCCTTGGCGACGGCCGGGTATGCTCGCGTGCGGGGATGCGCATCGGTTCCTTTGGACCAGAACAAGTAGTACTTGTTCCAGAGTTCCTGCACGCCGAGCTTCGGCGGGAAGACGACGTGCCGCTTCCGGTAAGCGATGAGCTTGGTCGCTTGCTCGGATTTCTCCTTCTTGGTTTTCTCCGCTTTCGCCTTGTCGGTCTTTGGGGCCATGGCGGACGCGGCGGGAGGAAGGGGACGAAGAGCTCGGCGGCGGCGGAGGTGTGGAGGCGGAGCGCAAGAAGGAATCTTTTGCAGGTGGAAGACGACGTAATGAGAGCGCAGGGAGGGGAACCGCGCCTACTACCTCTGCTTTTATGGGGGAGTGGGGGGCGTTTCGCCCTTTCCATTAAGAGATCGTGGGCACGACCCATCCCACGGCGCCGCAATCGACGCGTGCCGTTACCGTGGGGTGCGGCGGATATGGAAGTGGATTCGGCTCGCCGCGGGCCGCGGGTGCCCGTGCACTGTTTTGGGCCTGGCCCAACAGCGCTCGGCACCGTGTGTGGCCCAGGCCCGGGGGCTCCTGTCGGTGTACTAAGGTAGGAGTGCCTCAGTACCCCAACTTGTGCACGGGCAGTTGCAGCTTCCCGCGGCAAGGTTTACTGCGGGCTCGCCGGAGACCTTCCTGCTCCTTATTAAACCATTCAAAAACAAAGTATACAAGACATAAGACCAAGACCCCGGCAAGGGGAGCTTGCCGGGAAGGCCGTACCAGGCTCAAGATTGTTCCACTAACACAGGACCCTGGCAAGAGGAGCTTGCCAGGAAGACTAGGAGACATCGCCTCGGCGCTATGCGCGCCCCGGCAAGGGGCCCGGGGAGCGGCAAGTTCCCGGGCCCGGCAAGATCAAGGCCCCGGCAAGGTGCTTGCCGGGAAGGCTGCGCTGTGTGCCCGCGCTCCAGCTCATCGGCCCACGCGTCGCCCTGGGGCCTATCCAGGGACGCGTGGCGGATGGCTGTGCAGCCTGGGGTACACGGTGGCACTCTACGGCGATAAATCCGTCGCCGTGGCGGACGGAGACGCTAAGGCGGGAGCTTTTGAGGTCGACGGCGACGGGCATTAAATGCCCTTGTCCCCCACTGTTAAGGTAGGTATAGACCACTGTTCTGTACTGTAGCTCTACTGTTCCCGCACTGTTACAACTACCATATCTTTTACTTTTTTACCCCTTTCTCCTACGTTGACACCTGTCGGTGACCCCTTGCACTATAAAAGGAGGCCCATGCACAACGTGGAGGGGGTTCGAAACCTAGATTACTCTCACGCACGGTGTAGCTGCTTCTTCAAGCTCCCGAGCGCCCAACTCAATATACAACCAAGCAGGAGTAGGGTTTTACGCATCCGTGCGGCCCGAACCTGGGTAAAACTGCCCGCGCGTCTGCTTCGATCTGCTCTTTGTGCTCCCTCCGCCCTCGTACCGCACAGACAAGGGGCTCCGGCCCCATAGGTGCTCGTGGCGGACAGTTTCCCCCGACAAGTGTGAGCAAGAGTTGTTCATGACTCTTTCTCGATATTGATGTCTGAAACCTCCTGATACTTGTTGCAGACACATGCATGTCCATGTTATATGTTGATCATACTTGCATATGAAAAACTAGCTTTCCGCAAAACTTCCAATTTAGCAGTAGAGCCTTGCATAATTATTCTTTCATCACACTTGGGTTGCTTGCGAGTACATTCAAAGTACTCATTGGCTTGCCACTGGTTATTTTATTGGCCAGGCATGAGAGGACAGGATATGATGAAGATTTCTTGGTGACGAACATGCGAGCTAGGATGCTTCCCAGTCAGAATGCCTGTAGGGTTAAGGCAGATGGCACGGGTCCAAGTTGTTATTGAAGATTTCCGCTGCGATGATATACTCAAGGCTTGACCATAATGGTCCTATTTGTGTAATACTGTATGTATGGATGTAAGACTCTTGTTATTCAGCTTCTGTGTGTTCAGTGAGCACTGATCTCTGGGATCACTGTACATGTGCATTCGGTGATCACGACTTATGAGTCGGGGTCCCCACAGAGCTGGTATCAGAGCCATCCTGACTGTAGGAACCCTTTGTTAGCATGGTCGTTAGTTAGGGTAAAATTATTTTCAAAACTATTACTAGTTTTCAAAACTATCTATACTTCTCTCCCTTCTCAGCTTTTCAAAAACTAGGCTATACTTGATCTCTTCCCCTTCAAAACTTTTGGTCGTTAGAACCCTTATGCCCCTGACCACTGGATTTTCCGTAGTCCTTGTGGAGTACACCTTGCCAAACACTCACCCACCTCTTCCGAGCGCAAGAATGGCGACATCACGACAAGACGATACCAACAGAAAATCCATCCTCGAGGAATGAGGACATGAAGACCCAGAAGATGGTGACACCCTTGAATGAGCCCCAAGATGATGCAACATTAGCCTATGATGACCAGAGTATGGGTTATGAAAGACCATGATATACCTCGCTAATAGAGTAACCTTGTCACTACCGTTGTTGTGTCGGCAACCACCGGTGGATGAGAACCTCGCCATTTGGTCCGCCTCACCATAGTGAGCAGGAAAACGGTTCTCTTCGTCCTCTGCTCTTGGTGTCGATGTTGTCATCAACGTAACCGACATGTTGAACCTCTACTATGCCTTGATTAATATCATTGCACGAAGGATTTCCTACCTGATACCCTCGACGTCCCAGAAGGCACAAGGGATCGTCATGAATAAAGAGACAAGAGAAGACCAAGTCAACGCCAGCTACAAGGAGGCACCTTCACCACATCACCTCATCAGGCGAGAAGTTATTGAAGATTCTTCAAGCTCAACCCGGATCATTTATCAAACAACTACAAGGGACATAGCAACACCTGAGGAAATCTCAGGAGACTGCACGAGGCACAAGTCACGACTGCTGAGTCCGAGAACCCCTAGGGTAGGATGAGTCGTGTACCCCCTATGCGCAGTCGAGTCCGTATGATGGTTCGAATAGAACCATGATTGTGTGTTGCTTGCTTTTATTTGTTTGTGTTTTGATATAAGTCGCACTTTTTCCCTAGGCAAGAAGTGCATGGCTGATAGCTTCTCGCCCCTCATTGGTTACCCCAAGTGGAAGGTTTGAGATGCAGTGTAGCGGTAGTTTTCCCTTGGCAAAGATACCAAGGATCGAATTCCCCTGAGACTCCAAGGTTCAACAAGAAGGTGTCAACTGCTAATGGCACCAGATACTTAGCAATTAAGTGGACCTGCACACAGATACAAATAACTTTGCTCCCAACGAGTACAGAGAGGTTGTCAATGCCTCCGGCCTTGTCGTTTACAAAGGATCAAACGCAAGAGATAATAGTGATAGGTATAATTGCAACTAGTAAGTAAAAGCAGAAAGTAAATAGCGGATGTGATCAATGATGGTAATATGGACCGGGGTCCCATGATGTTCACTAGTGATGTCTCTCTCCCAAAAGACGATAAAACAGCTATGTGAGGTAAACGAATTACAGCTGGGCAATTGACAGAATTATGTGCGCAAACCAATGCTAACTATGCTGCAAGAAAGGTTGAGGCTCAAAAGCATGGGCGGTACGCCAAGATAAGTAGACCGAAATCCATCTGCATCTACTACTAATCATCCACCTTGAGATATCTATCCAGAACATCTCGCTGGTATTAAGTTGCGAGTCCCACCCATAGTGTAAACTCAAAGCAACAGACAACTGCATTAAAAGAACTTTGCGTAAAGTAAACAATCCTTGCACCCGCGAGTACAAGCACCGTTGTTTTCCCCCTTGTGGCAACAGCACATCCCCTAGACTCATGTTTCTGTCACTGAAACTAGTCATCGAGGGGCATGAACCCACAATCAAGTATAACGTTCCCTCTTGGAGTTACTACCTACTACTCGGCCAAAGCAATAAACAGCAACGGAGAACATGCAAGAATTACTCAAGAACATAAATATAAAAGAGGTGAATCAAATATATTACTCACACACAATCTGAACATAATCTCACAATCCATCGAATCCCAGCAAACTCAACATAGCAACAGCATAAGGATTACATATGTGCCTCGATCATGTAGGGCAGCTCACGAGGTCTAATTACTGAAGAACAAAGAGGGGAGGAGAACATCACATAGCTACTGGTCATGGACCCATGGTCCAAGGGAGACTACTCACAACTCATCCGGGAGGCGTCCATGGTGGTGGAGAGGCTCCCGGTGGTGATCCTCCCCTCCGGCAGGGTGCCGGGAAGAGTTCTCCTGGTGCTCCCGATCTTGGAAGCGCGGCGGCGGCGGAACAGAGATGAGATCGCCAAAAAGGGTTCCGTCCTCGAGGGTTTCGGGGCGCGGTGTAAATATATGCCAAAGGGGGGCATCAGCGGAGACCTGGGGGGCCCAGGCGCCCCCCGGCGCGGCCAGGAGGGGGGCCGCGCCACCAGGGCGCCTGGAGCCCTGGTGGCCCCCCTCCGGCCCTACTTTGGCCACAAGGAAGCTTCCGGAACGCTGATTTTTTATATAATTTTTCCGGGATTTTTCTAGCAGTTTATGTGATGGGAAAACCTGAAATACAAAAAACAGCAGAAAACAGAAACTGGCACTGGGGTGCACTGAGTTAATAGGTTAGTCCAAATATGATCAAAAGTGTATGGAAGTGTATAAATATCATAGCAATATCACACAAAAGAGGCATGGAGCAAGCAGAAATTATAGATACGTTTTGGACGTATCAACATCCCCAAGCTTAATTCCTGCTCGTCCTCGAGTAGGTAAATGATAACAAGCATAATTTTTGTGGTGACATGCTAGTAACCATATAAGAACTTTTCATAGTCACATGACAAGTGCTTACTGAGACAATGAATCTTTAGTAATTAAGTTGCCTTATGAGAAAATCACAACTGAAAGTTTTACAATATGATACTAAAACACTCAATAGATTTGTAATGAGCATGGTGTGCAAATATGATAAAGTGGTACCTCGCTTGCACCCTTTAGTGGAGCAAAACATAAATGCAAGGGCTCCTCCAAGGTTTAAGTGATGACTAGATACAATGATTTCAGAATAAACGATATCATAATCATGCAAAAGACAATGCTACTTTGGGACAATGCACATTACACTCAGAATGACAATCATGCTCTCAGTAGTTGGTGCTTTAAAGAAGGTGGATACTCTCGAACTGTGGCTTTTGATGGCAAGGTTGAAAACCCGTGGTCGGAAACAAAAACTAAACATGTACCAGAGCTCTTGGTTTTAAAAACAGAGGTAATAATTATTATTTTTTTAGATTATGCATATTTCGTCAACGAATGCTAGCAGATAACTCAATCACTTCTTGAGCTGGACAAGTTTCGAGGAACGGCTCCCGAATGAGGACGATCACATCCTCTTAATCTCCTTTGTTTATCACTGCCAAAGTTTTCTGATTTCTCATGAACAAATCGTGAAGGAGGGTTTGTTTGTTGTATAATTTTTTAATGAGCCGGGCGCACTCTATGCCAGTTCCTTCTCGTATTATTGGTTTGCACATTAGACGTGCAATCCCGGGGTGAAGCTTGTCCAACTTAAAAAGATCATGAATTAACTACTACTTCCTCATGAACTAAAACAGAGGCACAAAAGAGAAATGCTTTTTTGAATAATTTCGAGATGGTACATGAAAGTCTTCGTTAGGAATGGCAGGTAAATACCATGTATAGGAAGGTATGGTGGACTCATATGGCATAACTGGTTTAAAAGATTTGGATGCACAAGCAGTCAGTCCGCTTAGTACAGGCGAAGGTTAGCAAAAGACTGGGAGCGACCAACTAAAAGAGCAATGACGGTCATAATCATGCAGAGCGACAAAGCAACATTGAATCAGGCATGGAAGTTATATCGCTACTCAGAAATTAAAGATCATCAAGGCTTGATAGACTTTCTTTACAGTCTTAAATATGCGTGAGCATACGCCAAGTCAATCAAAATAAATTCTTGAAGGAAGATATCACTAAACCATACCACATCATAGGCAAACAAATCATGTTGGTACTCCAATAACACATTGAGAACCCCCCAGCTATTTGAGACTAACCATAAGAAAACATGAACTACTAAGCATCATTATGCACATAGCATTTTATCATGGACATATCAACCAATGCAACAGAAGCCAACTCTCTTAATAAGATAAGCATGATAACTAAAGAGAGTTCCAGCGACCAACTAAACAAAAGCTCTTTAAAAAGATAAGCATGAAAACTAAGAGCTGAACATGATAGTAGCTATTGAAAGACCAAGAACACACACAGCAAAGATAGACATGAAAATTCTATGTTATGTTCTAGGTTGAAGTGGAGCGTGTTTCTCTCCCACACAAAGAAAGCTGAGTTCCAACTCGTTATGAACAGCAAGCAAAGCTAAAGAAAACTAGAAAGGAAACTAAAAGCAAGACGCTCCAAGCATAGCACATAACACATGAAGTGATAAAAATATAGTGGAACGAAAGACGAACTGATAATTGTTGATGGAGAAGGGGATGCACGGGGGCATCCCCAAGCTTAGACGCTTGAGTCTTCTTGAATATTTCTTGGGGTGCGTGGGGGCATCCCCAAGATTGAGCGTTTGACACTCCTGAATCTTTTTATCATCTTCCCTCGCACACTTGAAAACTCCCTTCATACATAACTCATCATAATCTGATTAGCGAGGTTAGTACCCATAATAAAATAATTGTTCCTTGCTGGAAATAAGGATATTCTTGAAGGTCTACTGTTTCTCAAGATTGCCAAAAGGTTTTTGCAAAGAAAAAGCAAGCTCAAGGTTTGCAAAATGAAGGAAAGGCAAAACAGGACAGAATCTGTGAAAAACAGACCAACAGGTAGTAAATGATTTTTTTCGGGGCACTTCTGCAACTCAAATCAAAAAACTCAAAACAGACGCCCGAAAGACAATTGTATAGAGCACGATGTTGAAACAATTCAGACCAAAAAGATGATCTGGTGATTTTATATGAATTTTTCTATCCAAGGACAGAATCTGTTTCCTGGACAGCACGTCACAACTTTTGAACTTTCTTGCAATCAGAGGCTAAACTTGGCACAAAGCTGAAAAGTAAAGATACAATGATGATGCTACTGTAGTAACAACATCAAGACACAACAAAAGCAAAATAAAGTCCAACTCCTATTTTTAGAGCACTTTTATTTTTTACTTTGTTGTGTTGCTTATTATGATTGTTTCCATCGTTGGTTGACGAAATAAACGGAGTACTCGGAGATGGACCAGAAGGTTTGAAGACTCGGAAGGATAAGGCAAGCAGCCCTTTGACCATGTTCGGGAAACCTTTTTATGCATGTCTCATAGCACCTTATTATCAATGAATCGGAATCATGTAGAGGTCGTGACCACTTTGGTTGGTACCTTTGTTACTTTACTATTGAAACTTGCATCAAACATGACCCTGCCTTCCTATGAGGGTTATGTGGGTGGGAGTAGATAGATATATGCTGTAGTAGTTGGCTACGCAAAATGGGTCAGGGTTATGCATGGAAAGAAACAAGTTTGGTTTGACATACTTGCAAATAATCCAGTGGGTGCCACTAATGCCCCTGGGAGATGATGAGAAACTAGGGCACTACTTGGTAGAGAAGTAGTGTGCCGAGGCTTGATGAAAGTGTTGTTTACAGAGATGGATTAGATTTATGTGTGACTACCGTCCCAACCAAACATGCACAACCACTCTACCCTTGTATGGGAAAGGACATTATTGATTACCTAGGTCGATACTAGCATGGTTCCCGCATTACTAGTGACGGGGGTGACATGACGTCACTCTCGGGACGGGGTCGTGCTTGGATAGGCGGCCATGACTGTTTTCACAGGGCATCGAACACACCGTTGGTACCCCGTGTCGATGGTATGTGATGAATATGGGAGCGAGTCTCCACAATTATTTAAGATGTGAAATGTTGGCACGAGGCTGTTACCAAACGAGTGGACTCTATGTTAGTGTCGTCTAGGGAAAGGTAGTGATCGGGTGCTTACCCCGGGTACTTGAGGTACCGCGGGTCGTGGATGACACGGAAGTTCCCCGGATCTTGTGGGTAAAGTGTGCAACCTCTGCATAGTGTCAAACTATTCGAATAGCCGTGTCCGCGGTCAAGGACAGTTGGGTGGTGCTACTTAGACTATGTCCATAAGTTTATGGGAAACAACAACGGTTTGGTAAATCTGTTGATGTGATTGCGAGAAAGTCACGATGAGTGTGAGCAAGAGTTGTTCATGACTCTTTCTCGATATTGATGTCTGAAACCTCCTGATACTTGTTGCAGACACATGCATGTCCATGTTATATGTTGATCATACTTGCATATGAAAAACTAGCTTTCCGCAAAACTGCCAATTTAGCAGTAGAGCCTTGCATAATTATTCGGTCATCACACTTGGGTTGCTTGCGAGTAGATTCAAAGTACTCATTGGCTTGCCACTGGTTATTTTATTGGCCAGGCATGAGAGAACAGGATATGATGAAGATTTCTTGGTGACGAACATGCGAGCTAGGACGCTTCCCAGTCAGAATGCCTGTAGGGTTAAGGCAGATGGCATGGGTCCAAGTTGTTATTGAAGATTTCCGCTGCGATGATATACTCAAGGCTTGACCATAATGGTCCTATTTGTGTAATACGGTATGTATGGATGTAAGACTCTTGTTATTCAGCTTATGTGTGTTCAGTGAGCATTGATCTCTGGGATCACTGTACACGTGCATTCGGTGATCACGACTTATGAGTTGGGGTCCCCACAGAGCTGGTATCAGAGCCATCCTGACTGTAGGAAGCCTTAGCTAGCATGGTCGTTAGTTAGGCTAAAATTATTTTCAAAACTATTACTAGTTTTCAAAACTATCTATACTTCTCTCCCTTCTCAGTTTTTCAAAAACTAGGCTATACTTGATCTCTTCCCCTTCAAAACTTTTGGTCATTAGAACCCCTATGCCCCTGACCACTGGATTTTCTGTAGTCCTTGTGGAGTACACCTTGCCAAACACTCACCCACCTCTTCCGAGCGCAAGAATGGCGACACCACGACAAGACGATACCAACAGAAAATCCATCCTCGAGGAATGAGGACATGAAGACCCAGAAGATGGTGACACCCTTGAAAGAGCCCCAAGATGATGCAACATTAGCCTATAATGATCAGAGTATGGGTTATGCAAGACCATGATATACCTCGCTAATAGAGTAACCTTGTCACTACCGTTGTTGTGTCGGCAACCACCGGTGGATGAGAACCTCGCAATTTGGTCCGCCTCACTATAGTGAGCAGGAAAACGGTTCTCTTCGTCCCCCGCTCTTGGTGTCGATGTTGTCATCAACGTAACCGACATGTTGAACCTCTACTATGCCTTGATTAATATCATTGCATGAAGGATTGCCTACCTGATACCCTCGACGTCCCAGAAGGCACAAGGGATCGTCATGAATAAAGAGACAAGAGAAGACCAAGTCAACGCCAGCTACAAGGAGGCACCATCACCACATCGCCTCATCAGGCGAGAAGTTGTTGAAGATTCTTCAAGCTCAACCCGGATCGTTTATCAAACAACTACAAGGGACAAAGCAACACCTGAGGAAATCTCAGGAGACTGCACGAGGCACAAGTCACGACTGCTGAGTCCGAGAACCCCTAGGGTAGGATGAGTCGTGTACCCCCTATGCGCAGTCGAGTCCGTATGATGGTTCGAATAGAACAATGATTGTGTGTTGCTTGCTTTTATTTGTTTGTGTTTTGATATAAGTCGCACTTTTTCCCTAGGCAAGAAGTGCATGGCCATATCATCTTCCTTGTCTTGTTTCTTTTGTTTCAGCCTTTTTGCACCTGTTTGTTTGCACCTGCACTATAGAACCCCCTTTAGGCACTCCCCTCCTCTATGCTACTTTTTCCCTCTCTTCCCTCTCCTCAACTGAAGACCCGCAAGACAAGAAGTGCCAAGGATTCCAACTCGACGACCAACTGACAATGAAGACTCCTGCTACAACCTCCGCGACCAAGTGCAACCCCGTGAAGTTATGTTTAACCCTCCAGGCTAGAGATCCAATCCTAGACCCTTCGAGACTTCAAGAGATACTCCAGCACAAATCCTTAACCATGTGCTTAACCCATAGAATTGCGAGAGAACCTGTTAAGCCCTTGTAACCTTGCACAACACTAGGTTCGTAAAGGAGCTAGTGGACACAATGAACGAGCACATTGTCATCCTAATATAGCACAAGAACTAATGATGCCATAGATAGACCAATTTGAGGACATAAGACAGATGATTAGTGACTTTATATCAGTGACTTCGAGGAATTA
This sequence comes from Secale cereale, assembly GCA_902687465.1. Taxonomy (NCBI): domain Eukaryota; kingdom Viridiplantae; phylum Streptophyta; class Magnoliopsida; order Poales; family Poaceae; genus Secale; species Secale cereale. The sequence continues at coordinate 74,009,347 of LR738714.1, forward strand.
TCTGAGGCCTTGATGGATTGTGAGGTTTTCATATTGGTGGGATCATGACTTTGGGGAAGCATGTAGGAATTCTCGTCGGGCATGAGATTTGGATGTAAGTAGGTGATTCTGGTTGGGTATAGATGCTAGATATGTGTGCATGGTTCGGAGTAAATTGGATTTAGACCGATGATCCTGATCATGATACCATGCTTCTCGGTGGCAATAAACTAGGAGATTGGATTATTTGTCGGAGTTGATTTAGGGATCTATATAATCATGACCTTGGAGTTTACTTGACCCGAATGATGGGAATTTGGTGGACTTACTATCGTAATGCATAGTCCTTCCAAGTATTTGGATATTATAGGGACTTGAGATCTTGCGGAACACCGTAGACATCGGATTTGTAGAATTGTTGGATTATGTGGTGATTGATGGAAATTACCGGGCTATTGGAGTTGATCTATAGGAAGGAAACAAAATCTTGAAGTGGCATATGACATGTTTCCTTAGAATAGAGATGCATTATCGTGAGCCTTGCAAGAATAGATTGAGTGCTTGGATTGTGGAGTTTAACTTAAGCTTAGCAGCCGGTATGATCTACCCATGGATTTTAAGGGGTAGACATACATATGGATTTGGGGATCGTAGACAAGTACAATTTTGTTAGACCGCCTCTTGAGAGTCATGAGGTTGTGTGTGGCATGAGTGGTGATTGAAGTTGGTCTATACGAGAGGATGCATTTAGTGGTATAAGGTTATTCGTTTGGAATACTAGATAGAGCTATTGGCATCTCAGAAACCATGCTTAAGGATAAGATAATAAATGTTCACTCACTCACTAGAGTCCTTGAAACCCTTAAGCCCCACCAAGCCACCACATGGTCAGATTCCGACCACGGGCCTTGACTACAAGTCAAGTAGACCTCTGCCAATACTCAACGGAGACCACCACCAATACCACAGCCTACCTTGCGTACCCCATAGACCTCATGGAGTAATTGGACAAGTTGGGTAACATCATTATTTGATGGCCTACTTGTCTGCCCGAAGACAAAAGAAGAGACGGACAGCTGGATAGAAGACATTTGAAGACCGACATGTCAAGAAAGAAGGACTACATCGACCACCATCATCAAGAAATAAACTCATGCATCCAAGACCGGGCGTATCTGCAAACCACCCCTCTCGAAGGGACCGAGCATTTCTGTGTCGAAGGGACGCTCACACCAAGATTTATCGACCTTCTTCAAGTTCACTCCCAGTCAAATAGTAGACGGCTACCAGCTAGATTTACCACCTGAGATACCCTCCGTACACCAAATATTCCACGAGTCACCACTCTGGAAGTACTTTCTACTTCCTGGCTAGCCCGGTCCCCGCAAGGACATCGATCACCGAGCCTTTGACAACTAACCCAACCTAACCCATACAAGAGACCCCTCAGCAACCTCCATCAAAGAGGGCAACAAGCAAGGAGCCACACCACCAAGTACTTCAAGATTCCATGGAGCACCACTCGGAAGCAGAACCAACAAGAAGAAGTGAATACTACCCCGTATCCAAGACTCTGTATTCCTTTCCACGCCTAGTTTGGGAATCTCGGGGACGAGATTCTTGTAAGGGGGGTAGGTCTGTCACACCCTGATTTTCATGCCACAACACTTAAGCTAATAATCATGCTAAAATGTGGGTTGGCAAAAACTTTTGAGTGTTTTTGGCTTTGCTTGATTGATTTTCTGTGTGTTGTTTGCTAGTGCTCTAAAAATCAAATAAATCCTCCAACTCTTATACTTCATCTCCTTGATCCAAAACCTTTTCCCAATGATCATGCCATGTGTATAGACCAGTATAGTATTTTCTTATAAAAATATTTTGGCCAAATAGTATTTTCTAAAATTAGTTTTCCAAAAACCCCTGAATTGAGGTTTGCACTACAAGTACCTTATTGAGGGTGTGAAAAATCTTTCAAAAAGTATATTTGAATCCTATTAGGTATAGGACTCCCATAAACCACAAAATTATAATTTTAAAAGTTATTTTTATATTTTATTTAAAAGCTTTTTCTTAAGGCCAGAAATGGTCTTTAATAGGGAAAAATTATTTAATTATTTCAAAAATATTTTCAAAAATTCAGGGAGACTCATAGGACATATATTGTCCATATGTAAGAGTTTCAACACATGGTCATGTTCAAAATATTGGACAAATCCTTCCAAAACCCTTTCTGGATATTTGAAGCTTTTGAAATATTTACAAAAGAAATATCCTCCAAAAATTCGAGGGAAATTCTATCATGTCAAATATGACATATTTGATGATCTTACAAAGCCTCATGCCTTGAAGATCAAGGAAACATCATCTAATCCCCTCAAAACCATTCTGTCCATATCTGAAGTTTGAGCAACTTTACATTGCCAAACTTGTCCAAATGCTCTCAAACTTGGTGCACATGCTAGAATGGTCTAATAAGGCATCTAGACCAAATGGCACAAGCTTGGAGTAGGGTAACTCGATCAGAGTACCCCAAAACCATTTCTGTTCAAATTCAAATTCGAACAACTTTACATTACCAACTTTTTACATGGGGCTTCAAACTTTGTGGGCATGGTCATAACCCCAAGTGATGACACTACACCAAGTGGTGCATCAAGGAGAGATTATTTGCTTAACCTAATCTTGAGAAATACATTTCTGTTGATTTCTAGGGTTCACCAAAGTTGCATTGGCAACCTTGCCCAAATGAGCTCAAATTTGGTGGAAGGGCCTAAATGTATGTGCCATTTCATGCTGTTAAGTCCCATGTCAATTGGAAGTCATTTGCTTGCCCAAAACCACATCAAACACCTTCTGCCCATTTACCAAAACCATTGTTTTGCCCCGTTTTACTATTCTACTTGAGCTCAACTTTTTACCACAGCTGCTCCTAGTAACCTTCTACCTCTAGGGACTCTTTCACCTCCACAGATCAATGATTGAGGGGGGTGAAACCCCATTTTACATCACTGAACCTCCATTTTCACCCTTGTCTCTCAGCACACTCCCCTTCTAGAAGCTCACCAGGGCATCCAAGACCAAAACCTCTTTGTTTACTCCTCCCCTGACCCCCTAGACATCATTGGGCAAAGTGAACGCGTCCAGAGCGGCGAGGACACGGCCATGCCGGCCATACGGGCGCTCTGGAGCGCGCTACAGTGCCCTGGTGCACTGTAGCCACCCCCAATCAGCAGCACCCGATAGCCTAGGGCGATGGGATTGTGTCCGCCGAGGCCGCCTCGGCGTCCGGGACACGCTAGACGGTCGGTCCCCTCCTCCTTCTCTCTCCGGCGACCTCTGTCATGCATGCCCGAGCGCCACCCGCGTCCACCAGTTGCCGCCCGCGTCCCTGGCATGCCTCGCACTCGTTCCTCTCTCCCTCTCTCTTTCCCTGGTCGTAGACC
>LR738714.1:74012873-74045938 GCA_902687465.1 Secale cereale
GTGGCCTACAGGGATGGCTACGGCCTCGCCGGCGCACGGCCCGCTGTGCACCACACCCTCTTCTACATAAGGCCGCCCGGGTCCTCCTCTTCGCCTCATTTTGCTTCCCCTAGCTCCCGTGCACCCCCAGGCTAAAGCACTGCTCCTCCCGTGCCCCCAATGCGCCGCCATGGCCGGAGCCGAGCCGCCGTCCATCGTCAAAATTCTTGCCATCCCAAGCTCGCCTCCCTTCCTTTCCTCCACCAGAAGAGGTGCGAGGGTCCGGCGACCCTTTCCCCTACTTCTCCCAGTCCGCCGGGGGACCACACCCCCGCAGCTCCTCGTCGCCCGAATGGGCATCCGCCTAGGCCGTGCCGAGCGCGCCACGATCGTCTTCTGTCGGCCCTGCCGACCTCCCCCGATGCGCTGCTTCCCAGTGACCCCTCCGGTGGCCACCGCTTGGCCGGAGGTGGCCTATGCCGCCGGGGGCAGGAGCAGCAACCTCCCGTCGACGAGGCCTCTGCCTCCTCTGTCGCGAGTGGGAGGAAGGAGAAGGCCTGCTGGTGGGACCCGCTCGTCGGTGACCCAGCGGGGCGGGCCCGACATTTTAAGTGGAGGCGGGTCCGACATTTCCCGTGTCCGCGCGGCGAAAACAGGATCATCGAAGTACGCCTCCGGCATCACCGCAAATCCCCGCACAGCTGAGCCGCCGGGCCGGCCCAAGGTCTATCTGTCGCCATGTGCGCAGTATAAGGGTATAACCCCTTTTCCCTTTTATTTTCTTTTTCCAGTAAACTTCAAAATTCCATATATAATTCAAATTAACTCCATATTTGATGATTCAAATTTCTAGTAGTTTCTAGAATCATGATCTACCTGTTGGTGCAACATGCACATTTTTCCAGAAACCTTTTCTTCATAAATAATTATCAAATGTCATCATTCCATTTCTGTGATGAACTTTAGAAAATCACAGAGGGCTCAAATTTGATCCAAATGCAGTGGTTCAAATTCCTAGGTGCTTGTCATACCCAAACTTAGTTTTGGAACATTTTTATTAATACTTTCTGTACCCACCAAATAATGAGCCATTTCTTCATATTTATCAACTTTGCAAAATCCTAGGAAATTCATTTGAACTCCAAATCCAGTGAAACCAACTCCTAGATGCTTCTAAAATCATGACTTGATTAATGGGTGCCTTTGCTCATTATTCAAAAATATATTTCTCTACACTTCTTTCAAATCCATAAACCCCTTGATTCCATCATATTGAAATGTGCCAAATCATACATTGATCATACTCCAATGAAACCACCTTGGTTATTTTTCATATGACCAGAGGTATCCTAGAAAAGTCCAACTCCTATTTTTAGAGCACTTTTATTTTTGCCTTGTTGTGTTGCTTATTATGATTGTTTCCATCGTTAGTTGACGAAATAAACGGAGTACTCGGAGATGGACCAGAAGGTTTGAAGACTCGGAAGGATAAGGCAAGCAGCCCTTTGACCATGTTCGGGAAACCTTTTTATGCATGTCTCATAGCACCTTATTATCAATGCATCGGAATCATGTAGAGGTGGTGACCACTTTGGTTGGTACCTTTGTTACTTTACTATTGAAACTTGCATCAAACATGACCCTACCTTCCTATGAGGGTTATGTGGGTGGGAGTAGATAGATATATGCTATAGTAGTTGGCTACGCAAAATGGGTCAGGGTTATGCATGGAAAGAGACAAGTGTGGTTTGACATACTTGCAAATAACCCAGTGGGTGCCACTAATGTCCCTGGGAGATGATGAGAAACTAGGGCACTACTTGGTAGAGAAGTAGTGTGCCGAGGCTTGATGAAAGTGTTGTTTACAGAGATGGATTAGATTTATGTGTGACTACCGTCCCAACCAAACATGCACAACCACTCTACCCTTGTATGGGAAAGGGCATTATTGATTACCTAGGTCGATACTAGCATGGTGCCCGCATTACTAGTGACGGGGTTGACATGAGGTCACTCTCGGGACGGGGTCGTGCTTGGATAGGCGGCCATGACTGTTTTCACAGGGCACCGAACACACCGTTGGTACCCCGTGTCGGTGGTATGTGATGAATATGGGAGCGAGTCTCCACAATTATTTAAGATGTGAAATGTTGGCACAGGGCTGTTACCAAACGAGTGGACTCTATGTTAGTGTCGTCTAGGGGAAGGTAGTGATCGGGTGCTTACCCCGGGTACTTGAGGTACCGCGGGTCGTGGATGACACGGAAGTTCCCCGGATCTTGTGGGTAAAGTGTGCAACCTCTGTGGAGTGTCAAACTATTCGAATAGACGTGTCCGCAGTCAAGGACAGTTGGGTGGTGCTACTTAGACTATGTCCATAAGTTTATGGGAAACAACAACGGTTTGGTAAATTTGTTGATGTGATTGTGAGAAAGTCATGATGAGTGTGAGCAAGATTTGTTCATGACTCTTTCTCGATATTGATGTCTGAAACCTCCTGATACTTGTTGCAGACACATGCATGTCCATGTTATATGTTGATCATACTTGCATATGAAAAACTAGCTTTCCGCAAAACTGCCAATTTAGCAGTAGAGCCTTGCATAATTATTCTGTCATCACACTTGGGTTGCTTGCGAGTACATTCAAAGTACTCATTGGCTTGCCACTGGTTATTTTATTGGCCAGGCATGAGATAACAGGATATGATGAAGATTTCTTGGTGACGAACATGCGAGCTAGGACGCTTCCCAGTCAGAATGCACGTAGGGTTAAGGCGGATGGCATGGGTCCAAGTTGTTATTGAAGATTTCCGCTGCGATGATATACTCAAGGCTTGACCATAATGGTCCTATTTGTGTAATACGGTATGTATGGATGTAAGACTCTTGTTATTCAGCTTTTGTGTGTTCAGTGAGCATTGATCTCTGGTATCACTGTACACGTGCATTCGGTGATCACGACTTATGATTCGGGGTCCCCACACATAGTGTCGGCCAGTGCCTTCATCTTGTGCATGTATTCTGCCGCGGACATCTCGTCCTTCCAGAGCGACTGATGTTGACGCCAGATATGACAAACATTGGCGCGACTCTGAGCGCCGAACATGGCGGCGATGGCGGTCCACACCACATGCGCCGACTCGCAGCCAATGAGTTGGCATGCAATGTTCTCATCCATGGAGGTGAGGAGAAGCCCCATGACCCACTGATCTTGAACCCACCATTGGTGGTACTCCGGGTTGGCGACGATAGTAGCGGCGTCGCCGGTTCCGACATCGAGTGTACGCCGCCGAGGTGCCATCGAGGTGTCCATGGAGGTTGGCCCCAGCGAGAACGGTGCTGGTGATGCCCCCCTAGAGCATGAAGTTGTGGCGGCCGAGGCGGACGGAGATCGTCGGGACAACCATCGCGGCGGGGATCATGGCGACGGGGACTTGCATGACATCTTTTGTCCTACCCTCCCGTGGCAGCGGGGTCCTAGTGGAAACAAAGGGATATTAAGGCCTCCTTTTAATAGAGTACCGGACCAAAGGATTAACACATAGTGAATACAGGAACTCCTGAAACTACGGTCATCACCGGGAGTGGTCCCGACTATTGTCACTTCGGGGTTGCCGGATCATAACACATAGTAGGTGACTACTGACTTGCAAGATAGGATCAAGAACACACATATATTCATGAAAACATAATAGGTTCAGATCTGAAATCATGGCACTCGGACCCTAGTGACAAGCATTAAGCATGGCAAAGTCATAGCAACATCAATCTTAGAACATAGTGGATACTAGGGATCAAACCCTAACAAAACTAACTCGATTGCATGGTAAATCTCATCCAACCCATCACCGTCCAGCAAGCCTACGATGAGATTACTCATGCACGATAGTGAGCATCATGGAATTGGTGATGGAGGAGGGTTGATGATGACGATGGCGATGATCTCCACTCTCTGGAGCCCCGAACGGACTCCAGATCAGCCCTCCTGAGAGAGATTAGGGCTTGGCGGCGGCTCCGTATCGTAAAACGCGATAGTTCTTCCTCTCTGATATTTTTTCTCCCCGGAAGTGAATATATGTAGTCAAGAGATACGTCGGTGAAGCAACAGGGGGCCCATGAGGTAGGGGGCGCGCCCAGGGGGGAGGGCGCGCCCCCCACCATCGTGGACAGGGTGTGGGCCCCCTGGCTTGGTTCTTTCCGCAGATATTTTTTATATATTCCAAAATAATTCTCCGTTGAATTTCTGGTCATTCCGAGAACTTTTATTTCTGCACAAAAATAACACCATGGCAGCTCTGCTGAAAACAACGTTAGTCCAGGTTAGTTCCATTCAAATCATGCAAGTTAGAGTCCAAAACAAGGGCAAAAGTGTTTGGAAAAGTAGATACATTGGAGACGTATCAGCCTTCCTTCGCGAAAATTGGGATATATTTGCTTGGCATCCTTGAAATATGCCAGGAATCCCACGCAGGCTGGCCGGACACAGCCTCAACATTATCAAAGGGTTCAAGCCAATCAAGCAGTCATTACGATGATTTTCTGAACCCAAAAGACAGGCGATGGGGGAAGAGTTAGCCAACCTATTAGAAGCTGGATTCATAAGGGAAATCAAACACCCAGACTGGCTCGCCAACCTGGTCATGGTGCCAAAGAAGGACAAATCCTAGCGCCTTTGTGTCGACTTCACATACCTAAACAAGGCCTGCCCTAAGGATCCCTTTCCTCCGCCCCGCATTGATCAAATTATCGATGCAACCGCAGGACATGACTCGTTGTGTTTCCTCGACGCCTACTTCGGATACCATCAAATAAAAATGAAGGAATCCGATCAGGCCCCTACGGCATTCATCACTCTGTACAACCCATTTTGCTTTAACACTATGCCATTTTGACTAAAAAACACTGGTGCCACATATCAACGCATGATTCAAACATGCTTAGAAAAACAAATTGGCAAAACAGTGGAGTTATATGTTGACGATATAGTCATCAAGAGCAAACACGTCGAAACCTTGGTGGATGATCTCCGACTTACGTTCGATAGTTGGAATATTTATTTTGATACATTAATCAAATAATATGATTGCATCGATACAAACAAAGATGCTTGTATTTATAAGAAAATAAGTGGGAGCATGATAATATATATATAAGCACTATGTGTGCATGACACATTGTTGATTGAAAATTATATAAATTTCTTGACACACATTAAGACTTTATTAAAAATAGTATTTCAGTAAAGTACTTAGGCAATATAGTCCTTGTATTAGACATAATAGTAGTATCTAATCAGAGCTTAGCCAAAATACATATAGACAAAGTATTAAAACAGTTTAGTATGAAAAATGCCAATAAGAGTTTCTTGTCCAAGTCACATGGAAGGAGTTCCTAGCAAAAATCAATATCTTGAAATACTGATGAGTGAAATACATGATTTCAATCACACTTGTGTTAATTCCATGGTATGTAACTAACCAAATATGTCCAAGTACTCGAAGTCAAAGTAAGTAGATATGCATGATATGTGTTGTTATAATTACAAAAAACTCTTAATTGAGATGATAGAAACATGTATGTTTGTGCTAACTGAAACTAGGTAAATTTAAAATATCTATACACTTGATCTAAACATGATTGATGATATGTTTTTTTTTGGCAAACTTAAGATGGTATATTGACAATGATCTGTTTAGGTATGCAATTACGAAAATTCATCGATGGTGATTACTTTTCCTTGTATTGAAAAGTGTAAACCAAGATCAATCCAACTAAAAGTCTATTATTTTATATTTATTTTTATATGAATTAAGAGTACATGGTTTTTTAAACGTAATTGAATTGTATGCCTTCTTTGTCATCATTGCAATTATTAGCATTAACAATGTTTTTTCTAAATAGAAAATCCAATCAATCCCATAGCATGCCAATTTTGAATAATAAACTATAGTTTTTATTAATATTCTCTAGATTACATTATTTTAGTAGATGTAGAGATATTGTATTTAAGATTTGATTTTTGTGCAAACTCGACGAATTTATGTCAATAAATATACATGTGTAAATCGACTATGGTAAATGTCTTTTAATAATATATGTGTTATAAATGTTCATGAGTAACCTTATTCTTCATTCCATTTTTTTGGAATATTCATGCTTGCATTTAGGATTTCTGCAACTTACTTTCACAACATAAACTATTAGCCTTATATATAATATGATAAATACACATCCAGGTCCCCTCCATTACATTGCTATTAATGGCTATATTATTGCGGCATTACCAAGTAACGTGCATTTTTTCTCGAGTACATTTGTACGTGTTATTGCAAAATATTAATATTACTCAATTTTTTAGCTTTGGAATGTGAAAATCTATTTTGGTTCTAAACTTCTTTTCATCCTTTTGCTTCTAATGAAGACCACAAAATCTTCAAAAAAATCATTTTGTTTTGGTTCTAAACTTCTTTTCATCCCTTTGCTTTCAAAAATGAAGATGACTTGAAATTTGCACGAGTGCATGGAAAATTCCAACGGAAGGTAAAGTGATGCAGCCTTAGGAACAACGGCGGAGCTTCATGGGGGGTAAAGGGGGCCATTGCCCCCTACTATACAAAAACTATTAAGTGTACCCCCAATATTATTAGGTTTGAATATCAGTTTTTTTCCAGAGTTCATGCATAATTATCTTCTTTGCCCCTCAACTCTGATTAGCCTCTTCATCCTCCTCTTCGTCGTGTGGCGCAGTCGCGTCCAGATAACCATGTGCATCGCCATCCCCATGCTATGGCATGGGTGGCGGTAGACGGCCGACATGGCGCGCAAGTTGCACTACGCCCTGCACGGTCGCAGTTGGAACTCGCCAACGCGTCCGAGATATACCACACCGGCCTCTAGGTCCAAGAGGCACTCCACATCTGCTCGCTGATGAGCCTTATCCTGCCTCTACTTCTGTGTGCGCCCTCACCCACGTGGCCTCCTGGGTTCGAGGACTCCCCGACTGCTCTGCCGCCCTCTGTTGAGCCGCTACGACGCTCCCATTCGCGTGATGTCATGGCCGCGTGTGCTGAGCTGCTTGACGGGCTGCTCCATCTTTTCCATCACCAGCTGAGTGGACTGCTGGGCACTCCTGTCCAACTACCACGCAGGCTGCCGGCGAGCAGGCGCAAAATGCTCGCAGGTGTCGGCTCCACTCTGAGGAAGTCAAGTGCATGGCTCAAGACTGTTGGGCGTGCACACGTGACTCCGGCACAAAACGCTACCCAGCAGATGGTTTGCGTCCAAGGCCGGGAGGACATCACCGAAGCGGCAATCGGCTCCTTAGAGCTCCTGTTCAAGGAGAAGCCGACCGGCGAGGTGATCTCTGCGATGAAGTAGATGCTGCAGCAGTTGAGGATGCCCTGATAGATCATCGCTCGCTGGAGCTGGTGCGCGCGTCATGCTAGATGATGCTGAAATATGCATTGTGTCATTCCGTGTTTGTGTTCATTCAGTTTCCATGTTAGAATAAGTTACTAATAGAACGCCCATGCGTTTCTACGAGCTATAATGCATATTTAAATGAATCAAACAAATGATTAAGGTCGTCTTCAATGCCGAAGCCAATTTCTCCTTCATATGGCCGGGCATGTTCGAACATCAAACGAGCGCCCAATAGGCTTCCCAATATTCAACCGTCTGGACAGTTCGTGATGACCCAAATCTAGACCATATGTGGGGAAGTAATATGGTTCTCTGGACTATCCGCCATGTTATGTTTACAATATAATACACTGGGTTAAACTAACACATAATATTGACAGAAAACAACAAATAACTACAGAGATCATTCTTAAAGGTCCATTCAACTTTGCAAATGCATACCAACGTGGGTGGAAGTGGCAACCTAAACATATTTCTAGTCACTAATAAGCTCCACCTTCATCCCACACACCATTCATTGTTAGAAATGATACACGTCATTCTTCCCTTCCTTGTCCCCCCTTACACATCTTCTACTCCTGGCCTCTTCACCAACCCGTTTTGCTGGCGCTAACCAGAACTACGTCAACATCAGTGCGTTCGTCAATGACGCTTCATCTTCTTCTTCCTATTTCCTCCCCAGTTTTAGTTCTCGTTCCAACTTGTTTCCTATAATACTCTTTCTTTCTTTTTCCGCTTTATTTCTGGAATACTCTTTCTCGTCTCCAACAACATGGACCACTTGGCCCATTTAGTTCTTTTTCTTCTTATTCTTGGAACACTCTTCCTTTCTACTATATTATGAATCACCTGGCCAATGTAGTGACGTGTTGTCCTGGCCAAATTGGTTCGGTGCAAAATAAATCTATTTTAAACGGACCTAACTAGTTGCATATGTAATTAACCGTCTAGCTAATTAATTGCTTTAATGGTTTAATTTCCAAATTGATCCAACATCTGATATCCAAATTATTTTTGCATTGTTGGCTCTTACGAATGACGACTACGTAAACATTCCCTTTGATAATAGAGATATTATACATTTGATAAGGCTCTTGTATTGTTTGATTGAGTCTTGTTGGTAAACACGCTTTGTAGTGAATTCATTTCTACAAGGCCTAGCGAGTATTGTTGGATACATTTCCTTTCCGAATTTCTTGACATTTGAATGGACACATTTGATTTATGAATGTAGCATGTCTGTCTCTCTGTATGCCTAACAATAAATAAAATATGACCGACATGGTGGTCCAATGACTTGCTTGCTGCCATGGCCGTCCTCGACGCCGTGCTCCATGTGCAGACATTCTTTAGAATCATGCTGACATCAGGTCTAGCCAGGGCTTCCCTCCGCCAGGGCGCGCAGGGGCGCCTCCTAACTACCCTTTAATAGTAGACATATAATTAATTTGGTAAGATAAGAAAATATATGTAATTTGGTAAGAAGGGAAAATATATGTTATTTTGTTTGTCTTAGGAAAGTTGTGGTTGCCAAATTAATAGTAAAGATAATGATAATAACAAACGACATAGTGTAAGGGACTAGCAATTTGTTATTAAGGAATATTTGATTTTGTTTTGGAAGGTTATCAAGAAAAAAACTTATGTTTGTCTTTTAGATAGGTGATCTCACATATATGGTGTGATCTCTGAATTCTTAAGTACATATTATTTACATAGTTGAATTGAATCAACACCTGCCAAAACAAGCACGAAATAAGATCTCATCGGTTTAATGAGATTTGGTTTGTAGTCCAAGGTAGAAAAATCCAGTGAAAGAGGGTGGTAGGAGGTGAGGCAAAAATAAACCAGAAGAAAATTTGATTTGTGCTCCGGCTTGTGCCTGCATGGGAGAATGTTCACAGGCCGTGCTTCTGCCACCAGAGAAATACGGTGATCGCACGCTCACCTGGGTGGTCATTTGGTTGATTCTTCAAATATGTCCTCAAATTCCTCTAACATCACTGCAATGGCCTCTGGAATAGGGCGAGTGTCCTCGTCCACAACATCTACATGAAACAAATGCACCACATGAGAAATGGGTCCTTGCTTACACAAACTCAGTAACTGCAGGTTGTTCATCTCTTGAGTTCTTGCTTCAAATGGTGGCCATACAAATACCTTCGGGAGTTGTGATGATGGCATGCTTCACTATTTAATCCATTGTCATAGGATTGTGCTCCTCGAGCCAGTCCATGCCCAAGATGACATCGTAGGTACCCAGGGGTAGAATTTTCATATCAGTGAAGAATTCTTGATGTTGAGAGAACCACAAGTAGTGAGGAATAATGGAAGAGAAAGACAATTCACCTTTATCTACAACTGTGGCATGGCATGGCTGTTGTAGACGTTGTACTCCATGTAATTTGACAGCCAGTTTCTGATCGACGAAGGAAGTTGAGCTACCGAATCTATGAGCATCAACACTTCTTGCCCCTGCACCCACGCATGAAGCTGAAAGGCATGGACAGAGACACCGCCTTCCGGTCTTGACGTGAAATGGCGCAAACTATTTCTGTTGCCACTTCAGATGACAATGTTGCCTTTTCTTCAAAGATGTCGTCGATCCCAAACATCTCTAGCAGTTATTCCACGACTTGGAGTTGGACGCGTGTGTGATCATGCCATCGCCGTTTGCTGCACTTGAAGCACAATCCTCGTGCACGGCAGTAATTGCGCAAGGCCTTGATTTTATTGTTGTAGGTTCGTGCGCCTTCGACTCCTCGGCTATCCACAGCTGGGGTAGGAACATGTACAAGAGCCGATCGTATGCTATATTTTTCACAAAATTCACATGGGAGTAGACTGGGCACCCATCTGGATCATCACAAGATTCCAGTTTTTTTTTAAATCCTGTGAATTTTTGAATTTAATATTCATATAAAGGGGTGGAGCACCCATGATCTCCTGTGTATTTCCGAATGCTACTTGCCTTTTATGCCGAGGATATCCTATGCATATATATAATTGGTTTTTTTCTACAAGTTCTGCTTCAGGTTATCTACAAAGTAAATCTCGAATAGTTGAATTCAGATTATTAGGCTTAGTGGGTTTAGCTTTGGTTCTATTTTTGTTCAGGCCGAGCATCTTGTATCTCTCTGCTCCATGGATCATGTCCATGCCAGTTTGCGTTTGTGCCATGTGTTGTACTCTCTTTGTACTCATTTCTCTTCCTTCTATCAACGAAAAGATACGCAAGCTTTGCGTATTCGCGAAATAGGATTATTAGTTTTTGAGAGACGGGCACAAATTGGCTTAACTGCTTTGTCTCATCTCATCAATCCAGAAAATCTTATAAGGCAGACCATAAAGGATACAACAGATTACTCTTGCGTTGTAGGACAACTCATTTTTTTTTACGGAACCTCATCACAGACAGTGTGCTCCTACAATTTCATTAAGAAAAAACAATATTGGTTTAACTTGTAAGGAAAATTAGGCTGAAAGTCACATAATTACATAGTCAGTTAGAGAACAACCATGTAAAAACCCGGACCCTAACGACAAACACAAACACCGCTTAAACGAAGCTAAACTCTACAACCCAGCGCAATACACCAATTGTGGGCCAAAAAGACCCGGGACATGGAGAAGAGGCTCTTCAACAACGCCATTAAGGGTAAATGATCCCGCGGGCGCCAACGTCACCGGAAACACCGGGCAATGGACCAAAAGCCGGCCTCGGTCTTGTTCTCAACGACAGAGAATTCGTTCCACATCTCCCCCGAGATAATCATCGAGAGACGAGATAGCCTTGTGTGGGGTGCCCTGAATAATGGATGTTGATGCATGACCGCGGAGCACCCTTGTTTCCAAACCACCGGCCTTTGGACCATGGATTAGGTTGCACGTCCGTCCACCAAGCCGATGCAATCCTTGAGCATGTTTCCAAACTCTGGTGGAGTACCCACATCTATAATACCTAAATAGTTCACCCCCACTAAGCTAATTCTACTGACATGCAGCCTAGCCACGTCATCAAACTTGCCACATCAGCAGTTCAGTTTTTTTTGAGGGATAATCCAAGCTTTATTAACGATCAAAAGCCACAGATTGTGGTATACATCTTGGATTCTAGGACTGGCCTAGCCACACATGGTGTCCCGGGCCTAAAGTGAGTGCATGTTTTGCTAAACTATGAGCCTCAACGTTGCATCTGCGGCATTCATACATGAAATTACACATAAAATGAAGAGCTCTACTATGTATCTCCTTGATAACCGTTGGATGTACGCACACGATCAAAAAGGCCGGCTGTATGTTGTTGAAAGCCCATGCAAAGCCCAAAGGGAGACAAAAAAGTAACCCGTACACACCATTCAGAATTCCCTGTAGAAAAAAATGCATCGCTCACTCTCGTGCTAATCTAGCCCCACCAGCCTCCCACTCCATCCAGTTCCATGTCCAGCCGCTGCCGCCCCTGATGCGTCCCCTAACCAGTTCCTCGACCAGTCGTCGCCAAGCTTGACGATCTACAAGCAGCAGCAGCAGCAGTAGCAACCAACCATGCTCACCCCGGTCAGGCGCCATCGCTGACCTTTCCTACAGCCACGGCCGCCGGTCCTCCGATGAGCCGCCGCCAGGTCTAACGCTCTCTGACCCAGACGCCATGACCGGCGCTTCCCCTGGCCAGACGCCGGAGGTAACCCTTACTCCACCATGCCTGACGACCCCCCTTGCCAGCCACCGTCGCTAGCCCTTCTGTCGATCCATAGATTTAAATTAAATCCAACAGCTCATTTGTTCATATTCCCACGGCAGATTTTACGGCACCACTATCCGTCCAACTTCATGACACAATTCTCCCGGCCACAAATGCACAAGAAACGGCTTCATGCACCTCACCATTAATTGCCCCTAATTATCGCAGCCTCCATTACACCGCAGTTGTGAGAAAAGTGTGTATAAAAACCCCTCTGGGCTGAAACCGTAATGCAACAGGCACAATTGTTTTACATCCTCATCTGGGAAACGACCTGTGCCTTGCTAGCTGCAGATTTCATATTTTCAACCACCCTTAATTTTTCCTATCATCAAGTCATGCTTTTCAATTTCTCGCTTTGCTCTCGGAATTGAAAGGTGCTCAACTTTTTTGCTTCATAGGTCGCTCGGATTGGATTAATTGCTTCGTACGTCTCCTGCTGTTCATGTTGGTACACAACTACTTATCTATGAATTTAATTATCTAGACTTCATTAGCGAATGTACCTTCTATTTGTTTATGTGCATATTACATACCATACAAATTCCTTTCCTTGGACTACTCATATCGATGCCTCTAGATACAACTCACGTGCTTGTGTTTAGTAAACTCTTTTTGTATGTGTTGAGCCAATAATTTTTTTTTGTATGTGTTGAGCCCGTAACTTTTTTTCTGCATTGTTTACCTCTGTTTTGAAGGTACATGAAGCTACTGACCCTGAAAGAGTGATGATGCGAGTGATATTGTGAAAGGTAATTTTGTTCTCTCAAACGATTCCATGTTGGAAAGACACCAATTGTCTGAATTCCAACACGTTGGCCTGGACCAAGGATTTTTCCTTTCACATGTGAAATCTTCTAGAGTACTTGTATTCTCAATTAATCTATCACTCGCATAAGCAATATCCAAAGAGAGTTATACATATGTTCAATGTAAGTAAATAAGAGAGGATGCCAATATTACTCTTTCCATCAGTATACGGCGGTTCCTTTTAATATAAGATGTCTGTCAATTTTATATATTTTTGGATTTACTCAATGTGTGGCATTCACTCAATCTGGTATGAGAACCTTTATTTTCCAATTGTTTCTTATGATTGATATCATGGCGTATTCTTTTTCAGAAATAGTATGTTTGAGGAAGTTTATTCAACACAGAATATATTCGTCTCACTCCACTAGTAGAAAAAGGGTCAAACGTGAAGCACATTAGTGCCGGTTTGAATTTGAGCCGGCACTAATGTGTACATTAGTGCCAGTTCCAACGGCTAGCCGGGCCGCTCTCATTAGTACCGGTTCGTGGCGAACCTTTAGCACCGGTTCGTGTCACGAACCGGTACTAATGAAAGTGGTGGCAGGATGTTGTCAGTCTGGGGCCCCTCCAGCACCTTTAGTACCGGTTCTTGGCACGAACCGGTGCTAAAGGTGGTCGTACATAAACCCTCGCTCTGTTCTTCCCCTTTCCCCTCTCCTCTCTGTTCTTCCCCTCTTCCTCTCGAGATCATCACACATTTTGCTCAAAATTTGTCAAGATTTGAAGGCCCCCATCCATTCAAATAATCACAAAGGTTAGCAACTTTGTCCTTTCATCTCTCATTGCTAGATTAGCTCTTGCAATGCTTTATATAGTGACTAATTTGTGAGTTTAGTAATTTGAGAGGAAATATATGTGCTAGTATTTGATTTATATGCAATTTGAGGTCCAAAATAACACTTAGTTTGCATATGTAGGTGTGGTTTACTTAGTGCCTTCTAAATCTCCGTCGTAACCACCGTCGATCGCCCGCACCGTCCCATCGCCGGCACCACCTTGTGGTGAGCCTCTTGTTCATGAAATTTTATATAAAAATTGATGTTTGTGTGATTTGGATATATAGTTACTCGTATAATTATCTTACCCGTACGTTGTTTGTTATACATAGTGCCATGGTTTTGATATCCGTCCCCGTCGGCCCTCGTCCTTGTTATGATTCGGATGTGGTATATGTATTCTCTTTTAAAACTAGTTGCATTTTGTGTTTATGACAAATTAAGCCCATCAAGTTGACATAGATATTTTTTTCTAGGAGGTATGTGAACCGGAAATTCCAACCGACCCTATTGTCGAGAGGTTAAATTTAGTTGAAAGAGAAAACGAGTACTTGAAAGAAAAATTGAAAAGAATTGAGGGGGAGAAGATGGAATTGGAGTTGCATGTTGCCGATGTCGTCGATGATCACAAGATCAAGATGGAGAAAATGCGCTTGAAGATTAGAAAGATTAGAAAATATGCCATTGATAGTGAGGCTTGGTATCATTATGCTGTTGGATCAATTGTTACCTTAGTTGCGATCTTGATCGCATTTGTTGTTGCATTTAAATGCTTTATCTAGAGAGTTATTTGTTTGTTGCATTTAAGTGTTGTATGAACTTTATGTATGAACTTGTATTAAGTTGGTGTTTTTGGTACTGTGTATTGAAGATGAGCCGACAATGGATGTACGATGACCGATGCTCTCCCGAGTTCATTAATGGCATGCAAACTTTTCTGCTTGCGGCTGAGGCAAACAAGCGGGCGGATGGTTTAATGCCTTGTCCGTGTGCTGTCTGTAAGAATGGTCTAAATTACTCTAAGTCAAGAACCATTCACGTCCATCTGTTTAAGTCCGGTTTCGTGCCCCACTATAATGTTTGGACCAAGCACGGAGAAAGAGGGGTTATGATGGAAGACAATGAAGAAGAAGAGGACGACGACAGCTATCCTGGCCATGGTTTTCCTGAATACGATGATACAACAATGGGGGAAGAAGCTGAGCCGGTAATGCGGGAAGAAGCTGAGCCGGCAATGCGGGAAGAAGCTGAAGAAGAGGCATCAGATTAGCCCGTTGATGATCTAGGTCGGGCCATTGCCGATGCAAAGATAAACTGCGCAAGTGATTTGGAGAAGAAGAAGTTGCAGCGCATGTTAGAGGATCACAAAAAATTGTTGTACCCGAATTGCGTAGGTGACAAGAAAAAGCTGGGCACCACACTAGAGTTGCTGCAATGGAAGGCAGAGAATGATGTATCTGACAAGGGATTTGGAAAGTTGCTGGTAATGATAAAGGATATGCTTCCAAAGGACAACGAATTGCCCGAGAGTACGTACGAAGCAAAGAAGGTTGTCTGCCCTCTAGGGTTAGAGGTGCAGAAGATACATGCATGCCCTAATGATTGCATCCTCTACCGCGGTGAGTACGAGTATTTGAACGCTTGCCCGGTATGCGGTGCATTGCGCTATAATATCAGCCGCGATGAACCTGGTGATGTCGAGGGCGAGCGCCCCATGAAAAAGATTCCTGCCAAGGTGATGTGGTATGCTCCTATAATACCACGGTTGAAACGTTTGTTCCAAAACAAAGAGCATGCCAAGGCGATGCGATGGCACAGAGAAGATCGTAAGAAAGACGGAAAGTTGAGAGTACCCGCTGACGGGTCACAGTGGAGAAAAATCGAAAGAAATTACGGGAAGGATTTTGCAGATGACGCAAGGAGCGTATCGTTTGGTCTAAGCGCAGATGGCATTAATCCTTTTGGGGACCAGAGCAGCAACCATAGCACCTGGTGTAACGCCCCGGACACACCCGCCGGTGGTCGTTACTCCTGGCGGGATCTAGACTGGCCTCACATATCAATACTAGTCTTTTCTACGCACTTTGTCCTCACTCGTGCGCACCCGGGAGCAACTTCCCGGTCGGTCAACCATCCTGAAACTACTCCAAGCTGAGCACGCTTAACTTTGGAGTTCTTTCTAAATGTGTCAGGGATATTACTAGCAGGTATGAACCGGCTAGTGTAAACCGGCTTGTTATAATTATGTGGTTGTAATATTCCGTAAAGGCTACAGCCCATTGGATCTTAGGGCCCATGTAAAGAGTCATGGTTTGTAAACCGCCCGATGATGTAACTTGGGAGACAAGGAAGAAAGAGCAGAGACCGAGGCGGACACAAGTATGAGCTGGCCTCGGGACTCTGTAAACCGGACTGGGCGTCGCCTCTCTATATAATGGGACGACCCGGCGACGGTTCAGGGACAAGCAAGAATCAACCCGTCGAGACTACAGGCAAGCGATCCGCTCCCTGTAATCCGACGCCCAACCAATACTAAACCAACTAGACGTAGGCTTTTACCTTCATCGAAGGGGCCGAACTAGTATAAACCCTTTGTGTCCTTTGTGTGCTATGAACCCCTTCAAGCTAACCCGTGCGATGGTTCCATCATCAAGTCCGTTAAACCGGACATCTGCCGTGCTAATTCTACAAAAGTTGGCGCCCACCGTGGGGCCTCCACACGACGGTTTCGAGTTCTTGAAGGGCAGCTTTGAAGGGCTCAAGGGTTACGCGGTCGGCCGGATGACCAAGAGTCGCCGCGGCCGGATCTACATCGACGACGCAGGCTGGGGGCCGGAGGCCGATTCAATAGAATACGGGTACCTGGTTCCCTTCGGCGGCATCCACGTCTTCATCGGCAAGATCGGTGAACCGGGACCTGAGCCGGACATCTTCCCCAACATCGTCGAGCCGGCTCAGCGTGCAATATCAGCCCGGATTCAGCCCGCCATGAAGCACGTGTTTGTTGGAGCAATTCATGGGGTCCAAATCGAGGACGGATCGGAGTCCGATGGTGCGACAGTTGTCTACTCCGACGACGAATCTTCATACGGAGAAACTGAGTCTTTGTATCAGTTGCAGGACGGCCGGTCTGAGGGTGAGTCCGATGGAAACAGTATTCCGGACCCCTTCGACCCGCCAAACCGGGTGGCTGTCTATATGGCCGGTTCATATCCCACGGTGAACGGGACGACAACAGAAGCTGGTGTAGGGGGGAGCGGCCCAGACCTCTCACCTGCCGACGTTCTATCCACCTTGATCGAGGAGTTCACAGCTAAAGCGGTGGCAACGATAGCTCCAGCAGACAAGGCGCAGCATGATGTAGAGCTTCTTCAGTTGAAAGGCCGGATTGATCAATTGAAAGAGGATTTAAAAGCAGAGAAAGCAATGATAGCAATAAGGCAAGCGGAGCTGGATGATCAGGCTTTTTATCTAAGGATGGAGCAGGCCTCTGTGCAGGGGGTAAGGGGCCAGAAGTACCAGTCTCGTCTACCGTCCGTTTATGAAGCGACGGATCTGTTCAGGACACCTGGGGCTGGAGCCAGCAACGATCCGGCTCTAAACCGGAGGGCACCTCCAGCCAGGGAAGAGCCGGTTCAGCAACCTACTACGGAGCAAGATCGGCGGATCACGTCTGCACCGCACGTTCCTACCCCCCAGGTCATTACTCAAATCATTTGGATAACATCGTGGATGCTGCTGCATGTTTGGCCGCTTTACACGTGGAGGGGACATCCTGGGCAGCGTTGGAGGCACGCCGGGCAAAGGAGTTGCTTAATACGGCGTTAATACAGCAGCAAGCATATTCTCATAGCAGGGAAAGGCTACATTCAACACCACGTCCCAGCCGGAGTTATACTAGGCATTGGGAGGAGCCAGAAGTATCTAGCAGTGAGCGCAGGCGACATCGGCACAGACAGGATAATCCGGCAGGCGCGGATGCTCAAGCTCAGGATGTAAACCGGGTTTGATCTGTAGCCCGGGAGGAGGTCCGTCAGACAACGCCGGTTCAAACTGCCACGGCAGAGACAGGAGTTACGACAAGTTCCTTTGGAGTACAGTGTCTTATCCCCGCTTTACGGAGTGTAAACTTGCCCAAAGATTTTAAAGGGCCCCGCAAGGTGCCTAATTACACTGCGGATTTACCTCCTGAAGCTTGGGTGGAGAGTTATAAGATGGCCATGGAGATGATGGACGTGGATGAAGCAGCTTGTGCAAAATATTTCACCATGATGCTCGAGGGCACAGCCCGGACCTGGTTAAAGGGTTTACCCCCTAATTCCATCGGATCATGGGGAGAGCTACGTCGTCAGTTCATCAAAAACTTCAAAGATACATGCAAGCAGCCGATGTCAGTGGTGGACTTAGCAGCCTGCGTGCAAGGAGAGCAGGAGTCTACAAGTGCTTGGGTGCGGCGAGTATCAGAGATCTTGCACTCTTCGAATTGTATCAATCCTAGCACGGTGATAGTGACTTTGGAAAACAATTGCCTGTTTGAATCTTTAAAGTTAAAGCTAGGACGGCTTAAAAGGGATTGCAATGATATGGGAACTCTCATGAGTGCTTTGGTCAAATATGGGGACTCTGATAATACCAAGTATCCAGAAGCTGAAGGAGACAAGGCAGGGAAGGTTAACAAACCTGGTAAACCGGCGCAAGTTAATCCGGCTACTACAAGTTTCTTGGGCAAACGAAAGGCAGAAGGTGGCTCTGATTTCGTGTCCAATACCCAAGTTCAAGGGGGTTTTCAGCGTAGTATGGGCAACCCACCTCCACAAACCGGCGGAGGGGCTGTTAGTTGGGACTAAGAGTTAGATCAGCCTTGTCCGAAGCATGGCTCGAAACAACGACCGGCAAAACACACTATAAGAGAGTGCAGGCCCCTTATGGAAGCAATGATGGGCCGCTTTAATCCTAATGACAGGCCTCCAAATGGCGGTTCAGGCCCAGGGTTTTATGATCCGGGTCATCAGGGGAACAACTCCGGATCAGGATATAGGGGCAACAATAATGGTTATCAAAACCGGGCCGGTACTCAAAATGGTCAAAGAAGTTATAATAACCAGGGCAATCAGCCGCGTAATCAGGGTGGTTACAATAACCAGGGTAGTCAACAGCAGGGCCAAGGTAATTACAATAATCAAAGTAATCAGCAGCGTCAGCAACAGCAACCACAGTCCGGATATCAGAGTAACCCAAAGGAGTTGAGTAGTGGACAATACCATGTATTCACCACAAGCCTATGTAAACGAGATCAGAAGGTTTTAAAGCGGGCAGTTAACGCGGTTGAACCGGCAACACCGCAATTCCTGCGCTGGTCAGAGCAGCCCATTGTATGGAGCAGGGAGGATCACCCAATGCGGGTAGATAATCCGGGCCACTTGGCCTTGGTGGTGGCACCCCAGGTGGGAGGTTATAAATTTACTAAAGTTCTCATGGACGGCGGTAGCAGTATCAACATCTTGTACTATGAGACCTTCCGTCGTATGGGCCTGACGGACAAGAAGCTAAGACAATCGAACACGGTGTTCCATGGGGTGGTCCCAGGTAAGTCGGCTTATCCGGTTGGAAAGATTGACTTAGAAGTTACCTTTGGAGATGAGCATGATTCCAGGTCAGAGATGATAACTTTCGAAGTCATCAAGATTAAAAGCCCTTATCACGCTCTGTTTGGGAGGACGGTTTATGCCAAGTTTATGGCTAGGCCATGTTATGTTTATCTGCAACTCAAAATGCCGGGTCACAAGGGCACGATCACGGTTCATGGAAGTCGCAAGATAGCAATGGAGTGTGAAGAAGGAGATGCAGCCTATGCGGAGGCAGTATGTGCCACAGAAGAGTTGAAGTTCTATAAAGATAATGTTGATCCGGCAGATATGACTTCGCTGAAGAAGCCAACTACCGAGCATGATCCGGCGTTGAAGTTTAAATCGGCGGAGGAGACCAAGCAAGTTGATTTTGTGCCATGTGATTCGTCCAAGCAGTTCACTATCAACGCTAACCTTGATCCCAAATAGGAAAGCGCGCTCATCGAGTTCATCCGTGAGAACTGGGATATCTTTGCGTGGAAACCTTCTGACATGCCAGGTATACCGAGGGAACTCACTGAGCACAGCCTTAACATTGATCCGAAATATAAACCGGTTAAACAATATTTGCGCCGCTTTAACGAAGAGAGGCGCAAGGCTATAGGAGAAGAAGTGGCCAGGCTTTTGGCCGCAGGATTCATCGTGGAAGTTTTTCACCCGGAGTGGTTGGCTAATCCGGTGCTAGTGTTAAAGAAGAATGGGAAGTGGAGAATGTGTGTGGACTACACAGACCTCAAGAAAGCTTGCCCAACTGATCCTTTTACTCTCCCTCGCATTGATCAGATTATCGATGCCACAGCGGAATGTGAGCGGCTAAGCTTTTTGGATGCATACTCAGGATATCACCAGATCAAGATGGCAGTTAAATACCAAGAGAAGACGGCTTTCATAACCCCTTTTGGTGCTTTTTGCTATGTATCTATGCCTTTTGGGCTCAAGAGTGCTCAAGCAACTTATCAGCGTTGCGTTCAGAATTGTCTTAAAGGACAGATAGGGAGGAATGTTCATGCCTATGTGGATGATATTGTGGTTAAGTCAAGGAAAGAAAAGACAATGATAGAGGATCTTAAGGAGACTTTTAACAATCTTCGGGCTTACAAGATGATGCTCAATCCGGAGAAGTGTGCCTTTGGTGTTCCGGCAGGTAAACTACTGGGATTCTTGGTCTCAAACAGAGGAATAGAAGCTAATCCGGAGAAGATCAAGGCCATTACATCTTTGACTAAGCCAGTTTGCATCAACGATGTTCAGCGTATCGCTGGCCGGATCACAGCATTAAGCCGGTTCATCAGCCGTTTGGGAGAGAAGGCGATCCCGCTTTACCAGATGCTGAAGAAAACAGACCGGTTTATATGGAGTGATGAGGCCAACGCGGTGTTTGAGGATCTGAAGCGGCAACTGGCAAAGCCACCGGTCCTGGCTGCCCCAGTTGATAAGGAGCCGTTGTTGTTATACGTCGCTGCTAATGCACGGGCAGTCAGCGTTGCAATTGTGGTTGAGCGCAAGGAAGCAGGAAAGGAATACCCGGTTCAGCGCCCGGTTTATTATGTGAGTGAAGTACTCATTGAGTCCAAGCAAAAGTACCCACATTGGCAGAAGCTGGTATATGGTGTGTTCATGGCAAACCGGAAGCTGAAGCACTATTTTCAAGGTCATCCAATAACTGTGGTTAGTTCAGCACCGTTGGGGGATATAATCCAGAACAAGGAAGCTACAGGTAGAGTGGCAAAATGGGCCATTGAGCTCAGCCCACATGAATTAAAGTATGTGCCACGCACCGCTATAAAATCTCAGGCATTGGTGGATTTCATCAATGATTGGACAGAGTTGCAAACCCCTGAGGAGAAGCCGGATCTTACGTACTGGACGATTCACTTTGACGGTTCAAGACAGTTGGAAGGCTCGGGGGCTGGAGTTGTCTTAACTTCCCCTCGAGGTGATAAATTTTGTTACGTCCTCCGTTTGTTGTTTCCTTGTACTAACAATGCAGCGGAATATGAAGCGTTACTTCATGGTTTGCGGATGGAAAAGGAGATGAATTTGAGCCGGGTCAAGTGCTTTGGTGACTCAGATCTGGTGGCACAACAAGTTTCAGGCAAGTGGGATTCCCGAGATCCTCTCATGGCAGCTTACAGACGAGAAGTTGAAGCAGTTGCAGGATATTTCAAGGGGTATCAGGTGGATCATATAGACCGGCGACGGAACGAAGCGGCCGATGCTTTAAGCCGGCTGGGCTCCCAACGTAAACCGGTGCCGCCAAATACCTTTTTGGATGAGTTGCACAGTCCTTCGGTTCAAGTACCATCAGAGGAAGACCTAGATGTTCCTGATCCGGAGGCACAGTTAGTTGCAGCACTTCATATAATTCCGGATTGGACGCAGCCTTACTTGGCGTATTTGAGCCGAGGAGAGCTACCGGATGATGAGATCGAGGCACGACAGATAGTCCGGCGTTCTAAGTCCATGACAATTGCAAACGGAGAGCTTCATCATCGCAGTACTTCTGGAGTATTTCAGCGGCGTGTATCAGCTGAGGAAGGTTGTGAGATTCTTCGCGAGATCCATGAAGGGGACTGTGGTCATCATGCCGGTTCAAAATCATTGGTGGCTAAAGCGTTCCGGCATGGTTTCTATTGGTTAACCGCTCATGCTGATGCGGCAGAGCTGGTCCGGAAGTGCGATGCTTGTCAGAAATTTTCAAGACGTGCTCTAGTTTCAGCGCAGGAGCTCCGGATGATACCAATAACTTGGCCGTTTGCGACTTGGGGGCTTGATATGGTTGGACCCTTCAAGCAATCCCAAGATCAGAAAACTCATCTACTAGTAGCAGTGGATAAGTTTACAAAGTGGATTGAGGCAGAGCCTATAAGCAAGTGTGATGCGGCAACGGCAGTCAAATTCATCAAAAAGGTAATTTTCCGGTTTGGCTTTCCGCACAGCATCATCACAGACAATGGCACCAATTTATCTCAGGGTGAGATGGAAGAATTCTGTTAACGAGAACATATTCGCTTGGATGTATCTTCTGTGGCCCATCCCCAATCCAATGGTCAGGCTGAAAGGGAAAATCAGGAGATTTTGCGAGGTATCAAGCCCCGGCTTATGACTCCTTTGCAGAGAACCCCAGGATGTTGGGTTGAGGAGTTACCATGTGTTCTTTGGAGTATCAACACTACACCAAACCGGTCCACAGGTTACACACCTTTCTTCATGGTATATGGTGTTGAAGTGGTCCTTCCAAGTGATATCCGTCATCATTCACCAAGGGTAACGGCTTATGTTGAAGCGGCCAACGAGAGAGCAAGACAAGACAGCTTGGACCGGCTGGATGAAGAGCGTGATATAGCTGCGGCACGATCTGTAATTTATCAAAAAGACTTACGCAGATATCACAGCCGCCGGATCAAAACAAGGACGTTCCAGGAGGGCGACTTGGTACTCCGGCTCATCCAAGATCAAACAGATATGCACAAATTATCCCCACCTTGGGAAGGGCCCTTTGTGGTCAGCAAGAATCTGCACAACGGTTCATATTACCTGTTGGACGTTCGAGAACACAAGGACTCACGGACATCAGAGGAGGAGACGAAGAGGCCATGGAACATCGCCCATTTACGGCCATACTATACTTGAGCTATGAGCTCCATTGTATCCTATGTATATATTATGATCAATGAACAAACCGGCACCCTCGGTAAACTGGGGGCTCAGCCTTTTTTCCAATACAAATATCTTGTGAGGACAACCATGTATGTCTTATCAACATATTGGCCGTTTTAAAACAGATTTTTTGCAGAATATACACAGAAGCAATAAAACTCTCTAAAGAGCATGAGGTCACATCCGGTTCAAGAGAGGACGCTTCAAGATCTACCCATGATTCCATGGAGCCAGGGAAAACTATATGGACAGTCAAGTTTACCCGCATCCATCGACCAGCCCTCTGGACAGTCGGGTTTACCCGCATTCAGTGATTGGCTAGGCCCTCTGGACAGTCGGGTTTACCCGCATTCAGTGATTGGCTAAAATTCTTATGGACAGACGGGTTTACCCGCATCCATCGACCGGCCCTCTGGACAGTCGGGTTTACCCGCATTCAGTGATTGGCTAGGCCCTCTGAACAGACGGGTTTACCCGCATTCAGTGATTGGCTAAAATTTTTTCTTATGGTTCATATGGAAAGATGGATAATCCACATCCACCGGCCCTCTGGACAGACGGGATTCCCGCATCCAGTGATTGGCTGAACCTTGCTTTGAGCCTGGCAGCTCTTAAAAAGCCTCGACTACATGGTTTTATTTGCAAATTCGCATCTTTTGGTGTTTATGTTTTATGACTCTTTAAACCGAAGTGGAACAGCTACAGAAGTTGACCACATATCTATAAAGTTAAAAGTCTGGATCATGAATACCAGCATAAATAAACCGGTGTTCATTATAACCCGGATCATCCATCAGGCAGCAAGCTACAAACTTCTGGACAAAGTTTCAGAACGATATAAACCGGTGTCTTTTATAAAAGCCCGGGTTTGTTATTGGATCCATGAAGATCTTCATCAAGAAATTTTAAATTCTACCGGATTAAGAGTATGGAGCATGCTTGGTCTCAGGTATAAATTTATTTCTAAGATAAGTATATACTTGTTTGATATACTGTGAGAGAAATTTAATCTGTCCAATGGTAAACCGCTAGGACATGTTTTTAGTCTTACTTATGCAGGAACAGATGACACGCAAGATAAGCGACATCAGACGAAATTTGAATTGGCAAACGTCAAAAACAAGAAGTCAGAATATCCGAATCAAAGCGGATAAAGTTTCAGCTATCCTATTACAAGGCATAGCAAGCCTGACAGTTTAAAAGATTGTTTGATAAAGTGGGGCTGCAACTATAACAATAAGTTATGAGCTATGCTCCCTCCTGCTGCGACGGCTGGGCATCGACTTGATCCAGAGTTTCTTCTTCTTCTTGAAGCGGTTGGAAGTCCGGAACACACCAGTCAATCTTCGTCAGGGCCCGGTAGTACATCTCTTCACTGATAAGTTCAGAAGGTTCGATATCTGGAGCGAAGGTATGAGGGCGAACTGGTGGGATTAAATTGACGGTGTCATAAACCGGCCGCTCCACCCGCTCGTTTTGCAAGTCGTACCCTGGATGATACCTGGATAAATCGGATTCAGCTACAAGCTTGCTGGCGAGGGGACGCATCTCCTTCGTCAAGGCGTGGAGGTCCTTCGCGGTAAAAGTGGATCCGTCTTCTTTAGTGTCAGGAAATCCAGTCAAAGCTTCTTTCGGATCAAGATCCGGGTCCCAAGCTTTAGCCCTGGTAAGTGCCATGAGGGCACCGGCTCGAGCAGCAGATTTCTTAACTTCTTCTAGACGCACTGGTAGAACAGACAACTTTTCCAACGTGCCTTGGATGGTCATGGGGGGCGGTTTACCGAAAGATGTTGCACTGATGATCCTCTGAGCGCCGGAATACAGCTGCTCGACCAAAGTGTAACATGCTTTAAGTTTCTTCCATAGATCATCCCCAAGATGGGTGACACGGCGCCCTGCATATGAATATCACAATTAAACCGGCACAGATGGAAGCTTGCAAGGATGAAGCAGGAGTTCAGATTATACTTACCAAAGTTTGCAGAAGTCATTAACTCAATTTGCCGCTTTAAGCCGGTTAGCTCTTCAGTAACCGGATTAAGCGCCCCCTCAGCATACTGAACCCTTTTCTCCAGCTCTTTTTTCTGAACCTCAAAAGTGGACCATTCTTCTTCAAAGAATTTTTTCAGATCTTCAGCAGTCTTTAAACTCACCTGAAGATCTTTCTTGGCTTTCGAAGCAGCAGACTCTGTTTCAGCACGGCGGCTCCGAAGCTCATTGATCTCATCAGCATTCCAGTTTAAGTCAGCCTCCAAGTCAAAACAAGTGATAAGAAACAAAAACCAGACAAGTCTCAAGCACACAAGCAAGTTGTCTACTTGACACTTGGGGGCTAATGTAAAGTTGAA
Organism: Secale cereale; assembly: GCA_902687465.1. NCBI lineage: Eukaryota > Viridiplantae > Streptophyta > Magnoliopsida > Poales > Poaceae > Secale > Secale cereale. Next base: position 74,038,242 of record LR738714.1, read on the forward strand.
GCAATAAACAACAACAGTTCAAAGACAAAAGTCTCAAGCACACAAGCAAGTTGTCTACTTGACACTTGGGGGCTAATGGAACATTGAAGTATCAGAAGAAATTTTTACAAGTATCAAATACATAACCAAGTTATCTACTTGATACTTGGGGGCTAATGTAAGATCAATTGTTCAAGTTATAAGTTCCGGTTCACCTTCAACACGCAGCTAAACCGGAACTTGGGGGCTACTATGAGATAGAGGCATATCAAAAGCACAAAGTCAGAAGGAAAGGATTACCTCATATTTTTCTTTCATCAGATTAACCAAACCCGCTTCATAATCTCGACTGCTGTGGAGCCGGTTCAAGTACCCGTAATAGAGCTCTTGGGCACTCATATCACCAAGACTGGACAGCTCGGTACTCCATTTGCCTTTTTCTTTATACAGCTTCTCCGTTTTAGCCGTATGTTTGGCTAAAACGGTGGGCTCAGCAGGAGCAACGAAAGCAGTGCCAGTCACTTCAACTTCTGGAGAAGCAGGTGTTGTTGGTGGAGCTGTATTGTGAACCGGGCTAGGAGATGCCGGATTGACCTGAGGAGAATTAGCCCGGGCAGGACTTGGCGGCTCAGGAACATCATCAGCAGCAGGATTCTCGGGCATTGAAATATGATCCGTAGGCGCAGGATTCTCAAGAGGAATCGTGGGCTCGCTTTCCGGAGGGACGGTTGTTGCCGGATCAACTGCCGGATCATCTGCAGAAGTCTCAGCAGTGGGTTTGTTTGCCTTTTTGTTTTTTGCTAGGCTTTGGCTTGCTGAAATAAGTTCGGAAAACGAGTTAAGATGGTGAAGCAAAATATAATCATAAACCGGATAAGTTTAAAAGACTTACCCTGGAACAGTTTTTAGTGGAGGAAGTTGCGTGGCAGTCGATTCACCAGAGGAGGACAATGGAGTCTCCTGATAATCAGGATCAGACGGTTTAAGAGGTTTTCGGATGAAGGAGAGTTGGAGAGAGTATAACCTCAGGGCGGCGCCTCCGAGCCGGAGTGAGAGAGATTCCGGATGACTCCACTGCCAGGCCGCTATGGCGAGTGGTCCGGCGAAGAGCTTCATGTTGTTGTTTCTTCAAAAGAAAATTAGGATCCAATTGAGCATAAGGGTGAGAAAATTGGTATTTCCGGACTGTCCGACGACTTTTTTGTGGAAGTGGTTCTGAATCGGAAGAAAGGATAGTTACCTCAACTTCGGCCGGTTTATCACCTTCAGCCAACTCCTGTGGAAGGATATCATTAGATACAGATATAAGTACAAGCAAGCAAATTAAAACCAGATTAATACATACCTCGGAATCCGAATCGTCATCCTCGGCGTGAGAGCTAGAGCCAACGGCCGCTTTTCTTGTCTTATTGGCAAAGGTCTTCCGGCGTGCCTGTTTGTCGGGTTTCTCCTGAGGTTTTCTCTTCCAGAAAGGATCATCGGCCTGTTCAGACAAAGAGACAGTTAGAAGACGGTTTACATAAACGGATTAAAAAATATATACAAGAAAGCAAGGCTTACTACAGGCAGTCTGTTCTTCTTGTAATACGGAGCTAATCCGACCCTGCTGCAATCTTCTAAGGAGACGTTGAGCATCTTCTTAGCCGATTCAATAACCTCCGATTTAGAAAGTTTATCCTTGGTAAAACGTTGAGGGTCGTCCGGTTTACCAGAATACTGGCACATCAACTGTGATCGCCGACTCAAGGGAAGAATACTCCAAGAAAGCCAACAGCGCATAAAATCGGTTCCAATTAAACCGTTGGCCATAAAAGCTTTCAGTCTGGAAAGCTGAGATGCGAACCGGGGCCGTTCGGCGGAGCTGAGTCGTTGTGGCAGAGGATGATCTTCCGAAAGACGGTGCTCGCGATAACCCGGCAGTGGGTTCTCCCCTTCAGGAGAAGTGTCAACACAGTAAAACCAAGATTTGTTCCACTCTTTTGGGTGCGTGTGGAGAGCGGCATGGGGAAAGACTGCGTCTCTCCTTTTCTGGATACTAACCCCGCCGAGTTCCTGATGCGGCCCACTGGTGAATTCCGTACGCCGGTTCAGGTGAAAGAAATCCCGGAATAGATCAACAGAAGGTTCTTCCTGTAGGTATACCTCTGAAAAAACTTGGAAGTCACAGATATTCGAAACAGAATTGGGCCCAATGTCCTAAGGGTGGAGTTGGAAGGCAGCAAGCACATCTCGGAAGAATTTTGAACTGGGGGGTGAGAAGCCGCGAGCTATATGGTCGAAGAAAACAATAACCTCCCCTTCTCTGGGGAGTAGGAGGGCATTCGTTTCCTGGAGCCCGCCACTTCAAAATAGATTGAGGGCCTAAGGTACCAATGGCAGCAATTCTAACCAAGTCGTTTTCCGTGATGATGGAAGGAACCCAGTCACAAGACACAAATTGTTTAGCCATAATGGCAGAAGAGTGAGTGCTGAAAAGATAAAGTGCAAAAACGGATTATGCGAGTACAGTAGTATAAACCGGAAGATATCTACGAAGATTACGCAACGGTTTAGACAAGGGACTAATGATATGGTTAACCCGGCAAGAACAAAGAGTTATGTTACTGCCGGTTCATGACAGCAAAAGAGGAGCAACTACACCGTCACGTTCAATTTTAAAAGCCTACCGGAACAGGGTATGACAGTATAAACCGGAGTATACTTAATAGATCTACGAAGGAGAAGAAACATGTTTTTGCAAACAGCTAAAGGCAGAACAGATCTGAGCATGTAAGAAAAAGGAAAATAAATACAAGGACATACGGGAAGAACTACAAGGGTGATATACGGAGCGAATGAATCTACAGGTTATGAAAATGACGAGATCTAAAGCATGGAAGCAGTAGGATCTAAGGGCAGAACGTAAAGGTCAAGACTTGTGCGAACAAGACGAAGTTATCATCGAGGCTCTAAAGGCGGAGGCATGAGCAAGAACCCTAGAAGATACGGATCTACAGTGAGGAAGAAAGATGTACCTTGGAACAGCAGGGATCAGCGACGGAGGTTTTCTGGTCAAAAGTCAGGTTGATGTAGCGGCCATTGAAGTCTCGGACTCGGCGGTCGACGGCGGCGGTTCGAGCTCGGGCGTCAATGGCGTCTTGAAGCTCGGGCGACGGACAGAGGAAGAAGATGCGAGAAGAAGATAAATGAATGAGGACGGCGGTATTTATAAGGGAAGGTCAGATACGAAGCGATAGGTGCGGGATTCGAGGGAGCAAAGATCGGATAAAGATCCTTTTGACGCCTCGATCTTCGGGATAACCATTAAACAAAGCTACAGGACAGCTCGCAGCGTTAAATGCGGAGATGATGTCACGGTAAGATTCGGTGATTCTCGAGGATGACGTCAGAGCCGGTTTACAAAAAATGAGAAGGCACAGAAGAAAGTTATACAAGACAAGAGAGATTGATATGAACAAGTTCAAATCATTCGGGGACCTAATGTCAGGGATATTACTAGCAGGTATGAACCGGCTAGTGTAAACCGGCTTGTTATAATTATGTGGTTGTAATATTCCGTAAAGGCTACAGCCCATTAGATCTTAGGGCCCATGTAAAGAGTCATGGTTTGTAAACCGCCCGATGATGTAACTTGGGAGACAAGGAAGAAAGAGCAGAGACCGAGGCGGACACAAGTATGAGCCGGCCTCGGGACTCTGTAAACCGGACTGGGCGTCGCCTCTCTATATAAAGGGATGACCCGGCGACGGTTCAGGGACAAGCAAGAATCAACCCGTCGAGACTACAGGCAAGCGATCCGCTCCCTGTAATCTGACGCCCAAGCAATACCAAACCAACTAGACGTAGGCTTTTACCTTCATCCAAGGGGCCGAACTAGTATAAACCCTCTGTGTCCTTTGTGTGCTATGAACCCCTTCAAGCTAACCCGTGCGATGGTTCCATCATCAAGTCCGTTAAACCGGACATCTGCCGTGCTAATTCCACGACAGAATGGGCTCCCGGAAAAGAAGGAATTCCTTATTGATATGAGTAGTCTATCATCCCTAATAAGCCAGGCTATCACATACACCCCATTCAGAGGAACTGTCGTCCTCGTCGGGCCATAAGAACGTTCCCTCTTGGCACAACCGTCTGTGCTTCCAGGACAGCACATGTGCCATGCCGTGTGCCACGACGGGTCACAGACGTCAAGCACAACATGACTGCAAACTATCCGCAAACATCCGTGTAACCATGAGGGTCGGCTCTGATACCAACTTGTCTCGCCCTGGACACACCCGCCGGTGGTCGTTACTCCTGGCGGGATCTAGACTGGCCTCACATATCAATACTAGTCTTTTCTACGCACTTTGTCCTCACTCATGCGCACCCGGGAGCAACTTCCCGGTCGGTCACCCATCGTGAAACTACTCCAAGCTGAGCACGCTTAACTTTGGAGTTCTTTCTAAATGGGCTCCCGGAAAAGAAGGAATTCCTTATTGATATGAGTAGTCTATCATCCGTAATAAGCCAGGCTATCACACCTGGCCCGTGACTCTATGTTTGTATAACCTTCCTCCTTGGTTATGCATGAAGCGGAAGTTCATTATGATGCCAGTGCTCATCCAAGGCCCTAAGAAATCCGGCAACGACATTGATGTGTACCTAAGCCATTAGTTGAAGAACTCTTACAACTGTGGAATGGAACATGTGTACATGCGTGGGATGAGCACACGGGGGAAGAATTTGACCTAAAGTCGTTGCTGTTCGTGACCATCAATGATTGGCCTGCTCTCAGTAACCTTTCAGGATAGACAAACAAGGGATACCGTGCATGCACACACTGTTTGGACGATACCGAAAGTATATATTTGGCTAATTGTAAGAAGAATGTGTACCTGGGACATCGTAGATTTCTTCCGAGCAGGCATCCCGTAAGAAAGAAAGGCAAGCATTTCAAAGGTGAGGCGGATCATCGGACGAAGCCTCGCCACCGTACTGGTGCTGATGTACATGATATGTTCAAGGATTTGAAGGTGGTCTTTGGAAAGGGTCCTGGTGGACAAACTATTCCGAATGACGCTGACGGACGCGCACCCATGTGGAAGAAGATATCTATATTTTGGGACCTGCCCTATTGGAAAGACCTAGAGATCTGCTCCGCAATCGATGTGATGCACGTGACGAAGAATCTTTGTGTGACCCTACTTGGCTTCTTGGGCGTGTATGGGAAGACAAAAGATACACCTGAGGCACGGGAGGACCAGCAACGTATGCACGGAAAAGACGGCATACATTAGGGTCATGTAAGCTACGCTCTTACCAAAGAAGAGAAGGAAATCTTCTTTGAATGCCTACTCAGTAATAAGGTACCGTCTGGCTTCTCTTCGAATATAAAGGGAATAATAAACATGGCAGAGAAAAAGTTACAGAACCTAAAGTCTCATGACTGCCACGTGATTATGACGCAACTGCTTCCGGTTGCATTGAGGGGGCTTCTACTGGAAAACGTTCGATTAGCCATTGTGAAGCTATGTGCATTTCTCAATGCAATCTCTCAGAAGGTAATCGATCCAGAAATCATACCAAGGTTAGAGAATGATTTGGTGCAATGTCTTGTCAGTTTCGAGTTGGTGTTCCCACCATCCTTCTTCAACATCATGACGCACGTCCTAGTTCACCAATGCGAAGAGATTAACATTTTGGGTCCTGTATTTCTACACAATATGTTCCCCTTTAAGAGGTTCATGGGAGTCTTAAAGAAATATGTTCATAACCGTGCTAGGCCAAAAGGAAGCATCTCCAAGGGCCATCACAATGAGGAGGTCATTGAGTTTTGTATTGACTTTATTCCTGACCTTAAGCCGATTGGTGTTCCTGAATCGCGGCATAAGGGCAGACTGGATGGAAAAGGCACGCTAGGAGGGGAATGAATAATATGTATGGACGGACATTCTCTCACTGAAGCACACTACACAGTTCTACAGAATTCCGCCTTGGTGGCTCCGTATATGGATGAACACAAGAATTTGCTACACTACAAACACCCGGAGTGGTCTGATGACTGGATTACACATGAACAAACCAGGAGTTTCGCCAGCTGGTTGCAGACACGTACCATGCATGACACCTCTATTGAAGATGACATGTACTTGTTGTCCCAGTTACCATCTTCGAATATAATGACTTTCAAAGGGTACGAGATAAATGGTAATACATTTTTACACGATCGCCCAAGATAAGAAGAGCACCAACCAAAACAGTGGTGTCCGCTTTGATGCAGAAACCAAGACGGGAAAGGAAACATATTATGGTTATATACAGGACATATGGGAACTTGACTATCGACGTGGTTTGAAGGTCCCTTTGTTTCGGTGCAAATGGGTCAATATGACACGAGGCGGGGTAACGGAAGACCCGCAGTACGGAATGACAATAGTGGATCTCAACAATCTTGCGTATGCAGACGAACCATTCGTCCTAGCCAATGATGTGGCACAGGTTTTCTATATGAAGGACATGTCTACCAAGCCAAGAAAAAGAAAAGATAAGGAAGCGAATGCATCGTACGATGAGCCAAAGCGGCACATAGTTCTTTCTAGGAAGAGAAACATCGTGGGAGTGGATGACAAGACAGACAAGTCAGAAGATTATGGAAAGTTTGATGAAATTGCTCCATTCACAGTGAATATTGACCCGAGCATCCCGTTAAATGATGAAGATTTTCCATGGTTACGGCGCAAAGGGACACACGCGAAGAAAAAGTTTCACACCCAAAGATCTGGGATGTGATCGGCTTCACTATCATCACTTTCTTCTGTGTTTCACACCCAGAAGGGAATCTCTCTAATAGTTAGGGTAGTTATGTGTTTTGGCAATTCAAACGCGAAGAAATTTTATGTGCAAACAAATTCTTTCATGCCTTTACTGATTTTTAAAGTTAAGTTAATGACAAACTAGTGATTCATACTAATTTCAAATCATTCAAATTTTAAACTATTCAAATTTGAAAACTACGGTCACTAACAGAAAGTTTGTAATTTTTTGTACCTAAAGCAAAAATATTCACAAAGAAACTCTAAATACAAAAAAAAACAACTCAAAATAAATAAAGCAAAAATAATAAATAATAAAGCCCGCCTACTAGGCCAGAGCGGCCTGCATACGACTAGATACCCATCCTGTTGTTGGGCGAGGATGCAGGCCCGCAAAGGCCCAGTAGGCCCATAGGGCAGCACAGAACATGTAGGCCGAGTAGGCCTGCTTTGGAGAGGAGCTCGAGAGAGCTACTTCACGGGGGGTTATAAACCGGTGCGGATGCCCCTCGGCTAGCGAGGTGGGACTAAACTTGCCGCACCACACCTGCGCCAGCGCACCCCCTTTAGTACCGGGTCGTGGCACCAACCGCTACTAAAGGGGTGTCTTTAGTACCGGTTGGAGCCGCCAACCGGTACTAAAGGGGGTGCGCTTCCCGCCGCTTGGCCTGGCCAAAACAGGCCTTTAGTACCGGTTGGTGGCTCCAACCGGTACTAAAGGTCCATCCTATATAAGAAAACACTTCAAAAATTTCAGTTTCTCATCTGCTTCTTCTCCTCTGCACCGTCGCCCGCCGCCCCCGTCTCCATATCCCTCGTCGCCGCCCCGTCCCCGTCGTCGCCGCCCCGTCGTCCCCGTCCCCGTCGTCCCCATCGTCACCGCCGCCCCGTCCCGACCCGTCCCACGTCGTCCCCGTCCCCGTC
>LR738714.1:74045983-74072229 GCA_902687465.1 Secale cereale
CGTTCCCGTCCCCGTCGTCGCCGCCCCGTCCCTGTCCCCGTCGTCGCCATCCCCGTCGTCGCCGCGCCCGTCGCCGTCCCCGTCGCCGTCCCCGTCGCCTCGCCGGTGAGCACACACACAGACACATACATTTTTTTTATTTTATAATTATAGAAATAGTTATAAAAATGTTAGAAATTTTTCTTTTTTTAGTTATAGAAATAGTTAGTTATATAGCATTGTTAGAAATGTTAGAATTGTTAGAAATTTTTTTGTTTTTTAGTTATAGAAATAGTTATAAAAAAGTTAGAATGGTTAGAAATTTTTCTGTTTTTTAGTTATAGAAATAGTTATAAAAAAGTTAGAAATTTTTCTCTTTTTTTTAGTTTTAGAAATATTAGAAATGTTAGACAAATGTTAGTTATATATATAGAAATGTTATAATTTTTTTCTGTTTTTTAGTTATAGAAATATTAGAAATGTTATAGAAATGTTAGTTATATAGCATTGTTAGAAATGTTATAGAAATGTTAGTTATATAGAAATGTTAGAAATTTTAGTTATCAAAATCCAATCATTAAAAAAATGTTACTTTTTGCGGGCATATAACTAGTATTTGTTCTCGACGATGCTTGGCCCGCATCCTCGCCGTCGACCCGTCCGCGACGACGTCCGGGTGACTCATGTCCGGGACTGGGCTCCGCCGGGCAGGCACTGGGAGGTGCTGCCTGGAGGGGCGCGCCGCTTGATGAGGAACCCGGCCCCGGGTCCCATCGTCGACCCTGATCTCGTTTGGTTGGGTTCGCGTGGGCTAGTTTCGGTGCGAAGGGAGCCGGCCCCGCCGGAGGTGGTACGTCGCCGTGTCAGGGAGGAGGACGAGCACGTCCATCGCTACATGGTTGCGTTAGAGGGCGGCAGGTTCTCCAATACCTGGAAGTTTCTTTAGGGATCTCACTTCATCTATGATCCTGTGAGGGTTCCTTCTCTTTGGGTGTCCACCGCCCGCGCCGCAGGAACCGCGAGTGTCCTAGATTCTTCTGTAGTATTCGATCTTTATTAGCTACCTAGCCAGTGATGTATTTGATATTATATATTATTCGAGACGATGTATTCGAGATTATATATTATTCGAGACGATGTATTCGAGATTATATCTACTATTCGAGACGATGTATTCGAGATTATATCTATTATTCGAGATGATGTATTCGAGATTATATCTATTATTCGAGACGATGTAATTTGAATACTAAATTGTTTTATATTTCTTTTGGATTAGTTAAATAAAAGCTATGGCGGACAATACCGGCAGAGAGGAAGAACAGACCCTGTTTGATATGATATACCATCCTCGCGGGCCAGATAATGATTAGAATGAAGAAGATTATGACGGCTCCGAATTTCTAAACAACACCGGAGAGGGTGATATGATATTCGATTGCGACGACCGAATTGATGAAGTCATGAACTACGATTATGATGATGACGAAGAAAATGTTGATCTTGAAACAACAAAGACCGGCGAGGTATATATATTTATATAAGCAAGCACATATGGTGATCATCACATGTTTTAAAGGAGTTCAAGATATATTAACGAATCGATCTTTCTTCTTTCAGCCATCCGGATCGAGCAAATCTTCAGGGAACAGGACGAAACGAGGCCCGAACAAAAAGTTGAAGGAGGGCGTAAAGTACAATATCGAGGCAATCAGACCTAATGACGAACCATTAGCGCCTAAGGAGATTGCGGACAAGTTCGTTCGTCAGTGCGGAGTTCTTGTGAAGGAACAACTCCCGATCTCCCTTCAAGAATGGAGAGAGCTAGCAAAGCCACGTCCAGATCTTACTTTTGTCGACGAGAGACAAAAAAGTCTGCTTTGGGATACTCTCATGGAACATTTCACCCTATCAGATCATTTCACAGAAGCAGATGTGCAGAAAGTCAAGGACACTGCTCTTAGGAAGATGGTGGTTGCATTCAAGAACCACAAGAATTGTGAATGGGACAAGTACGTCAAGGGAGGAAGGAAGACTCCAGTATTCGAGGGAACACTAGAGAAGCAAAGTGCTCATTGGGACGATTTCGTGAAATTCAAGGATTCACAATTAGCTAAGGAACGGTCGAGAATAAACAAGAAGAATGCCGAAAAAAAGGATAAATTCCATAAGCTGGGGCCAGGTGGCTACGCGGTGGCAATGCCTAAGTGGGATAAGTTTGAGAAAGATATGGAGAATGCAGGTGTCACTCCGGTTACTAGGAGCTGGCCCCCCAGGTGCAGGACTTGGTTCTATGCGCATGGGGGGAGTTGGACCCGAAGACAGGCAAAGTTTTGACGAAGGCATGTCTAAACGGAGCCGACGATAAGATACTTGTTGCAATAGAAGAGGCTCAATCGGGGGTGTTCCAGCCCAATAGAGAGAACGACGAGCTTACACGTGCCCTGGGAAATCCTGAACACCCGGGAAGAACACGAGGCAAGGGCGATATTCCGTGGTATGAGGGGTTTTCGGACTGGAACGCCGACTACAGAACCCGTGCGAGAAGGAAGATTGCGGAGGAGAAGCAGAGGAAGGTGGAGGAGGAGCAGAGGAAGCTGGACTATGAACGCCTTCAAGGCCTAGAATCAAAGCACGCGGACTTGGCAGTCAAATTCCAGTGGCAGCAGGAGCAGATCGACTCACTTAGCCAGCAAAGGGGGTCTCAGCAGCTGCAGCAGCTAGCGGATGATCCAGCATTGGATACCACCGCCCCATCCATGCCAAGAAGCAGCGTGGGTTCCGCCCCGGGCGACGCAATGCTGGATAGATACCCCGTGGATGACATCATGGAGAACACTAACTGCGAGCTACACTTCAAAATGAAGAACATATCCATGAAGGTGGCGGACGCCGTTTCTTTTACAAATCCCCCCGAGGCAACCTTCCATTGCAACCCGATTCCAGCAGGCTATGCTCGTGTCTTGGTTGATGAGGTGGTGGACCAATATTCGGGGCTAGAGCTTGACATTCCTGGAGGTGACAAGGAGCACACACTCGGAGAGGCCATACATCGTATCATCCTATGGAGAAAGGATTTCATCATCTTTCGAAGGCCATCGACACCGCGTCAGCCGACTCCTCGTCGAAGTCCGCCACCGAGTCAGCAGACTCCCGCTCCTGCAAGTCCACCAACGCGTTAGGCCACTCCTCCTCCTCCAAGCCCGGCAAAGCATCAGGCCACTCCTCCTCCAAGTCCGACACAGCGTCAGACGTCCACTCACTTCAGGCCACTCCTCCTCCAAGTCTGGCACAGCTTCAGGCCACTCCTCCTCGTCCAACTCAGCCCCGTCAGCCTTCTCCGCCGCCTCAGCAATCGCAGAAGAGACACCCCGCAGCTACGACTCGAGGCAGTACAGGAAGTACAGGCGGAGGCAAGCGATATAAATATGGTCCAAGCCTCACTGATCTTCCTCGGAGGGCTTACGACAGGACCGAGGAACAAACCAAGGACATAGTGCGGGCAGAAGTGGACGCCCATTTTGGACCGAAACCGCCACCGCCGCCAAGGGAGAAAGTGCCTGAGGAAAAGATTGACCACTTCATTCGTATGGCTCAACCACCAGCTCCCAAGCCTGTTGACACAGACTATGAGCGCCACATCAGGAAGTTAAATCGAGCACGTCTACAGAAGGAGGCGAGCTCGAGCTCGAGCAAACAACAAGCAGCTGTCAAAAAATGTGAGGAAACGTTCCCCGGTTGGGAGAACAGGCGGCGTAATCGACCCCCTCGCTTGTTGTGCCAACAACACGTGAGAGTATGCGCGCCCAATATTATTGTGGGCAAACAGTTTATGTTCCCGAGGTGGGCAATGTGGTAATAGCCGAGGAGCATATAACGCAGGCTGAAATTCTCAACATCACTATTGGACAACTCCTCGAGATCGAGCCCATGCCTGTGCTTAGAGAGGAGGAAATAAAACGGAAATATGTTCGGGGCGAACCTTTGGTCAAGCCAGACGAGGTCAAGAAGCTCCCAACGAGAATGTATGAATTGCATCAATGGTACATGGACATTACCAAGAGTTCCAATCGACAGTCCCTCATGGTGGAAGTCAAGAAGGATCATTACTACCATCAGAAAGCTGTGGCCGTTGAGTATAATGAACTGTTTCAGTTATACAATCAAGACGCACTCTACAAATCTATCATCAGTTGCTATTGTCTGTAAGTGATTTCTTTCTGTAATTTAAGTCTCAAGCTAGCTGTAGTGATCCTTTTGATCAATCATTACCTGTAATTATCCTTACTATATTGTTTTCTGTGGTATTATGCAGGATGAAGATGTATGAAATGAAAAAAGGTGGACGCTATGGCATTGGGTTCATTGACCCAAACACCGTTAATGAATACACATGGAAAATAGATAAATATCATGAAAATCATGTAGAGGACAGCATGCTAGAGTTTTTCAAGTGCCTCAAATACAATGAAGATATACTACTTCCTTACAACTTCCAGTGAGTCACACTGTCTTGTACTACAAATTCTCTGTTTTTGCCTACTAGCTAGCTACATGTTTTTGCTTACGTATGTCCGCTTAATTAAAACATCCAAACGTGTGTGCATGCAGATTTCACTGGATCTTGTGTATCATTAAAGTTGATGCCGGAACAGTTGAAGTACTCGACTCACTACTTAAAAAACAAAGTGACTACACCATCTTGTTTGGGATAGTCAACAGGTAATTTCAATCATTATTAACTATATATCTCGGCCTATTTAGTTCGTCATTTCCTGATATGAACTATTTAATAACCCATTTATTCATTTTCTTTGTCGGCGGGCAGGGCTTGGGCAAGGTTCATCAGCATCACTCCAGGCGAATGGAAACAAAGACTTCAATGGTTTCGACCCAAGGTAAGTAATTAAGTAGTACTAGCTAGCTAGCTAGCTGCCATTATCTCTTTAATTATCATGCTTGATTAATTATTATCTGATCAAATTCCATTCTCGTAAAGGCCCTCAAGCAGGCGCAGGGGACTGATCTGTGTGCATACTGCGTTTGCGAGAACATTCGCATGATGGCGTCCGAAAGGAGCAGATCTCAAAGACAGGAATTGGTACGTTTGTCAGAACACTATTCACAATTTTTACACCATTATCGATATCTAGTCAGAAAACTAATAAACATGCATATTGATCTCCTTCTTAACAGTTCACAGAGGTGCGGGACAAGCTCCTAGAAACAGAGCGCGTACAAGCACTTCAAGAGGAAATAGCGGGATTTTTGCTCGACCAGGTCATAGATCCGAAGGGAGAATACCATTACCCTCTACCGCCCCCATGAACCACTTCCAATTGTCATCGTGCTCCAAAAGCACCAATTAGGCTAATGCCACTGGCTCCGAAGGCAACATGTAGGAGAAATTGTATATAGCTATACATGTGTGTATGTGTGAATTGGTGGTTTGTGAGACATTTGATGATATATATATGATTTGTTCTACTAGAAATTCTATTTATATATATATACAGCCGGTCTATTCTCATAACATTATGAGAATAATATTCTCATAACACTTCTGAACTGCATTGAAATACTGCATTGGAAAGCTATGTGCACTGCTTCCTTCTTCTGTTGCGAACCACATAGAGGGGCAGTAGGAAACCTTCATGGAGCAGCGTTTCTGGCTAGTTTGATCGATTTCTATTGGTTTATTTGTGTGTGCGCTGATTTAATATGTGATCAAGCACTGAATTCAGCGAGAAAACGACGGAAATCGTTTGATTTGGCGGATCTGCGTCTGTTCTTCCGCTCGTGCAGGAGTTTCGCATCCTGCTGGCTGTTCGTATTCGATTTTATAGCGTGGTCCTAGCGTGTTACTAATTTCGTGTTCATGTTTGTGTTATTCCGCGACAGATTAATTTGCTAATAGGATTGAAATTTTAGTATAATTGGTCGAGTATCTCTCTGTTCTAGCGCAAAAACGTCAGTTCTCTGTCCTTCCCCGTCCGGATCGAAATTGTTGTGTTTTGTATGTAATTTTCTGTTGTTTTCGGCAATTATGTGCTGCCTTTGATCCTATCCGTATGAATTGGAGCGGATTAAGTTGTTAATTTCGAAGAATTTTACTTTTTGTCCATGTTTTTTGTGTTCTTGCGGGCGCCACTGGCTCTGGTCGTTACTCAAGATGTTTTTTGAGATTGTTTGCATTATATAGTTGTTAGAACTGCATTGCAGGCTGTGTTTTTCATCTGCGAATCGTGGTCAAGCGCGGTGGACTGCAGTAATATGCAATGCGCGGTGAACTGCATTAATATGCAATGCGCGGTGAATATTTGTAGCGCGGTGAACTGCATTAATATGCAATGCGAGCCTGTATGAACTGCATTACAGCCACGGGGGTGTGGGGGACTAGTTTGATAAGTTTTTTTGCTTGGTCAAGCGCGGTGGACTGCAGTAATATGCAATGCGAAATGCACATTGTTATGTAACCGCACTGCTTTATTTGTCGTTTTTTATTTTTGTGTTGTGTCTTTACATATATATATATATTGGTGGGTCAATTGGCTCCCCTCCCACCTTATCCCTGGCGGCTCCCATCTCACTTTATCCCTGGCGGCGCCACTCTTCCTCGATCTGTTTTTTTTTTCAACTAGATCCTACGCCTGGCAATGGATTGCGCGTGCGGCTGCCTGGCAAGGTTGGAGCCCATGCTGGAGACATGCGTTTTTTCTGAAGGTTTGGTTCTGAACCAGAGGCAGCGGCACAGCGCGCTCTGTTCCCTTCTCTATTCTTCAGGTATTGGATTTCGGGCTCCATTCGTCCATCAGATGACTGACGATGATGTCAGTGATTCATGGGTATGTATTTCTCGCATATTCTTTTTTCATGTGTTGTTTGTAGTTAACACTATCTGAATTTTTGTAGCAGTATAAGAACACTAAGTATAAGTGAACTGCTTTTTCACACAGAAGTTTTATTATGAACATTGTAGGAGCAACAGTAATTTTGTCTAGTCAATATTATTATATGTTGACATTAATATTTTTTATGAAGATTGTAGCAGAAATTTATTTTCTGAAGATTGTAATATTTTTCTTATTTGTTCTTATTTTTTCTGTTCTTGTTGTTTTGCTTGCAGAAATTCCCTTCTAGTCTAGTCAGGGTAACAGAAAGTTGTGTTAATTTGGTCTTGGTTAGCAAGAATGGATATCATGATGTTGATGTTATGTATTCTGTTGGCTCTGATGATTGTTTGGTTCTCAAAGATGGCTGGAAGGAATTTGTGGAGGAAGCTGGTCTTCAGGCTGGGGATGTTGTCATGGCTATGTTTTATAGGCATGCAAAGTGTTTGGAAATCAAGTTAAATTTGCTTTAGATCAGTCTTGCTTGAGCAGCAGCAGCATGAGACATTTTTGTTGTAATAATTTGACATTTTTGTGTGGCTTCTAGTGTATTTCCTATAAGAATTCTGAGTATAAATGAACTGCTTTTCACATATAGTTTTTCATGTGCATCCTATCAGCAGCAGCTGTTGAAGAATATACATACTGGAAACCCCCACCGAGCTTTTTTTTAATCCACATACGGAAGTAGAGTTTTTTTTAATAAAAGAGGACTGCGTCAACCATTATAATAGCAACGGTTTTGTGAAAGAATACTCTTTGTGAACTGCTTTGATAGATTGTTTTTTATGTGTATCCTAGCTACAGCAGCAGTTTGAAGCAATATACATACTGAAAACAGACTACTGAGAACTGCATATTGTTGATAGATAGAAACCAAGGTTCTGCGCTCATAATTAACAAAGTACATCATCAAGCAAACTAACGCAACATAAGCAAAGATTGCGCCAAAGCAAACTACAACGAAAGCAAACTAATCTACATAAGCAGAAGGAAACAAATAGAGCACTTGCGACAGGAATCATTGGCTATTAGCATCTGGCCTGCTTCACCAGTTCCACCCGTTGGAGTTGGAGGTGGAAGTTGATCCCCCTTGCCCCCACCCTCCAGGATGACCTCGGGCGCTTCCTGGTCTTCTCTTTTTCAGCGTGCGCGAGGCCTTTCTGCATTGTGGTGATTCGGTTCCATACCTCGAACGCCGTGTAGGCGTCCTTGGCAGCATACTCGACGTGCCTCGGGCCGAGAATCGAACTCCACAGGCTGTGGTCGTGGTCTGTCATCTTTGTCTTCATGTCTGTGTATTCGTCGTCGATGATGGCAGCAGCTACATTGGCAAGTGAGTCCAGTGGCTTCGTTCCATCAGGCACCCTCCAGTTCGCCTGAATGTCGACGAAGTTGGGGATGTGGAGGTTGCAGCGTGAAAGCTTCTCCTTGTCCTGCTCGATGGAGAAGCCAGCGAACTCGAACCTAAGGGAAGTGAACCGCAAGTTATACTTTTCGGCACTGCATACATAGGCATATAGAACTGCAACACATACTTGGCAGACAGAATTACTTACCTTGGGTCGCCGAGGAACCTGTCG
This sequence comes from Secale cereale, assembly GCA_902687465.1. NCBI lineage: Eukaryota > Viridiplantae > Streptophyta > Magnoliopsida > Poales > Poaceae > Secale > Secale cereale. The sequence continues at coordinate 74,054,436 of LR738714.1, forward strand.
AAGGGGATGCATCTCTCGCCCATTGTACCACATACCTGGAAAAGAAGCATTGGGTGGTACTTGCCGATGGATAGTTGAATCAGGGCCGCTCTGGTCTTGTTTGGTGTGTACTCGAGGTCGATGCAGAAGATCTTCTCGCGGCGCCGCTGGAGACTGTCTTGTACTCTTCGACGTACGTCGCCATGGCGTGCACGTCGTTGGTGTAGATCACCTTCAGCTTGGTCTTCCCGTGCGCATGGACCTCGTCGTAGGTCTTGGTGAACGGCATGGCTGCAAAGAGGAGGAAGAGGAGGAGGAAGGGCAGCGTCGTGTGTTTGTGCGGACGATCAGGTTAATGGAGCGCGGGATTTAAAGCGGAGCGGCAGCAACTTCTACCGAGGCCACGATCTCGTCCCCCAACCGTGTTGGCGATCGTGGGTTCGTGATGATCGTGGCCTTCGCGCGGCTTGCAACCGGTCGAATAGAGGAGCGGGGGCGCGGCGCTTCGGGCGATAGTGGGCGCATTTATTTTAGGGAAGGCAAACCAAATCGTTTCCCGTAAGCGAACTGCATCGCTTCAGAAGCGGAATCGTTTTCCATAAGCGAACTGCATCGCTTCAGAAGCCGAGTCATTTTCCGTAAGCGAACTGCATCGTGTTACAACCGAGACGTTTTTTTATTTTTTGTCTATGACATGTGGGCCTGTCGGCCTTTTACTCATTAAGTCTCTCTTTTTCTTCTACTTTTCTTGCAGCCCTGATGGCTTCTCGCCCCTCGTTGGTTACCCCAAGTGGAAGGTTTGAGATGTAGTGTAGCGGTAGTTTTCCCTTGGCAAAGATACCAAGGATCGAATCCCCTGAGACTCCGAGGTTCAACAAGAAGGTGTCAACTGCTAGCGGCGCAACTAGCGATTGACCGGACATGCACACGAATACAAATAACTTTGCTCCCAACGAGTACAGAGAGGTTGTCAATACCTCCGGCCTTGTCGTTAACAAAGGATCAAACGCAAGAGATAATAGTGATAGGTATTACTTCAACTAGTAAGTAAGAACAGAAAGTAAATAACAGATTTGATCAGTGATGGTAATATGGACCGGGGTCCCATGATGTTCACTAGTGATGTCTCTCTCCCAAAAGACGATAAAACAGCTAAGCGAGGTAAACGAATTACAGCTGGGCAATTGACAGGATTATGTGCGCAAACCAATGCTAACTATGCTGTACAGAAAGGTAGAGGCTCAAAAGCATGGGCGGTACGCCAAGGCAAGTAGACCGAAATCCATCTGCATCTACTACTAATCATCCACCTTGAGATATCTATCCAGAACATCTCGCTGGTATTAAGTTGCGAGTCCCACCCATAGTGTAAACTCAAAGCAACAGACAACTGCATTAAAAGAACTTTGCGTAAAGTAAACAATCCTTGCACCCGCAAGTACAAGCACCGTTGTTTTCCCCCTTGTGGCAACAGCACATCCCCTAGACTCATGTTTCTGTCACTCAAGCTAGTCATCGAGGGGCATGAACCCACAATCAAGCATAACGTTCCCTCTTGGAGTTACTACCTACTACTTGGCCAAAGCAATAAACATCAACGGAGAACATGCAAGAATTAGTCAAGAACATAAATATAAAAGAGGTGAATCAAATATATTACTCACACACAATCTGAACATAATCTCATAATCCATCGGATCCCAGCAAACTCAGCATAGCAACAGCATAAGGATTACATATGTGCCTCGATCATGTAGGGCAGCTCACGAGGTCTAATCGGTGAAGAACAAAGAGGGGAGGAGAACATCACATAGCTACTGGTCATGGACCCATGGTCCAAGGGAGACTACTCACAACTCATCTGGGAGGCGTCCATGGTGGTGGAGAGGCTCCCGGTGGTGATCCTCCCCTCCGACAGGGTGCCGGGAAGAGTTCTCCTGGTGCTCCCGATCTTGGAAGCGCGGCGGCGGCGGAACAGAGATGAGATCAAGAAAAAGGGTTCTGTCCTCGAGGGTTTCGGGACGCGGTGTAAATATATGCCAAAGGGGGGCGTCAGAGGAGGCCAGGGGGGCCCAGGCGCCCTGGCGGCGCGGCCAGGAGGGGGGCGAACCCTCTGGCCGCCTGGAGCCCTGGTGGCCCCCCTCCGGCCCTACTTTGGCCGCATGGAAGCTTCCGGAATGCTGATTTTTTATATATTTTTCCCGGAATTTTTCTGGCAGTTTACGTAATGGGAAAACCTGAAATACAAAAACAGCAGAAAACAGAAACTGGCACTGGGGTGCACTGAGTTAATAGGTTAGTCCAAATATGATCAAAAGTGTATGGAAGTGCATAAATAACATAGCAATATCACACAAAAGAGGCATGGAGCAAGCAGAAATTATAGATACGTTTTGGACGTATCAACATCCCGAAGCTTAATTCCTGCTCGTCCTCGAGTAGGTAAATGATAACAAGCATAATTTCTATGGTGACATGCTATTAACCATATAAGAACTTTTCACAGTCACATGACAAGTGCTTACTGAGACAATGAGTCTGTAGTAATTAAGTTGCCTCATGAGAACATCACAAAGAACTGAAAGTTTTACAATATGATACTGAAACACTCAATAGATTTGTAGTGAGCATGGTGTGAAAACATGACAAAGTGATATCTCGCTTGCCCCCTTTAGTGAAGCAAAACATAAATGCAGGGGCACCTCCAAAGTTTAAGTGACGACTAGATACAATGATTTCAGAATAAACGATATCATAATCATGCAGAAGACAATGGTACTTTGGGACAATGCACATTACACTCAGAATGACAATCATGCTCTCAATAGTTGGTGCTTTAAAGAAAGAAGGTGGAGACTCTCGAACCGTGGCTTTTGTTGGCAAAGTTGAAAACCCGTGGTCGGAAACAAAAACTAAACATGTACCAGAGCTCTTGGTTTTTAAAAATAGAGGTAATAATTATTATTTTAGAATATGCATATTTCGTCAACGAATGCTAGTAGATAACTCAATTACTTCTTGAGCTGGACAAGTTTCGAGGAACGGCTCCCGCATGAGGACGATCACATCCTCTAAATCTCCTTTGTTTATCACTGCCAAAGTTTTCTGATTTCTCATGAACAAAGCGTGAAGGAGGGTTTGTTTGTTGTATATTTTTTTAATGAGCCGGGCGCACTCTATGCCAGTTCCTTCTCGTATTAGGGGTTTGCACATTAGACAAGCAATCTCGGGGTGAAGCTTGTCCAACTTAAAAAGATCATGAATTAACTACTACTTCCTCATGAGCTAAAACAGAGGCACAAAAGAGAAATGCTTTTTTTTGAATAATTTCGAGATGGTACATGAAAGTCTTCGTTAGGAATGGCAGGTAAATACCATGTATAGGAAGGTATGGTGGACTCATATGGCATAACTGGTTTAAAGGATTTTGGATGCACAAGCAGTCAGTCCGCTTAGTACAGGCGAAGGTTAGCAAAAGACTGGGAGCGACCAACTAAAAGAGCAATGACGGTCATAATCATGCAGAGCGACAAAGCAACATTGAATCGGGCATGGAAGTTATATCGCTACTCAGAAATTAAAGATCATCAAGGCTTGATAGACTTTCTTTACAGTCTTAAATATGCGTGAGCATATGCCAAGTCAATCAAAATAAATTCTTGGAGGAAGATATCACTAAACCATACCACATCATAGGCAAACAAATCATGTTGGTACTTCAATAACACATTAAGAACCCCCCCCCCCAGCTATTTGAGACAAACCATAAGAAAACATGAACTACTAAGCACCATTATGCACATAGCATTTTTATCATAGACATATCAACCAGTGCAACAGAAGCCAACTCTCTTAACAAGATAAGCATGATAACTCAAGAGAGTTCCAGCGACCAACTAAACAAAAGCTCTTCAAAAAGTAAAGCATGAAAACTAAGAGCTGAACATGATAGTAGCTATTGAAAGACAAAGAACATACACAGCAAAGATAAACATGAAAATCCCATGTTATGTTCTAGGTTGAAGTGGAGCGTGTTTCTCTCCCACACAAAGAAAGCTGAGTTCCAACTCGTTATGAACAGCAAGCAAAGCTAAAGAAAACTAAAAAGGAAACTAAAAGCAAGACGCTCCAAGCGTAGCACATAACACATGAAGTGATAAAAATATAGTGGAACGAAAGAGTAACTAATAATTGTTGATGGAGAAGGGGATGCACGGGGGCATCCCCAATCTTAGACGCTTGAGTCTTCTTGAATATTTCTTGGGGGTGCACGGGAGCATCCCCAAGCTTGAGCGTTTGACACTCCTGAATCTTTTTATCATCTTCCCTCGCACACTTGAAAACTCCCTTCATACATAACTCATCATAATCTGCTTAGCGAGGTTAGTACCCTTAATAAAATAATTTTTCCTTGCTGTAAATAAAGATATTCTTGAAGGTCTACTGTTTTTCAAGATTGCCAAAAGGTTTTTGCAAAGAAAAAGCAAGCTCAAGGTTCGCAAAACGAAGGAAAGGCAAAACAGGACAGAATCTGTGAAAAACAGACCAGCAGGTAGTAAATAATTTTTTTCGGGGCACTTCTGCAACTCAAATCAAAAAACTCAGAACAGAGGTCCGAAAGACAATTGTATAGAGCACGCTTTCGAAATAATTCAGACCAAAAAGATGATCTGGTGATTTTATACGAATTTTTCTGTCCAAGGACAGAATCTGTTTCCTGGACAGCACGTCACAACTTTTGAACTTTCTTGCAATCAGAGGCTACACTTGGCACAAAGCTGAAAAGTAAAGATACAATGATGATGCTACTGTAGTAACAACATCAAGACACAACAAAAGCAAAATAAAATTTTATTCATTGTGGGCTGCCTCCCAAATGCGCTTTCTTTTATGCCTTTAAGCTAGGCATAATGCAAAGAGATCAAGTTTTATCAAGAGTAAAAGAATAGCTAGCCCATATAACGGACTCAAAAGGTAACTTAATCTTCTTTCTAGGGAAGTGTTCCATCCCTTTCTTGAGAGGAAATTAGAATTTTATATTCCCCTCTTTCATGTCAATGATGGCACCAACGGTGCGAAGAAAAGGACGTCCTAAAATAATTGGACAAGAAGGTTCACATTCAATATCCATAATAGTAAAATCAATGGGAACATAATTGTCATTGACAATGATAAGAACATCGTCGATCCTCCCCAAGGGTTTCTTTATGGAAGAATCAACAAGACAAGCACCAAAAGAACAAGAATCAAAAGGTTTCAATTTAAGCATATCATATATTCTTTTGGGCATAACGGAGGTACTAGCTCCAACATCACATAAAGCATAGCAAGAGAAGTTATTCAACTTAATTTTAATCATAGGATCCCAACCATCTTCTAGCTTTCTAGGTATGGAGGCTTCTACCCTAAGTTTCTCCTCCCTAGCTTTGATGAGAGCATTAGTGATATGCTCTGTGAAGGCAAGGTTAAGTGTGCTAGTGCGGGGATCTCTAGACATCGTGTGAAGGAAATCAATAACTTCGGTAAGGGTGCAATTATCAAAATCAAGGTCACTACTATCAAATAAAGTGGTAGTGGTGTCCTTTAGGCTCACTTGTTTGGTAGTTTCTATAGTCATAGCATCACCATTAATATGTCCAATTGGACCAGGAGTGCATTGGGTGCTAAGAGTTTGTATATCCTCAACAACTTGGATAGTAGTAACAGTGTGGTGGGTAGGAAGGTTCTTAATTCTATCTTCTTCCTCCTTTCCTCTAGCCCATCTCTCATTAAGTTTAGCCAACATCCTAATGTTTTCATTAATTTGCACTTGAATAGCATTCATAGGAGTGGTCTTCCTCTCCTCAAGAGGGGAAGTTCTAATTTTAAGCAACTCTACCTCATGGGCTAAATTGTCTACCTTCGAAGAGAGATCATCTAGTTTGGCTATTTTTTCTTCTACACTCTTATTGAAGGCTTTTTGGGTAGTGATGAAATCTTTAAGCATAATCTCTAGTTCAGAAGTGGAGTTCTTGGTGCTAGGATAAGCATTGTTGTTCCCATAGGAATTAGAGGGGAACGGTCTAGGATTGCTACCAAAATTACTCCTATAAGCATTGTTATTGAAATTGTTTCTAGAGATAAAGTTCACATCTACTTGTTCTTGAGCAATCAAAGAATTTAAAGGAACATCACGAGGATCAACAGAAGATTGCTTGGAAAGTAGAGACATGATCAAGTCAACTTTTTCATTTAGGGAGGAAATCTCCTCGACAGAGTTTACCTTCCTACCTGTTGGAGCGCGTTCGGTGTGCCATTGGGAATAATTGGTCATCATCTCATCGAGAAGCTTCGTGGCAGCACCAAGTGTAGTTGACATAAAGGTTCCTCCCGCGGCCGAATCTAGCAAGTTCCGCGAGGTAAAGTTCAAGCCTGCATAAAAAGTTTGGATAACCATCCAAGTAGTCAAACCATGAGTAGGGCAGTTCTTGACAAGAGATTTCATGCGTTCCCAAGCTTGGGCAATGTGTTCATTATCCAATTGTTTGAAATTCATTATGTTACTCCTTAGTTGGATAATTTTAGCAGGTGGATAGTACTTTCCAATAAAAGCATCCTTGCACTTGTCCCAAGAATCTATGATATTTCTAGGCAAGGATTGAAACCAAATTTTAGCTCCTCCTCTCAAGGAGAAAGGAAAAAGCTTAAGCTTAACAATATTACCATCTATTTCTTGGTACTTTTGCATATCACAGAGTTCAACAAAATTGTTTAAGTGTAAAGCAGCATCATCTCCAGCACCGGAGAATTGATCTTTCATAACTAAGTTCAGTAAAGCAGGTTTAATTTCATTAAAAGGTGCTGAAGTGGCAGGTGTAGTAATGGGCGTGCAGATAAAGTCATCGTTGTTATGACTAGTGAAGTCACACAACTTGGTGTTCTCGGTGGAACCCATAGCAGCAAGCAAGCAAGATAACTATTTTTGTGATTTTTGATAAAAGACACTAAAGCAAAAACTGAAAGGTAAACTAACAAGACTTAAAGCAAAGGTAAAAGATAGCGTGCAACTCCCCTATCTTGAAGAGTGGAGTCACCAGCAACGGCGCCAGAAAACTTTGCTTGATGGCTTCTCGCCCCTCGTTGGTTACCCCAAGTGGAAGGTTTGAGATGCAGTGTAGCGGTAGTTTTCCCTTGGCAAAGATACCAAGGATTGAATCCCCTGAGACTCCGAGGTTCAACAAGAAGGTGTCAACTGCTAGCGGCGCAACTAGCGATTGACCGGACCTGCACACAAATACAAATAACTTTGCTCCCAACGAGTACAGAGAGGTTGTCAATCCCTCCGGCCTTGTCGTTTACAAAGGATCAAACGCAAGATATAATAGTGATAGGTATTACTTCAACTAGTAAGTAAGAACAGAAAGTAAATAACGGATGTGAACAGTGATGGTAATATGGACCGGGGTCCCATGATGTTCACTAGTGATGTCTCTCTCCCAAAAGACGATAAAACAGCTAAGCGAGGTAAACGAATTACAGCTGGGCAATTGACAGGATTATGTGCGCAAACCAATGCTAACTATGCTGCAAAGAAAGGTAGAGGCTCAAAAGCATGGGCGGTACGCCAAGGAAAGTAGACTGAAATCCATCTGCATCTACTACTAATCATCCACCTTGAGATATCTATCCAGAACATCTCGCTGGTATTAAGTTGCGAGTCCCACCCATAGTGTAAACTCAAAGCAACAGACAACTGCATTAAAAGAACTTTGCGTAAAGTAAACAATCCTTCCACCTGCAAGTACAAGCACCGTTGTTTTCCCCCTTGTGGCAACAGCACATCCCCTAGACTCATGTTTCTGTCACTCAAGCTAGTCATCGAGGGGCATGAACCCACAATCAAGCATAACGTTCCCTCTTGGAGTTACTACCTACTACTTGGCCAAAGCAATAAACAGCAACGGAGAACATGCAAGAATTACTCAAGAACATAAATATAAAAGAGGTGAATCAAATATATTACTCGCACACAATCTGAACATAATCTCATAATCCATCGGATCCCAGCAAACTCAGCATAGCAACAGCATAAGGATTACATATGTGCCTCGATCATGTAGGGCAGCTCACGAGGTCTAATCGGTGAAGAACAAAGAGGGGAGGAGAACATCACATAGCTACTGGTCATGGACCCATGGTCCAAGGGAGACTACTGACAACTCATCCGGGAGGCGTCCATGGTGGTGGAGAGGCTCCCGGTGGTGATCCTCCCCTCCGGCAGGGTGCCGGGAAGAGTTCTCCTGGTGCTCCCGATCTTGGAAGCGCGGCGGCGGCGGAACAGAGATGAGATCGCGAAAAAGGGTTCCGTCCTCGAGGGTTTCGGTACGCGGTGTAAATATATGCCAAAGGGGGGCGTCAGAGGAGGCCAGGGGGGCCCAGGCGCCCTGGCGGCGCGGCCAGGAGGGGGGCGCGCCCTCTGGCCGCCTGGAGCCCTGGTTGCCCCCCTCCGGCCCTACTTTGGCCGCATGGAAGCTTCCGGAACGCTGATTTTTTATATATTTTTCCCGGAATTTTTCTGGCAGTTTACGTAATGGGAAAACCTGAAATACAAAAACAGCAGAAAACAGAAACTGGCACTGGGCTGCACTGAGTTAATAGGTTAGTCCAAATATGATCAAAAGTGTATGGAAGTGCATAAATAACATAGAAATATCACACAAAAGAGGCATTGAGCAAGCAGAAATTATAGATACGTTTTGGACGTATCAAGCCCCCCTTGGCCCCTTCCGCTTCCTCTCCCCCGCGCCCGCACAGAAATCCCCCCGCCCTCGTGCTCTCGTGGTGGAGAGCGACGACGCCTGCAGCCGCCACCGTCCATAGGGGCTCTCTCGTGGTGGACAGCGTCGACGCCCGCAGCCGTCGCCGTCCGTAGGGCGCTTCCTCCGCCATCGCCGTCCGCACCCGCCTCGTCCGGCCGTCACATCGTCTCATGGTGAGCCCCAAATTGCCCCCGACCCGTTCCAGATCTTGTGCTAGGGTTATTTTTGGAGCCAGCATTCTCTTCTTAAGGTTGTTTTGTATGCTTGAAATTGCAACGCCCTATGGACTGAAAGTTTTTCTCTGCCTGCTTTTGGGGTTTGCTGTCTAGGGTTTAATTATTATCCCTTTCTGATTGCAGGCACAACATGGATTCTTCCTCCCCAATTGATGCGTCACCAGTTAGAACGGCTTCCCCATCTGGTACTACATCAAAGTGAACTGCATTTTTCATACAGGGTCAATTTACTTCTTTTGTTGAACGAAATAGTGCACTGCATCTTAGATTCCTTTTTAGCAAGGCCCATTTTTTCAGACATGTGGCAAACTGATATGAACTGCCTCAAGTTAATTGTTTTTATTTTTTTGGAACGACATTAAGTTACTTGTTATGTTTTAATTGTTAAACATAAACTACTAAAAGAGCACTGCATTTGGACATTGCTTTGTATTTTTTTTGTCTATCCACTATGCGGTTTCCAAATTGATATGAGCTGCATTAAGTTTTAGTTTTTTCCTCTCACAGAACTGCATGAATTTGTTTTGTTTTGTATATCTAAGCGCACTTCTTTTTTATATGTGGTCAATTGGTCACTGAACGAATTAGTGCACTGCATCATATATCCATTTACCAATGTCCATTTTCAGACACGCGTCAATATGATATTCAAGCGACATGAACTGCATTTTAGGTTTAGTGTTATGTTTTAATTGTTAAACATAAACTGCTGGAAAAGAGCACTGCATTTTCTACATTTTGTGTTTCCAAGTTGATATAAGCTGCATTAAGTTTAGGTCTCCCTCACACACACATATCTTTCTTATGTTTTTCTCACCCACAGTTTTATCTCCTGGTGGGTCCGGGGGTGGTGGTGTTAACTATTTGATTACACGTTATTTCACAGCCGATGTTGTCGGTGGCGGTACATCTGATCAGGGCAGCATTCCACCTGAATTAAGTGAAACCCAGTCGCAATCTGTTGATGGCACAGAGCCAGTTACACAGGATTGGATGGTCCCTGATCAGATTGCAGCTGATGTTGAGAGGAGAAGGCAGAAAGCGATTGCGCTCGGTAATACTTTCGTGAAGGCTCATAGGGCGAAGCAAGTAAAGTTTGAGGAGGGTAAGGAGATGGGAAGGAGGATTGCAGATTCAAAGAAGTCTGCTAAGTTTGCCTCCGCAAAGAATCCTGTGAAGAGAAAACTCAACACTGTTGCAGAGCAAGGTTTAAGTTCTCCACGCCGGGGCCCACGTGTTGATTACTCAAAGAGACCTAATTATGCCGAGGTTAATGTGGATGGGATTCAAGGAAAGCGGAGACGCGCGGACGATCACTCTGGTGTTGATTCTGAGCGTCGATCTAAGCTGGCGCGGGAAAATGCAGCTGAAGAAGCACTGGACAGTGATTCTGATGAGGAGGATGTTGATGTTAGTAAGGTATACGCTGTTTATTTATATTTTTCTTCTGTTTTTTAAGTTGTTTGGCATGAGTTTGCTGATGTGAACTGCATTTTTTATTCTTTTTTTTGTAGAATGCTAAGAGTACCCAGAGGAAGAGGTCTGAAGATGATGTTGCGCATGAATGGCGTTTTAACAAGACTGTTCGGCTGTCCATTCCAAACGTAATCAAAGCTGTCGCTTTGTTGGGTGAGGCGCACAGAACTTTGGTGCGGCAAGCAAGTTTTGGCATTGTCTTTGACCTGAAATTAGAGAAGAATGTTTCTCGTGTTTTGATGTGCAAGCTGATGGGAAAGATCGACCCTGATACGATGAGATTGGACTGCGGGCCAAACAAGGTTCTGGAAATCAATCGCAAGGCTGTCCATCACATTTTTGATTTCCCTATGGGTTCTCACACTGCTCCCAGGCCTGCTGCCAGCGGCCATGATGATTCGCTGACTAATCTGAAGGATGAACTTGGTTTCAACCGTTCTCGTAGCATAGATGCGAAGGACCTGCTCATTTTACTTCGCACACTGGCTCCGGACCCTGCGAAGGTTAATAAGACGGTGAAGGTTTTTTTTCTCATTGTTTTCCAGTGCTTGCTTTGTCCCCGCAACTCGATTGTCCAGGGTAGCTGCTATGGTTGAAAACTTGGATATTGCATCTATGGCTAGCATGGACTTTTGTCAGCTTGTTGTCGACGATCTGCAGGCCGGTGTGTACAAGTGGAATTCTTAAGGGAGCAAGCAGAATTGCGCTAAGGGTTGCACCATCGTTCCCCTGTTCATGTACCTGGATTCGTTGAATCTTCAAAAAGTATCGGTTATGGATAAACGCACGCCACGCGCCGCAATACAGTCCCATGTGCAGTTGAAGAAGATTGACAACGCCGACATCATTGTCAGGGGAAAGATACACCTGGACTCTTACAAGTTTGGCAAGCTGCCGGTGAGTGCATAGCCAGCCTTTGTTTTTGTTGTATTCCTTTTTTCGCGCATGCTAAATGTGAACCTCTTATGTACTTTTTTTGTGAACTGCATCTCTTTTTTTTGTTAATTTTTTCAGTGGAAGGCGGAAGCGGACATTGTGTACAAGCGGACTGCAGTTGCCGAAGCGCCTGAAATGTTTTGTGAGCCTCTTGCTAGGGCGGCTCCAATTCGACGGGCTCGTGGTTTTGCTAGGGCGGCTGCTGGAGGTTTTTCTGGCCAGACTTCTGGTGATCGCAATAAATTTGTTCAGGTCGATGAGCTTCTCGACAGGGTCATCAATATAACTAGTGATTTCCCAACTTCCGGTTCCAGGATGAGGAATATTGCTGGATTGTTTCCTGAAGGCAAAGGCCCTTCTGAAGCAGAAATCGAGGCCGCTCATAACTTTGACCGTGGGCAGCTTGAATTCCTTAAGCGGACTGTTACGAATATCAGGTCTTCATTCGTCAGTTTAAGCAGTCTCAGGACGACAGGGGTGCTACGTATGAGCAGGAAGCTGATGCAATTGTGAAGGAAATGAACAGGCATGAAGATGTTGTCCAGCCTTCTTTGCCTGACCCCGCAGATGTGGATGTATGTCTTTTTTTCATATGCGAACAGTTTTTTTACCCATAGTTGTTATCTGTTTTTTTTGTGTTTTGTGGCATTGACTATTTGTTTTCGCATCCTTCTGTTCTTTTCGCAGTGTGGAGGAGAATCTTCTAAGGCTAACGCTTGTCGTGATGATGACCACCAGGACCACGACGGTGTTGATTCTGATTATTTGTTTGACAGGCCATTGTCCCCCGTTGACGAAGCTGCCAAAGACAATCCTATTGACGAAGGCATCATCGACAAGGTTTGATTTCTTCCTTTTTTGTTACAATGAACTTCATTGTTTGATTTTTTGTAGTGTCCAAAACAAACAATTATATTTTTTGCAACAGAAGTGGCAGCAAACTGCAGTTTTTAAATTTTTTGTATTTTTTGTGCACCAGTTGTGGTAGTGCACTGCAGTTGTTGTTTAGAGAAGAAGCATCATCTTTTTTAGCAGTGGACTGCATGATCTGGTGTTGGTTTTTTAGTTGCAGAACTGCAGATTTGGATAATAGTTTTATTTATGTTTTAATGTTTTTTAGGATGCCGAATCAAACGTGGAAATACAAGGGAAGGAGGCAGAGGGTGACGCTGGCAAGGACGAGGAGGCTGACAAGTGTAAAGAGATGGAAGGCGACGCTTCCCTGGTGAGTATAGAGAATTTTAGCATTTTGTGTTTTATTTTTTATTTTTCATGGGAGCTTCATGGTCCGTTTTATTAGTGAACTGCATTCTATCTTTTTTGTGTAATGTGTTTTATTTTTTAACTCATCAGAACTGTGGATTAAATGTCGAAATCCAAGCGAAGTGCAACATTGAGGATGATAATGTGGAAGGGAGAGGAGGGGAGGAGCCTGATGCGGAGGTTGATAAGGCAGAAGGTAGAGAAGGAGGGGAGTGTCCTGTTGAGGCTGATAAGGCACGAGAGAGAGAAGGGAGGGAGGATATCGTGGATTGTGATAAGCATGAAGAGAGAGAAGGAGCTCATGGTGTTACAGTTGAACTTGCAGAAGAGATAGAAGGAACTCCTAGAGTCGGATTTGACGATGCGGGGACATCCGCTGGCATTGATGGTGTTGTTGGGCCTACTGTTTTGTTGCTTGGCGATGAGGTGCCTGAGAAATTTTGTGTCGTCCCTCGCGCCCCCGAGCAATCTGTTGGCAATCTGGCTTTCCCAGCCGAGACAACCAAAGTCCCAGCTGAGGCAGTTTCGATTGTTTCTGAAGAGGAACAGCCAAGACTCTCTCAGGACATGAGCAATCAAGCGCCGCTTGACGATGATATTATCGGGCTGGAGCACTTGACGCTCAGCGAAGATGTATATGAGCAGCCGCAGGAAGTTTATTCTGAAACCGAAGGTAAGCGAACTGCATTATTTTTGTTCTTTCCCGGGGGCGAAATGCACCGTGTGTGTTTTATCATCTGATATCGTTCCCACTCTGTATGCAGATGAGGAATTACCTGTTGTTACTCCTTCAAGTGTTGATCCAGCTCTTATGAGAAGATACAATGAGTTATATGACGCTGTTGCGAGGGCTAGGAGGGATAAGAAGAAGAAGTATGACATTTTTTGTCTTACGCCCCGGTTATTTAATATGTTATTTTTCAGGGACACCCATCTTATCACTTTTTGCTGGGCTTTTTTCTTCTTGTCTGAAGGCATCTGGTTGCGTTCAAGGGCGAGTTTGGTGACTATCGGTCATGTTGGCGAGTCTTTTTGGTCGTATGGAACGCTGAGCACGCGTCTCGCAAACATTGGCGTCTCTATGTTAGCTGAGAGGTTCAAAGGATCTCAAACGATGATTGTCCCGTACAACCTATGTGTAAGCATTTTCATTAATTTATATTTTATCCCCTCGTCCAATTTTTATTTGTGCTATAAGCATTTTCATTAACTCTCTGGTTTTGTCTTTTTTGCAGAATTCCATTTGGAACGGCGGTGCCACAAATAGGGCTTTGAAAAAGATGTTTTCTTCAAGCGCAAAGGATCGTGTGGACAAGAAAAACTTGGTAACTCATTTTGACCATTTGTCGTCATCTTGAAAATAAGTTTTCTGTTTTTCTATTTTCACATCTGGTTTGTTTTATTCTTTTTTTTTATTTCAGATTATGTTTGCAACATTTGACCCTCCTCCCGCAACAATGAAGGACGCGATAGGCCACTACTGTTTGGTCACTTTGAACCTGCGAGAGAAGCGTTTTGAGTTTCTCGACTCATTGAACGAGGCCGACAGCGCTGCTGCAAATCTTGTCTTCCGGAAAATGGTTAGGAACATCAAAAAAGTTTGGAAAGATGGCAGCGCAAGCTGCGATGAGCCGTTGAATCCTCCCACCCTTGATGGCTTTGCGCTGACTCATATTAATGTCCCGCAACAGGGAAACGGGTTTGTACTTGTTCTCCTTTTTTCTTTTTCCTCCTTCAGTTTTTTTGTGTAAGTGAGCTGCATTGTTTTTACTAAATTAGAAGCACCTTTTCCCTTGAGCGAACTGCATTACTAATGTGTTATTGGTTGTGCTCCCTTGGTTTCTTGTGTGTATGGAGCTGCATTGTTTTACTAACATCAGTAGCACTTCATTACTGAGTGAACTGCATTAGTAATGTGTTTGTGTTGGTTTTCTTGCAGGCATGATTGTGGATTTTACATGTTCCAATTCATGCAGACCTGGGATGGTGAAACGATTGCCAAGTTTGGGAAGGAGCACATTGGCTACATCAGGAAGGCGATGCTCTATAGTTGGCTGACCTCGTCGCATTGCTGTATGGACCTGACATCACTTTTAATTTTCAAAGAAGGTTATTACATTTTTTTCAGTCACACACCCTTTTTTATTAAGTGAACTTCATTGATACAGAGAGGGGAGGTCCACTACTTTTGTTAAGATTTTTAGTAGAACCCCATTCGCATGTTTAAAATGACTTTCCTTAGTGAACTTGATGAATCTTTTTCATTTTGCTCATTATCCATTTCTTTGTGTAGGCTTTGACGAAGGAGCACACCAAGGTGGTATTTCCTTGTTTGAAACTCAGGTTCACACTCCAATGATTCAAAAACTTGTCCTTGATGAACCCCCCGTTAAGCTTGCGAAAGAACCTGTGTGTAAGAGGTTGAGGAGTGGCGCCGGCACTTTGAATGAAAAAGCTCTTGAGAAATCTCCTGTCAATGTCAAGCATGGGAAGAAAGGAGTGAGCCCTCCAAATGCTGAAGATAGTGATGATGATTTTGAGAGGCCACCACCAGTGCCTAGGAGGACCAGGAGTGCAGCTGTGGAACGCCCGACGGACAGCGAGGCACTAATTCTATCAAATAAGAGGCTTGTGCAGAAGCCATCAAAGTTTCGATCTCCTGTACAGAAGTTGAATCCTGCGAGATTCAGCTATCTTGCGGAGATGAGGAAAGTCTTGCAACTCATCACGAGCACAACATTCAGGAAGAAATACAGCGAGTCAGCTCTTTTTTTCGTTAGTTTTTTCGCTTTTTTGATTTTTAACCTGTGTAATGTTCTTCTGTGTTTTTGCTTTTGTGCTCCTAACCCCCCCCCCCCACCTTCGCCGTTTCTTTTGTGCAGGTGCGCGCTTTTCATGCACAGGAACCCTATCGAAGTCTACACTATGAATGTGGACTACATGTTCTTAACTTTCACCAGAGGTGGTTTTATGGACTCGGAATTGATGGATCATATCATCGGGTACTGGAAGAATGACGAGCATATGAATGTGGTTTATCGATCTGGCGAACGCGTTCTGCTGTCCCCTTTGTTTATCCCGGTATTTCTCTTTTTCCTTTTTTTTTCTTTTTTTCTGCTCGAGTGAACTGCAGTAAATAGTGCATAATAATTTGTTTTAGAATGTACTGAACTGCATACATTTTTTTTTGTTTAACCTATGCATCTTAAATGAAACAAATTATGGGGAGAATTGTGAACTGCATACTGTTTTTAGAGAAGCGTGATCCGTTTTTTGATCAAGCGTCGGAGCGAACATCTTAAGGGGAACTGTATTAACGTTCTTTTGTGAATTACCCACACGCAGTATGTGCTTCAAATGAATGATCACGCTGATAGAGATAAAGATGGAAATGTTGTGTTTCCTTTTGTCCACCGCAAGTTTAATGTTGAAGATGCAGCAAAGTAGTTCAAACTTTATGTTCGTGATGACGAGAACCTTCTTGATTGCAAATTAGTAAGTTATCAAATTTGCTTTTGTTCAGCCTTATGTACTTATTTTCTCTCCTATTTTTTTCCAGTAATCCTTTTTCACTCATCAAACCCATAACAAATTTGATGAAACAAAATCAGATTCTGTTACCACGGATGAAAGACCAGCATTATTCGCTATACACGATGAATAGGCACCGCGAGACCCTTGACATTCATGACACTAGGAGGTACAGCGGACCGGTTGATCAAACGACGAGGTGGCATAAGTCTGAATACCACAGCGACCATACTGAAATGGTAAAAAAATTCCTTTTTCACCTTTCTTCTTTGTTTTCATGCGTGCGCGTGTTGAACAATTTTTGTTGTGATGTGTATTTTTGTTTTTTTTATTATTTCCACCAGATGATCAGGATGACTGCATTGTTGAAGAAGGTTTACGGAGAAAAGGAGTACAAGAGAAAGGAGTCGGTAGACTGGGTCGATGTTTCAAAGAAAGCTAGCTTTTTGGGCTCCCCTGAGCAGGGCCCCAATGAGTGCGGCTTTTTTGTTCTGAAGATGGCTCAGTTTTATGACGGCAAAAGCTTTGTTGTGAAATTCGCAAAGCGTAATGTAAGTATCTTTTTTTAACCCAATAATAATCCCTCATTCCTTGATATTTTTTTTGTCAGTTTCTTTTTTGTGGATGATGTTGTATATTTGTTTATTTTATTTTTTTCTTCATCGCAGTAAGCTGTTCTTCAGGATTGGAAGGCTGAGTTTTTGTTCCAGATCCTGTTCCACCCTGAAAACATGGTCGTAGTCACCGAGTTCCCGGAGGATCTAAGAAATCTCTGCATTTCTCTTGGCTTTTCTCCAAAACTGCATTCGCAGGAGCAGGATGAGGCATAAAAGATAGCAGATCTTTTTCTATGTGTGTTGATGTCTTTTTCGTGTGTGCTCCAGAACTTTCTGTAAACAGTAATGTATGGTCGCTGTGTGTAGTTCTCGATCTGCAAAACTGTTCACACCATGCTATGTGCTTTTGTATATACCGATCTAGTTAGTTTTTGTGTTTTTCTTTTCGTGGCAGACAGTGACAATGTCAAATTTGTACATAATGGAGCTTTCAGCCAACTCCTCCTTGTGAATTGTAACATGTTCGCAACGCACTGCATTCACTCATATGAGTAGCAACCAAGTTTTTTTAAATATACGCATCCGCACTGCATCTCACCTTATCACATGGGACTGCAAAGACGAATTCAACGTGTTTGTCGTCGAGTTTCAAAATTTTGGAAAAATTGTATTAGAAGACAGAAAATCAACCGTATCTGCTAAGGGAGAGCTCAATTTTTTTCATTTTTTTGCACTAAGCGCACTGCACTGTGTACTCGAAGCGTACTGCACTGTAAGCTTTAAACGCACCACGCACGCACTGCACTATACGTGAAGCCTAGTCTAACTCTACATTTTTTTTCTTTTCTAACTGCATTCTATATTGATTCACGGTCATGTTAGATTCTATACGACGAAGGGAACTGCATTCTCAAAATGACATTCTGATCTCAGGGTTTTCATACAGAAGAGAACCGCATTCTGAGAATGACATTCTCATCTTATTTCTTTCATATAGAAGAGAACCGCATATTATCAA
>LR738714.1:74072276-74114837 GCA_902687465.1 Secale cereale
CATTGGTCACAAAGTATGTATGGCATATGTTATATCTATTCATTTTTGAACTTCAATATTACATGTTGAATTCTTTTTTTTTTGCAGTCCACTGAACACAAGCTATATATATTATATACGATACGATATATATAAAGGATGAAGTTAATATATTTTTAAAATGTAAAACTGCATATGTGTTGATCTATGTCCTTTTCCTGCTGCTTCTTCTCAGATTGTGCACTGCATTTGTTTCAATGGTTGTTGCTGCTTCTGTCTTGCTCTTGTTGTTCGCATTACCCCTCGTAACGCGACCGTGCGACTGCGATGCTTGCCTACGCGCTGTATTCTGCGTTCTGTCTCTCCCCCTCGTTTTTGATGATGGTTCTTCGATGTCTTCATCTTCTTCTTCTTCTTCCTCATCTTCTTCTTCTTCTTCGTCATCTTCCTCTTCAGTTTCATCAGCTTCGCTCGCTTCCTCGTTCTCTTCTCTGTCAGCATCTTCTTCGTCATCTTCTTCATCTTTTTTTTCTGTTCTATTTGGACATGTTCTTGCGTTATGCTTCTCTCTCTTGTTGCAGACGCTACATAGTCTTCTGTTTGTCGTATCATCTTGTTGGTTAGCTTGGTGATTTGTGGTGGCATTTTCAGCCTGGATTTGTTTCAGCCTCTCCTTACATGTTCTTGAGTTGTGTCCCGCAATCTTATTGCATGATTTACACATCCTTACCCCAAGTGGTCTTCCTCCGCTGTCCAGTTCTGGCTCAGGCCTGCTATTTTTTTCAGGGCTTTTTTCATTTGCTGCAGCTTTTTTATTGGCTTATTTGCTCTCTTTCTTTCTCCTTTTGTGTTTGAAACAGGCGGGGGAAGAATTGTGTCATCCATATTATGAACTGCACCATCAGCAGCATGATCGCGCTCCTTTCCTTGTTCTTCACCCCGCGCATCCATGATCTTCTCTGCTTCTTCTTCTTCGTTTATTACGTTCACTTCTTGTATGAGTTCTCTCATCCCAGCTAAAGCTCTGTTGTACCCTCTATCCGATTTGACACCCCTGTTCGCCAGGTCCATTGCTGTTTCTGCAAGTAGTCTCCTACGGCAGAACATCGAACTCCCATCTGGAGCAGTTTGCTCATAGTCTCTGCGGTCAAAGGTTGGATTTTGGCGTGCGTTCCGTGTGTATCTCTTCAATATGTACTCTTCAGGTATCTTGTCCACCCGCAGCTAATCCAACATCCATATGATGTGCACGCAGAACAGGCCTGCAGCAAAAGATTTTTTTTGGTTATTCATGTCAGCAAACTTCACATAAATATGCAACATTTTTTCAATTTTTGGATTTGTGAACTGCATTATAAATAT
Organism: Secale cereale; assembly: GCA_902687465.1. Taxonomy (NCBI): domain Eukaryota; kingdom Viridiplantae; phylum Streptophyta; class Magnoliopsida; order Poales; family Poaceae; genus Secale; species Secale cereale. The sequence continues at coordinate 74,073,618 of LR738714.1, forward strand.
GTCATGGGTCTACTGTTCTAGTGAACTTCACTAAGTTTTTTTTTCATCTCTTTTTTGCTACCAGCCATAAGTGAACTTCATTATGTTTTTTGTGTGCTTATTTTTTTGTTTTCCTGTCTCACTGACCTGTGTGTGTCCACAGCTTGCATTCGCATTCGTAGATACCGTTCGTCACATCAGCAACTACCTGGAACTCGTGTCTTGCCCAATCAAAATCATCAGACCGGTTGTAGTGGCGCACCAAATATTTCGTCGGGTTGTCAGTGGACTGCTCTGATCTGAATGCAGTGCTGCGGTAGTGTGTTTGCTTGAAGTCAGCAAAGACCGCCCTGGTGTAAATCTTGGAGAGCTGAACCTCGAAACCAAACTGAGTAGTAGTCTTTATTTCCGTCTATGAAACAAAGAAAACCAGTTAAGTAGTTGTTTTTCACAGCAAAAATCAAGGAAGCGAGTAGTGTTTTATTAATTGCTCATCCAGCTTAGAAACTTTGCTCTGGTTATATACCTCGTTAGCTATGATCTCCGCGTGCTCGACGCCCTTCCTTGTCTGGATGCACCTGTCCACCTGCGATGAAAAGATGTGTAGGTCGTGTCTTTCCTTGACAAAGTTCCTCTTCAAGATTCCGTTCATGCTTTCACTTCTCTGTGTCGACGTCATCCGTGCACAGAACACCTCCTTGTAGTAAGCTGATATCCATTCTTTTCGGTCTGTCCAGAGCGCCTTCATAATCTCATCATTTTGCAGGTTATACTTTTCCATGAGCTCATGCCAAGCGCGTTCAAACTCTGATGGCATCAGTGGGTGGTTGAGAACGGAGGTCAGCTCATCCTTGAATGTCTCATACGCTTTGTACAGCAAGGACAGGTGATCCTTGTATTTTTTTCAGTATATGCCAATGACATAACTTGTGCGGCGTGCCTATTAGCGTACTTTTTATCGCGGCATCCATGGAGGGGCATTGATCTGCATGTTTTTGAAAAATCAAGCAGTGAGTTATTGAGAGAACTGCATATCCTTTTTCTGCTTTTTTCTTTTTTTCATTGGATGGAAGAAATGGACTACAAAACTTGGCAGTGAACTGCATTGTTATTTAAACGCATTCTTTTTTTTCAGCATACCTGTGAGTATGCAGATTGGCCGCTTGTTGTTCATGCAACGTAAGAACGTCCGGAACACCCACTCGAAAGTCGGTATTGTTTCGTCTCTGATGAGAGCCACAGCGAATATTGTACTTTGGAGGAGGTGGTTGACTCCAACGAAGACGGCAAGAGGCATGTGGAACTTGTTGGTCTTGTAGGTCGTGTCAAATGTGACACAATCTCCAAAATCTTCGTACGATCCCCTGCAGCTCGCGTTCGCCCAGAATATGTTCCGCACACGGTTATCGACATCTTTGTCGTAATCATAGAAGAACTCCGGGTTTATTTGCTGCATCTTCTCAAAGGAAGCCAGGAGTTTCTTCACATCGTCCTCTGTTTCCTCCCTCGCGAATTGGTGCTTCCTGCAGTTCGAAATAATAATATACTTGCAGCATTAGGGACATACAGAAAATGCACAAACGAACTGCATGAAATAGATGAGATATTGTTTTTTGTTTAGTGAACGTACCTGTTCACCCAGTCACGGCTGGTGCGCCCCATAAAGTGCAGCCCTCCTGACATCCTTGACAGGGTTGACATCATCTGCGTGTGCGTCAGGTTGTCGCTCTGCATGTCCTTCACTAGTTTATCAAGTAACGGATCATCCGTCTTATGCGAGTGCATGTGCAGAAGCATAGCCGGGCTGTCAATCATCCTGTGGTTGTGATTGAGCTCAATCTCTGCTATCACAAACACATCCTTGATTTTTTTTCAATCTCATTCCCGCCTTGCAGCCAGTCCTCTATGATGTTTTATCTCGTTTTCTGTCATAATCAGTGACAGTTTCTTTGCTTCTGCCTTCCTTTGAGCACACTATGTATCTGTTTGTTCTGTATCCGTCGTTTTTGCGTGTGCCGAAGCCTGCATGCCTTGCATACGTGTTGTAGAATTCTCGCGTCGCAGCGTGTGATGTGAATTGCATACCTTTCACAGGCACAAGTTCTTGGAGCATGTTCTCATCCTGCACACACAATATGGAATGTTTTTTTGTTAATGAGAATGCACAAGCTGAAAGAATGTGTAAGTGAACTGCAGTAGTTAGGCAAGGATGCTTACATGCTGATGGCTTCTCGCCCCTCGTTGGTTACCCCAAGTGGAAGGTTTGAGATGCAGTGTAGCGGTAGTTTTCCCTTGGCAAAGATACCAAGGTTCGAATTCCCCTGAGACTCCAAGGTTCAACAAGAAGGTGTCAACTGCTAATGGCGCCAGATACTTAGAAATTAACTGGACCTGCACACAGATACAAATAACTTTGCTCCCAACGAGTACAGAGAGGTTGTCAATCCCTCCGGCCTTGTCGTTTACAAAGGATCAAACGCAAGAGATAATAGTGATAGGTATAATTGCAACTAGTAAGTAAAAGCAGAAAGTAAATAGCGGATGTGATCGATGATAATAATATGGACCGGGGTCCCATGATGTTTACTAGTGACGTCTCTCTCCCAAAAGACAATAAAACAGCTATGTGAGGTAAACGAATTACAGCTGGGCAATTGACATAATTATGTGCGCAAACCAATGCTAACTATGCTGCAAGAAAGGTTGAGGCTCAAAAGCATGGGCGGTATGCCAAGGTAAGTAGACTGAAATCCATCTGCATCTACTACTAATCATCCACCTTGAGATATCTATCCAGAACATCTCGCTGGTATTAAGTTGCGAGTCCCACCCATAGTGTAAACTCAAAGCAACAGACAACTGCATTAAAAGAACTTTGCGTAAAGTAAACAATCCTTGCACCCGCGAGTACAAGCACCGTTGTTTTCCCCCTTGTGGCAACAGCACATCCCCTAGACTCATGTTTCTGTCACTCAAACTAGTCATCGAGGGGCATGAACCCACAATCAAGCATAACGTTCCCTCTTGGAGTTACTACCTACTACTTGGCCAAAGCAATAAACAGCAACGGAGAACATGCAAGAATTACTCAAGAACATAAATATAAAAGAGGTAAATCAAATATATTACTCACACACAATCTGAACATAATCTCACAATCCATCGGATCCCAGCAAACTCAACATAGCAACAGCATAAGGATTACATATGTGCCTCGATCATGTAGGGCAGCTCACGAGGTCTAATTAGTGAAGAACAAAGAGGGGAGGAGAACATCACATAGCTACTGGTCATGGACCCATGGTCCAAGGGAGACTACTCACAACTCATCCGGGAGGCATCCATGGTGGTGGAGAGGCTCCCGGTGGTGATCCTCCCCTCCGGCAGGGTGCCGGGAAGAGTTCTCCTGGTGCTCCCGATCTTGGAAGCACGGCGGCGGCGGAACAGAGATGAGATTGCGAAAAAGGGTTCCGTCCTCGAGGGTTTCGGGACGCGGTGTAAATATATGCCAAAGGGGGGCATCAGCGGAGACCTGGGGGGGCCAGGCGCCCCCCCCCCCCCCGGGCGCGGCCAGGAGGGCGGCCGCGCCACCAGGGCGCCTGGAGCCCTGGTGGCCCCCCTCCGGCCCTACTTTGGCCGCAAGGAAGCTTCCGGAACGCTGATTTTTTTATATAATTTTTCCGGGATTTTTCTGGCAGTTTACGTAATGGGAAAACCTGAAATACAAAAACAGCAGAAAACAGAAACTGGCACTGGGGTGCACTGAGTTAATAGGTTAGTCCAAATATGATCAAAAGTGTATGGAAGTATATAAATATCATAGCAATATCACACAAAAGAGGCATGGAGCAAGCAGAAATTATAGATACGTTTTGGACGTATCAACATCCCCAAGCTTAATTCCTGCTCGTCCTCGAGTAGGTAAATGATAACAAGCATAATTTCTGTGGTGGCATGCTATTAACCATATAAGAACTTTTTACAATCACATGACAAGTGCTTACTGAGACAATGAATCTGTAGTAATTAAGTTGCCTTATGAGAAAATCACAAAGAACTGAAAGTTTTACAATATGATACTGAAACACTCAATAGATTTGTAATGAGCATGGTGTGCAAATATGATAAAGTGGTACCTCGCTTGCCCCCTTTAGTGAAGCAAAACATAAATGCAGGGGCACCTCCAAGGTTTAATTGATGACTAGATACAATGATTTCAGAATAAACGATATCATAATCATGCAAAAGACAATGCTACTTTGGGACAATGCACATTACACTCAGAATGACAATCATGCTCTCAGTAGTTGGTGCTTTAAAGAAGGTGGAGACTCTCGAACTGTGGCTTTTGATGACAAGGTTGAAAACCCATGGTCGGAAACAAAAACTAAACATGTACCAGAGCTCTTGGTTTTAAAAACAGAGGTAATAATAATAATTATTTAGATTATGCATATTTCGTCAACGAATGCTAGCAGATAACTCAATCACTTCTTGAGCTGGACAAGTTTCGAGGAACGGCTCCCGAATGAGGACGATCACATCCTCTTAATCTCCTTTGTTTATCACTGCCAAAGTTTTCTGATTTCTCATGAACAAAGCGTGAAGGAGGGTTTGTTTGTTGTATAATTTTTTAATGAGCCGGGCGCACTCTATGCCAGTTCCTTCTCGTATTATGGGTTTGCACATTAGACATGCAATCCCGGGGTGAAGCTTGTCCAACTTAAAAAGATCATGAATTAACTACTACTTCCTCATGAACTAAAACAGAGGCACAAAAGAGAAATGCTTTTTTGAATAATTTCGAGATGGTACATGAAAGTCTTCGTTAGGAATGGCAGGTAAATACCATGTATAGGAAGGTATGGTGGACTCATATGGCATAACTGGTTTAAAAGATTTTGGATGCACAAGCAGTCAGTCCGCTTAGTACAGGCGAAGGTTAGCAAAATACTGGGAGCGACCAACTAAAAGAGCAATGACGGTCATAATCATGCAGAGCGACAAAGCAACATTGAATCAGGCATGGAAGTTATATCGCTACTCAGAAATTAAAGATCATCAAGGCTTGATAGACTTTCTTTACAGTCTTAAATATGCGTGAGCATACGCCAAGTCAATCAAAATAAATTCTTGAAGGAAGATATCACTAAACCATACCACATCATAGGCAAACAAATCATGTTGGTACTCCAATAACACATTGAGAACCCCCCAGCTATTTGAGACTAACCATAAGAAAACATGAACAACTAAGCATCATTATGCACATAGCATTTTATCATAGACATATCAACCAATGCAACAGAAGCCAACTCTCTTAATAAGATAAGCATGATAACTAAAGAGAGTTCCAGCGACCAACTAAACAAAAGCTCTTTAAAAAGATAAGCATGAAAACTAAGAGTTGAACATGATAGTAGCTATTGAAAGACCAAGAACACACACAGCAAAGATAGACATGAAAATTCTATGTTATGTTCTAGGTTGAAGTGGAGCGTGTTTCTCTCCCACACAAAGAAAGCTGAGTTCCAACTCGTTATGAACAGCAAGCAAAGCTAAAGAAAACTAAAAAGGAAACTAAAAGCAAGACGCTCCAAGCATAGCACATAACACATGAAGTGATAAGAATATAGTGGAACGAAAGACGAACTGATAATTATAGATGGAGAAGGGGATGCACGGGGGCATCCCCAAGCTTGGACGCTTGAGTCTTCTTGAATATTTCTTGGGGGTGCATGGGGGCATCCCCAAGCTTGAGCGTTTGACACTCCTCAATCTTTTTATCATCTTCCCTCGCACACTTGAAAACTCCCTTCATACATAACTCATCATAATCTGATTAGCAAGGTTAGTACCCATAATAAAATAATTGTTCCTTGCTGGAAATAAGGATATTCTGGAAGGTCTACTGTTTCTCAAGATTGCCAAAAGGTTTTTGCAAAGAAAAAGCAAGCTCAAGGTTTGCAAAATGAAGGAAAGGCAAAACGGGACAGAATCTGCGAAAAACAGACCAGCAGGTAGTAAATAATTTTTTCGGGGCACTTCTGCAACTCAAATAAAAAAACTCAGAACATACGCCCGAAAGACAATTGTATAGAGCACGCTGTCGAAAAAATTCAGACCAAAAAGATGATCTGGTGATTTTATACGAATTTTTCTATCCAAGGACAGAATCTGTTTCCTGGACAGCACGTCACAACTTTTGAACTTTCTTGCAATCAGAGGCTAAACTTGGCACAAAGCTGAAAAGTAAAGATACAATGATGATGCTACTGTAGTAACAACATCAAGACACAACAAAAGCAAAATAAAATTTTATTCATTGTGGGCTGCCTCCCAAAAGCGCTTTCTTTTATGCCTTTAAGCTAGGCATAATGCAAAGAGATCAAGTCTTATCAAGAGCGAAAGAATAGCTAGCCCGTATAACGGACTCAAAAGGTAACTTAATCTTCTTTCTAGGGAAGTGTTCCATCCCTTTGATGGAAATCTAGGACTTCTGATTCCCTCAAAGCACCAAATCCTAACATGCTTGACTAAACAGAAATGACTACTAGCAAATAATAAAAAAAAAATTGTGATTTTTGATAGAAGACACTAAAGCAAAAACTGAAAGGTAAACTAACAAGACTAAAAAGTAAAGGTAAAAGATAGCGTGCAACTCCCCTATCTTGAAGAGTGGAGTCCCCGGTAACGGCGCCAGAAAACTTTGCTTGATGGCTTCTTGATACGTCCAAAACGTATCTATAATTTCTGCTTGCTCCATGCCTCTTTTGGGTGATATTGCTATGTTATTTATACACTTCCATACACTTTTGATCATATTTGGACTAACCTATTAACTCAGTGCACCCCAGTGCCAGTTTCTGTTTTCGGCTGTTTTTGTATTTCAGGTTTTCACATTACGAGACCTGCCAGAAAAAATCCAGAGAAAAATATATAAAAAATCAGCGTTCCGGAAGCTTCCATGCGGCCAAAGTAGGGCCGGAGGGGACCCACAGGGGCTCCAGGCGGCCTGCCCACGCGGCCCCCCTGGCCGCGCCGGGGGGGCGCCTGGGCACCCCTGACCCCCTCTGATGCCCCCCTTTGGCATATATTTACACCGTGTCGCAGAAACCCTGATTCCAGACCCCTTTTCTCCAGACGTGATTCCGATCTCCGCCGCCATCGCCATCAAGCTTCGGGGGACCAGAATTCCTGCGCCGGCACCCTGCCGGGACGGGGAAGTGCCCCCGGATTCATCTCCATCGACGTTGCTTCCTCCCTCCATGATGCGGGAGTAGTTCCTCCTCGGGGCTGAGGTTCTTACCAGTAGCTATGTGGTCAATTCTCTCTCCCATGATGTGATCTTCGTTGTGATCATAGGCTATGTTAATCTAGGGTGATCCCATGATATTTCCCCTTCCTCTATGTATTGGATTGATGTACTCACTTGTCTTTATCTAGTATAATCCCCGAGACCAAGGTGACAGCGGTCTATTGGACATGGATTAGAAAAGTATTTTTATGAGTGATTTCCTCTCTTGTGTGTTGATTGAAGATTGAGAGTCTCTTGGTGCTTGTCTTTGACTATCCTTTAGATATGTTGTGGTGATTGTGGGACTCTCTTTGGATGGCCGCGGTGACATTGGGAAATCCTTAGATTGAGAACTACGAACTTTGAGGTGTGCTTTTGTAGCCCTACATAATTCTCGTCCTCTCTTGACCACGAAGGAATGACCTCCGAGTGTGTCCCCTTTGCATGTTTTATGGGAAATATCATGTGATTCGATTATGTTAATGTTGTTGGGAGTTGCCACTAGTGAAAGTATGAAGCCTAGGCCTTGTTTCCACCATTGCAATACCATTTGTGCTCACGTTTACCACTTGTTTGCTTGCTGCACTTTTTATTACAGATTTATATTACTTTGCTTTGCCACTCCTATCATCCATATCACTTGCCATATAACATCTCTTCGCCGAACTAGTGCACCTATACAACTCCTAGTTGTATTAGGTGTGTTGGGGACACAAGAGACTTCTTGTATCTTAGTTGCAGGGTTGCTTGAGAGAGACCATCTTCAACCTCTACTTCCCTGAGTTCGATAAACCTTAGGTCATCCACTTGAGGGAAATTGCTGCTGTCCTACAAACCTCTGCGCTTGGAGGCCCAACATAGTCTACAAGAGTAGAAGCGTGTGTAGACATCAAGCTATTTCTGGCGTTGTTGCCGGGGAAGTGAGTGCTTGAAGGTATATCTTTAGATCTTGCAATTAAATCTTTTTGTTTCTTGTTTTTATTTCACTAGTTATGTTTATGGAAAACCGTGCTATTGGATCGTTGCTTGCGGGAAGACGCCCCACACTTGTGGTGGTTGCTCCTCCCCCTACTGAAATTGTGCCCTATAAAATACCAGCTGGTATTATCGATTATGTTTTGGCTAATCGTTATGCAGGAGACAAACATCCCGGTGAACACTTGTTATATCTGTCACAACTATGTTCATTATTTAAGCTTGCGGGTGTATCAAAGGAGTTTGTCATGAGGAAATTATTTGCCTTGTCACTGAAAGGAAAAGCATTGGAATGGTATAGGCTACTAGATGACTCTCACCTGCTGGATTGGGAAGAGATTCAGTCTCTCTTTTACTCCAAGTTTTATCCTCTTCATGAAGTCCATGAGAATAGGAATTATGTTTATAATTTCTATCCTCATGACGGAGAGAGCATAGCTCAAGCTTGGGGGAGACTGAAAACGTTAATGCTAAAATGTCCTAACCATGGGCTCCCCAAAGATATGATTATTACTAATTTCTATGCGAGGCTTTCTCGACAGGATAAAGATTTGCTCGACGCTTCCTCTATGGGTTCTTTCACAAACAAAAAGATTGATGCTAAATGGGAACTCCTTGAAAGAATTCAACGCAACACTGAAGATTGGGAGATCGACAAAGGTAAAGAGTCAGGTATAATTTATGAGTATGATTGCATTAAGTCCTTTGTTGAAACTACAAGTTTTAATAAGTTTAGTGCTAAGTTTGGGCTTGATTCTCAACTCCTTGTTGATTTCCTCAAATCTTTTGCTTCACATCTTAATATGCCTAAGGAGGATTGGAACAAGCATCATAAACCTTTTAGAGAGATTTGCAAAGAAAATGAAATTGTTCATGATGATTGCAACATGCATGATCCAATTCCTAAAAATGAAGTTTTATATAAGCATGTTAATTTTTGTGGAGTGGATAGACCTTGTGAAAGGCCTATGATTGAAGAAGAGAAGTATTGTAAGCAACATAAGCATGAAAGAACAATCACTTGGGTCAGAGATTTAAATGAAATTGCTAGAGAATTATGTGACCTTTATCCTTTTACTTGTGAACTTTGCCGTATAGAGGGTCACTTTAATTTTCAATGCATGAACTTTCAAAACATAACTGTTAACCGGTTGTGTGATAACATGATCACCTCTGATCTTTATGATGAGCTTATGTTATTTTTGATGTGTGGAGAGTTATCAGGAAAGACTTCTTGGCTAGATGTTAATGCCATAGGAATAAAAAACACTTTGCAAAATTGCCATCTCTATTGTGTTGTTAATTGCCATGAAAATGATTACATAAGTAAGATTAGAAAGGAGGGAACTTTGCCAAAGTATAAAAATGACTCTTATATTTCTAATAGAAAGGAGAGTTTCTCCCAAGTTTCCCCTATTGTTTCTAATGATAAACCAGGATATGTGGAGAAGCTTCATCTCCAACCACTCCCTCCTAAGGTTAAGAAGAAGAAAAAGAAGAGGAGGAGGAAGAGGAGCAAGAAAGAAGAAGAATGGGTATCAACCTGGCCTGAGCATATTCCTCCCATCAACTTTTATCCTAACGGTTGTAAGTTTAAAGAAGAAGGTGAAGTTTATTGCCTTAATTATCATCTTGATGATACGTCCGTAGGTACTATTGAAGATGATTTTGATTATGATATGCATGTTACTTATTGTGATTGGGAAAATGATGATAATGCTACTTATGATCTTGAAAATCTTTTTGGTACCAACTCTGAAAGTGATGATATGGGAAGCTCTAAGCTTGGGGTTGATAGGATTGCAAATCCTTTACCCACTAGTGATGTGATAATTGATATTCTTTTGCTAGTAAGAATAAAGACAACATGTTTACAAATATAGTTGCTAGCAATGATAATGCTCTTCTCTACCATGATGATGTTATAACTCCAACCTATAGTGATTATAAAGGTACCTATGACATAAGGAGAAATTATCCTTATGAAACTTGTCACAATCATGGAGGGCATTACTCCCTTGTTGAACACCACCCTCCTACTACACAATTAATCTATAGTGTTCAAGTGGTTTATGATAGTCCTACTCCCACTATTACCAATGAGAAAGATTATGCTTATGTGGAGAGTAAGAGTACCTTTTTGCATGTGGATCATGGTAACAATGCTTTATGTGATGCTTATATTGTTGAGTTCATCCATGATGCCACTGAAATTTATAATGAGAGAGGGAGACTTGGTTCTAAATATCTTAATAATAAGAAGTTTCCTCTCTTTATGGTGAATATTTTGAAGTTATGCTGGTTTTGCCTTCCTATGCTAGTTGCTTTGTGCTTTAATGAATTATTCTATTGCAATATTCCTATGCATAGGAAGCATGTTAGGCTTAAATGTATTTGGTATTTGCTTCTTGATTCTCTCTTTTGTTCTTCAACTCTTATTCCTACGAGAGCATCATTAAAGTCTTAAGCCTATCTTTATGGCTATAAAGAAAGAGCTCTAGGGAGACAACCCTTGTTATCCTTGTTTTCAGTTTGTTCTTTCAGTTTTCAGTGGTATTGATGTTGTTACTACAGTAGCATCATCATTGTATCTTTACTTTTCAATTTTGTGCCAAGTGTAGCCTCTGATTGCTAGAAAGTTCAAAAGTTGTGAGGTCCTGTCCAGGAAACAGATTCTGTCCTTGGATAGAAAAATTCGTATAAAACCAACAGATCATCTTTTTGGTCTGAATTTTTTCGACAGTTGCTCTATATAATTGTATTTCGTGCATCTGTTCTGAGTTTTTTGATTAGAGTTGCATAAGTGCCCCGAACAAATCAATTACTACCTGCTGTTCTGTTTTTCACAGATTCTGTCATGTTTTGCCTTTCCTTCATTTTGCAAACCAAGAGCTTGCTTTTTCTTTGCAAAAACCTTTTGGCAATCTTGAGAAACGGTAGACCTTCAAGAATATCTTTATTTCCAGCAAGGTATAATTATTTTATTATGGGTACTAACCTCGCTAATCAGAATATGATGAGTTATGTATGAAGGGAGTTTTCAAGTGTGCGAGGGAAGATGATAAAAAGATTCAGGAGTGTCAAACGCTCAAGCTTGGGGATGCCCCCGTGCACCCCCAAGACATATTCAAGGAGACTCAAGCGTCTAAGCTTGGGGATGCCCCCGTGCATCCCCTTCTCCATCAACATTATCAGTTCGTCTTTCGTTCCACTATATTTTAATCACTTCATGTGTTATGTGCTATGCTTGGAGCGTCTTGCTTTTAGTTTTCTTTAGTTTTTCATAACGAGTCGGAACTCGGCTTTCTTTATGTGGGAGAGAAACACGCTCCACTTCTACCTAGAACATAACATAGAATTTTCATGTCTATCCTTGCTGTGTGTGTTCTTTGTCTTTTAATAGCTACTATCATGTTCAGCTCTTGGCTTTCATGCTTATCTTTTCAAAGAGCTTTTGTTTAGTTGGTTGCTTGAACTCTCTTTAATTACCATGCTCACCTTATTAAGAGAGTTTGCTTCCGTTGCATTGGTTGATATGTCTATGATAAAGATGCTACGTGCATGATGGCGCTTAGTAGTTCATGTTTTCTTATGGTTAGTCTCAAATAGCTGGGGGGTTCCCAATGTGTTATTGGAATACCAACCTGATTTGTTTGCCTATGATGTGGTATGGTTTAGTAATATCTTCCTTCGAGAATTTATTTTGATTGACTTGGCGTATGCTCACGCATATTTAAGACTGTAAAGAAAGTTTGTCAAGCCTTGATGATCTTTTGTTTCTGAGTAGCGATATAACTACCATGCCTGATTCAATGTTGCTTTGTCGCTCTGCATGATTATGACCGTCATTGCTCTCTTAGTTGGTCGCTCCCAGTCTTTTGCTAACCTTCGCCTGTACTAAGCGGACCGACTGCTTGTGCATCCACATCCTTTAATCCAGTTATGCCATATGAGTCCACCATACCTTCCTACATGGTATTTACCTGCCATTCTTAACGGAGACTTGCATGTGCCATCTCGAAATTATTCAAAGAAAAAGCATTCTTATTTTGTGCCTCTGTTGTAAGTTCATGAGGAAGTAGTGGTTAATTCATGACCTTTTTAAGTTGGACAAGCTTCACCCCGGGATTGCATGTATAATGTGCAAACCCATAATACGAGAAGGAACTGGCATTGAGTGCGCCCGACTCAAAAAGATAATATAAAAAACAAACCCTCCTTCACGCTTTGTTCATGAGAAATCAGAAAACTTTGGCAGTGATAAACAAAGGAGATTAAGAGGATGTGATCGTCCTCATTCGGGAGCTGTTCCTCGAAACTTGTCCATCTCGAAAAGTGATTGAGTTGTCTGCTAGCATTCGTTGACGAAACATGCATGATCTAAAATAAATTATTACCTCTGTTTTAAAGCCAAGAGCTCTGGTACATGTTTTGTCTTTGTTTCCGACTACGGGTTTTCAACCTTGCCAACAAAAGCCACGGTTCGAGAGTCTCCACCTTCTTTTAAAAGCACCAACTACTGAGAGCATGATTGTCATTCTGAGTGTAATGTGCATTGTCCCAAAGTAGCATTGTCTTTTGCATGATTGTGATATCGTTTATTCTGAAATCATTGTATCTAGTCATCACTTAAACCTTGGAGGTGCCCCTGCATTTATGTTTTGCTTCACTAAAGGGGGCAAGCTAGATATCACTTTATCATATTTGCACATCATGTTCATTGCAAATCTATTTGATGTTTCAGTATCATATTGTAAAACTTTCAGTCCTTTGTGATTTTCTCATGAGGCAACTTAATTACTATAGATTCATTGTCTCAGTAAGCTTTTGTCATATGACTATGAAAAAGTCCTATATGGTTAATAGCATGTCACCACAGAAATTATTCTTGTTATCATTTACCTACTCGAGGACGAGCAGGAATTAAGCTTGGGGATGTTGATACGTCCAAAACGTATCTATAATTTCTGCTTGCTCCATTCCTCTTTTGGGTGATATTGCTATGTTATTTATACACTTCCATACACTTTTGATCATATTTGGACTAACCTATTAACTCAGTGCACCCCAGTGCCAGTTTCTGTTTTCGGCTGTTTTTGTATTTCAGGTTTTCACGTTACGAGAACTGCCAGAAAAAATCCAGAAAAATTATATAAAAAATCAGCGTTCCGGAAGCTTCCATGCGGCCAAAGTAGGGCCAGAGGGGACCCACAGGGGCTCCAGGCGGCCTGCCCACGCGGCCCCCCCTGGCCGCGCCGGGGGGGCGCCTGGGCACCCCTGACCCCCTCTGATGCCCCACTTTGGCATATATTTACACCGTGTCGCGGAAACCCTGATTCCAGACCCCTTTTCTCCAGACGCGATTCCGAACCCCGCCGCCATCGCCATCAAGCTTCGGGGGACCAGAATTCCTGTGTCGGCACCCTGCCTGGACGGGGAAGTGCCCCCGGATTCATCTCCATCGACGTTGCTTCCTCCCTCCATGATGCGGGAGTAGTTCCTCCTCGGGGCTGAGGTTCTTACCAGTAGCTATGTGGTCAATTCTCTCTCCCATGATGTGATCTTCGTTGTGATCATAGGCTATGTTAATCTAGGGTGATCCCATGATATTTCCCTTCCTCTATGTATTGGATTGATGTACTCACTTGTCTTTATCTAGTATAATCCCCGAGACCAAGGTGACAGCGGTCTATTGGACATGGATTAGAAAAGTATTTTCATGAGTGATTTCCTCTCTTGTGTGTTGATTGAAGATTGAGAGTCTCTTGGTGCTTGTCTTTGACTATCCTTTCGACATGTTGTGGTGATTGTGGGACTCTCTTTGGATGGCCGCGGTGACATTGGGAAATCCTTAGATTGAGAACTACGAACTTTGAGGTGTGCTTTTGTAGCCCTACATAATTCTCGTCCTCTCTTGACCACGAAGGAATGACCTCCGAGTGTATCCCCTTTGCATGTTTTATGGGAAATATCATGTGATTCGATTATGTTAATGTTGTTGGGAGTTGCCACTAGTGAAAGTATGAAGCCTAGGCCTTGTTTCCACCATTGCAATACCATTTGTGCTCACGTTTACCACTTGTTTGCTTGTTGCACTTTTTATTACAGATTTATATTACTTTGCTTTGCCACTCTTATCATCCATATCACTTGCCATTTAACATCTCTTCGCCGAACTAGTGCACCTATACAACTCCTAGTTGTATTGGGTGTGTTGGGGACACAAGAGACTTCTTATATCTTAGTTGTAGGGTTGCTTGAGAGAGACCATCTTCAACCTCTACTTCCCTGAGTTCGATAAACCTTAGGTCATCCACTTGAGGGAAATTGTTGCTGTCCTACAAACCTCTGCGCTTGGAGGCCCAACATAGTCTACAAGAGTAGAAGCGTGTGTAGACATCACTTCTCGCCCCTCGTTGGTTACCCCAAGTGGAAGGTTTGAGATGAAGTGTAGCGGTAGTTTTCCCTTGGCAAAGATACCAAGGATCGAATTCCCCTGAGACTCCAAGGTTCAACAAGAAGGTGTCAACTGCTAATGGCGCCAGATACTTAGCAATTAACTGGACCTGCACACAGATACAAATAACTTTGCTCCCGACGAGTACAGAGAGGTTGTCAATCCCTCCGGCCTTGTCGTTTACAAAGGATCAAACGCAAGAGATAATAGTGATAGGTATAATTGCAACTAGTAAGTAAAAGCAGAAAGTAAATAGCGGATGTGATCGATGATGGTAATATGGACCGGGGTCCCATGATGTTCACTAGTGATGTCTCTCTCCCAAAAGACGATAAAACAGCTATGTGAGGTAAACGAATTACAGCTGGGCAATTGACAGAATTATGTGCGCAAACCAATGCTAACTATGTTGCAAGAAAGGTTGAGGCTCAAAAGCATGGGCGGTACGCCAAGGTAAGTAGACCGAAATCCATCTGCATCTACTACTAATCATCCACCTTGAGATATCTATCCAGAACATCTCGCTGGTATTAAGTTGCGAGTCCCACCCATAGTGTAAACTCAAAGCAACAGACAACTGCATTAAAAGAACTTTGCGTAAAGTAAACAATCCTTGCACCCGCGAGTACAAGCACCGTTGTTTTCCCCCTTGTGGCAACAGCACATCCCCTAGACTCATGTTTCTGTCACTCAAACTAGTCATCGAGGGGCATGAACCCACAATCAAGCATAACGTTCCCTCTTGGAGTCACTACCTATTACTTGGCCAAAGCAATAAATAACAACGGAGAACATGCAAGAATTACTTACGAACATAAATATAAAAGAGGTAGATCAAATATATTACTCAAGCACAATCTGAACATAATCTCATAATCCATCGGATCCCAGCAAACTCATCATAGCAACAGCATAAGGATTACATATGTGCCTCGATCATGTAGGGCAGCTCATGAGGACTAATTAGTGAAGCACAAGAATGGGAGGAGAACATCACATAGCTACTGGTCATGGACTCATGGTCCAAGGGAGACTACTCACAACTCATCCGGGAGGCGTCCATGGTGGTGGAGAGGCTCCCGGTGGTGATCCTCCCCTCCGGCAGGGTGCCGGGAAGAGTTCTCCTGGTGCTCCCGATCTTGGAAGCGGCGGCGGCGGCGGAACAGAGATGAGATCGCGAAAAAGGGTTCCGTCCTCGAGGGTTTCAGGACGCGGTGTAAATATATGCC
Organism: Secale cereale; assembly: GCA_902687465.1. Classification (NCBI taxonomy): domain Eukaryota; kingdom Viridiplantae; phylum Streptophyta; class Magnoliopsida; order Poales; family Poaceae; genus Secale; species Secale cereale. The sequence goes on from LR738714.1 coordinate 74,089,555, forward strand.
AAAGGGGGGCATCAGCAGAGACCTGGGGGGCCCAGGCGCCCCCCCGGCGGGGCCAGGGGGGCCGCGCCACCAGGGCGCCTAGAGCCCTGGTGGCCCCCCTCCGGCCCTACTTTGGCCGCAAGGAAGCTTCCGGAACGCTGATTTTTTATATAATTTTTCCGGGATTTTTCTGGCAGTCTACGTAATGGGAAAACCTGAAATACAAAAACAGCAGAAAACAGAAACTGGCACTGGGGTGCACTGAGTTAATAGGTTAGTCCAAATATGATCAAAAGTGTATGGAAGTGTATAAATATCATAGCAATATCACACAAAAGAGGCATGGAGCAAGCAGAAATTATAGATACGTTTTGTACGTATCACATGCGTGTACTGTTTTTTCTCTAACGGTATTTGCAGCTCACCAATATTTATTGGGCATGGAGGGGTGACAACAGATTTGTGTAATTTAGGATCGCGAGGAGGCAGAAGTGTTGAGAACTTTACTTTTTTGGTTGCTTGCGGCTCTCCTTGATTCTGCTTCCAATTCTTTTGTTGGGCAGTAGGCGGCCTGGGTGGAATTCCACTGTCTCTTTGTCGACGAATCGTTTGCTCATGAACTTGCCGAACTTGCTGGGTTTCAACATTGGCTTGTGGAGGTGCTATATCATCCGTTCTGATCTGCTGGCCAAATGTTTCAAAGACACGCGTGTACCTTGGCTGCATAACTGTTATGATTTGCTCTTCATCATCATCCTCCTCATCATCTTTGTGCGCATGCTCCCCATGAAGACCAGATCGTCGTCGTCCTCCTCCTCATCCTGCGGGTTTTTTGCTTCACTGCCTTCTCCATCTCGAATGATGTTTGGTTCACTGTTTTCATCTTTATCCTCTACATCTTCTTCCACGGAGTACGCAGTTCTGTTTGTTGTGTTAAAGCAACCCCTAGGTATTTCAGGTGTTATCCATCCAGGCATCTCCCACTCTTCTCTTCCAATGCAGTTCAGGGGCTTTGGGTCGTAAATGATTCGAGGCATCTTCTGTTTTGCAGGCATATTAATTTCCTGCACAGTATTAAGCCAAAGCTTTTTATGCACGTCAACAGTGAAATGAACTGCATCTTTCGTACTATATATCATTATATTTTGCAACTGTAAGAAATTGCACTTCAATTTGTCATTCTATAGCAGGGGCACTGTTAGTTAACATGAAGAAACAATGCACTTCAGTTTTAGGCACAACGCTCTACATATGTAAGTCATGGTGGACTGCAATTTTGAGCCATATAGCATTTTTTATTTTTCGAAGTATCTTTTTCTGTTTTCTACTGGGAGACACATGGGACTGCAGTCGACGCAAGAGGGGCACTGCATGGGGATAAAAACGGCACTGCAAACTGGATGTGGGGGTTGGGTATGTGATTTTCTTACATTATATGCAGTTCCCTCCTTCTGCAGATGCAGCTCTGGCTGCTGTTGGCGTGCAGTCCACCTCCGCTGCAGGAACTCATGGGCTTTTTCAACTTTCGCCATTGTTGCGGGAGAAGGCTGGATGTGCACCATTGTAGTTTGCATCCACGACGAATGCGATGGAGAAGGCATCCTTGCAGTACTCTTTCCCCTGTCATGCATAACCGAGGTTGGATGCTTCAGCGGTGGATCCCCAGGTGGTGTTGGGGCGAAGGTGAGGTGCGGCATCGCTTCCTAAACGCCGTCGCAGAAGTATCCTCGTCGACGGACTGCATCGCCGGCCGCTCGGCGCGCGCTCTGCGGTACTGGGTGCGGAAGAAGGCGGGGAGCGGTGGGGGTCGCCGCCGGCCGCCGGAGCGTTGCCGCGCTAGGAGGCGGGAAGGTTTGGGGGTCGCCGCCGCCGCCGGGGCGCTACGACGCTAGGAGGCGGGGAGGGAGGGTGCCGCCGCTGGCCGCCGGCCGTCGGGGCGCTCCCGCGCTAGGAGGTCGGTAGGGGAGGGGACTCCGCTCGCCGCTGGACGCCGGGCCGCTCTGCGCTAGGAGGTCGGTAGGGGAGGGGGAGGGGTGTTATGAGAATAAGGTTTTTGTTAGGAGAATAAGGTCTTAAGGGGTCTTATGAGAATAGACCCACCCTATATATATATATATATATATATATATATATATATATATATATATATATATATATATATAACATGTACAATGTGTAGTATTGTAAAATACCAGCAAACGAAAAAGAATTAAATGGAAAACACAAAATTAAGTGAAAAAGAAATCATAAAACCAAAAAAAAACCAAACCTTGTAGTACCGGTTGGTTTTACCAACCGGTACTAAAGGGCTCCCGGTCCCCGAAGCTGGCTCGTGCCACGTGGTTGCCCTTTAGCACCGGTTCATACTAAACCGGTACTAAGGGGGGGCGCCTTTAGTGCCCACACTTTAGTGCCGGTTATGGAACCGGCACTAAAGGGCCTTACGAACCGGTGCTATTGCCCGGTTCTGCACTAGTGCTCCTCATGCTTGATTACTACGGGAACCCGTTTATCATATAGCTATTGATCTATCTCATCAGAAATATGCCTTCGGGATGGTCTATTTTAATCGTTTATATGAAGGGCGTGTTTCTCCAAACAACAATATCAAGAGATTCACACGGAGACATTAGCACATTGCTCCAATGTATCTCCGGCTGCATTTGATGAGATTCTCAATGGCATACTACATTACATGATAACCTTTTCTGGTATACTATATTACATGATAACCTTTTCTGGTATACATATGAAGAATTACAAGGACATTGATCGACATAGATGAGATATTAAACCCTGCAGCTCAAATCCTATAATTATTTCTATAGTATCTGGTTGGGCAACTCTGTTTTTTGTGCTCAATTTTTATTCACTAAAACGGATAAATTATATTATTCTTATTTTTACTTTGTCCCATCTATAAACAAAAGAACAATGAGATCTCAGTATTAACATTGAGATGCGGGAGGTGCTCTCCCTGCTCTCTTTTCCCTTAGTACGAAGGATGAACAACAATTCATGTTCTATGCAAGTTGTGCTAAACGTCCATATAGGTTATTCCCTTATTGTAGTTTTGTATGCCAAACATTTTTTTTATTTACCCATACCGGAGTTCAAGAATCAGGTAATGTTTATGCCTCAATTATGAAGTAGATCGTGATTTATATCAACAAGATGCTGCAGTCTACATGTGCATTGCGAGAGCGGGAGCGTCCCTGAGTTTGCCTAAATTTTTGGCACAAAGGGCATCGAGTGTGTAAATTGGGTTGGAAGCATTGAACCCTTTGGTCTCGGGCCGCATGTATATATATTGGTAATATCTTGGAGTACAAGAAGAGGATTCGGTTTACAGGAGATAGAGGAGATAGAGATCAGGCTAGGTAGAGATAAAGCTATATTACAATTTGAACGAACCAATATCTCTATCCTATACATATTCTAACACTCCCCCTCAATCTAAACCTCATGAAATTCGACCAAGGTTGAGATTGTATTTGAACTCATCTAACCTCCTCATGGTGAGAGGTTTTGTAAAACCATCAGCAAGTTGATCTCCTGTAGGGATGAACTGAATCTCGAGAAGCTTTCTTGCCACTCTTTCTCTGACAAAGTGGAAATCAACTTCAATATGTTTTGTACGTGCATGGAAGACAGGATTAGCTGACAAATAGGTTGCACCAATATTATCACACCATAGTCTGGCAGCTTTTGGAGTTTTAATTCCAAGCTCATAAAGTAGTGTTTGTATCCACATTACTTCGGCTGTGGCATTTGCCAAAGCTTTGTATTCAGCCTCAGTACTTGATCTAGACACTGTAGGTTGTTTTCTTGCACTCCATGACACAAGATTGGATCCCAGAAATACAGCAAATCCACCAGTAGACCTTCTATCATCAATGCATCCTGCCCAGCCTGCATCAGAGTAGGCAGTAACAAGCATAGAGGAAGACTTGGTAATCTGAAGTCCAAGTCCCTCTGAAAACTTAAGATACCTCAAGATTCTTTTAACTGCAGTCCAATGGGTAGTACTAGGAGCATGTAGATACTGACATACCTTGTTGACCGCATAAGAAATGTCAGGGCGTGTGAGTGTTAAATATTGTAAGGCACCCACCACACTTCTGTAATTTGTTGCATCTTCTGACCCAAGTGCCTCTCCACTTTCAACAGAAAGTTTTTCTGAGGTTGAGATAGGTGTACTCACAGGTTTACAGTTTTCCAGGCCTACTCTTCTGAGTATATCAGAGGTGTATTTTTCCTGTGTCAAAAGTATACCATCTCTTATCTGTTTGACCTCTATGCCAAGAAAATAATGAAGATCTCCCAAGTCTTTGAGGGCAAATTCCAACTTAAGATCTTTAAGCAAACAAGTAGTGGCGCTTGAACTTGAACTTGCAACAATAATATCATCAACATAAACAAGCACAAAAATAGTGACATTCCCTTTACTATAAAAGAACAATGAGGTATCTGCCTTGGATGGTACAAATCCAAGTTGCTGTAGTTGCATGCTCAATCGTGAATACCAAGCTCTTGGGGCTTGTTTTAAACCATATAAAGCTTTATCCAACTTACAGACATAATGTGGCATGCTTCGATTTTCATAACCTGGTGGCTGCCTCATGAACACCTCTTCCTCAAGAACACCATGAAGAAACGCGTTCTGAACATCTAGCTGTCTTAGGCTCCAACCTCTGGAAACAGCAATAGACAAGACAAGTCGAATAGTAGCTGATTTAACAACTGGGCTAAAAGTATCCTCATAGTCAATTCCAAACCTTTGTTTAAAACCCTTAGTAACTAATCTAGCCTTGTATCTGTCTATGCTTCCATCAGATCTTTTCTTAATTTTGTATACCCACTTACAGTCAATGATATTCATGCCACTTTTTGGTGGTACTAGGTGCCACGTTTTATTCTTCATAAGTGCATCATACTCACTATCCATGGCTTCTTTCCAATCTTTATGAGCAAGAGCATCAACTAAATTAACTGGTTCACCGGTAGTGGTAAGGAAAGCACGTTTTTTATCATACCTGATGGTACCATCTCTGTATATCTTTTCTTTAGTAATACCTGACTGAGATCTTGTGTGACGTCGAGTAATTATGGGTGCAGCTGCAGCAGGACCTGTGACAGAAGATCCGGCGGCCACAGAAGATCCTCCCGCTGGACCATGCGCATTGCCTGTCAAAGAAGATCCAGGCGCCACGGGATCGCGCGCCAGATCGGCTGCTGTCGAGATCCGCCTCGGGATCGAGGCGCCACACGTGTCGCCCGCCGATTCCGTGCTGCGGGTGGACGCCCCTGGGCTGGGCCCAGCCTCGATCTCCTAGTCGGGCGACTGGTCGACCAGCGCCTCGTCCTGTGGACGCGTGGCGAGAGAGTCGCCCCCGTCCCCGCCTGGGCTGGTGGGCTCCGCGCTGTCGGCCACTGGGTCGCCAGGCGCCTGCATGGCGGAAGGATCCACGTGGGATCGCGCGCCACTGATTTCGCCAATGATTGGGCTGGCGAGATCCTCCTCGAAATCTGTGACGGCTGCATTTGTCCTTTCTGTACACATAAAATCATGAGCTGAATCTGCACATATATCATCTGAAGTGTAATTTCCTGTGGATTTGTTCACATGGTCAGTCTTAGATAATTCACCCCCGTGATCAGATATTGTGTCAGAGTCAGAAAGGAGTGATATTTCAGCACGAAGAAGTGCGCCTGCATTGGGATGAAGTTTGGCAAACGGAAAAAGAGTTTCATCAAAAACTACATCTCGGGAAATATATATGCGTCCAGTTGCAATTTCTAGACACTTGTATCCCTTATGTAGATTACTATAGCCAAGGAAAACACATTGAGTGGAACGGAACTCAAGCTTATGACGATTATATGGACGTAGATTGGGGTAGCAAGCACACCCAAAAGTTTTAAGGGAATTGTAGTCTGGTTTTTGATGATAGAGGCGTTCCAAAGGAGTAGAGTTGCCAATGACTTTACTAGGAAGTCGATTAATGAGATAAGTTGCTGCAATGAAGGCTTCATCCCAATATTTGAGCGGCATAGATGCATGAGCAAGTAATGATAGACCAACTTCAACTATGTGACGGTGTTTGCGCTCGGCAGAACCGTTCTGTTGGTGGGCATGTGGACAAGAAACATGATGTTGAATACCTATGCTACGGAAGAAAGAGTTGAGTTTTTCATACTCCCCTCCCCAGTCACTCTGAACTGTAAGGATTTTTCTGTTAAAATGTCTTTCAACAAGTTTCTGAAATTCTTGGAAAATAGAAAGGACCTCTGATTTATATTTGAGTAAATAAATCCAGGTAAACTTGCTATAGTCATCGATGAAACTCACATAATATTTATTTCTTCCAAAAGAATCTCTTGCATGACCCCATACATCACTGAAAATAAGCTCTAAAGGAGCATGAGACACACTGTTTGACTTGGGATAAGGAAGTTGGTGGCTCTTGGCACACTGACAAGCTTCACACACTGACTCACTATTTTGACTATGTGACAAAGAAAGTTTGTCTTTATTGACTACTTGCTTAACTATGATCGATGATGGATGTCCTAATCTTTGATGCCACCTTGCCAAGGAAGGTTTAGTGGCGGAATAAACTTGATGACGCTTGCGATTAAGTGCTCCGGATGTGATAGGGTAGAGCCCTCCAACGCATCTACCGTGATGAAGAAGTTCCCTCGTTGCCCGGTCCTTTATAAAAAAGTAACGAGGGTGAGTTTCAAAGAAAACATCATTATCAGTGGCTAAGCGAGACATAGACGCAAGGTTTTTATCAGCTTGTGGGACATGAAGGACATCTTTAAGAACTAGATCACGTTTGAGATGGGGTGAATTAATGTAAGCTTGGCCAATGTGACAGATATCCATACCTCCACCGCTTGTTGCGGTGTGAATTTGGTCATTGCCGTGGTATCTTTCACGAAGCGCAAGTTGCTCTAGCTCACTGGTGACGTGATCTGTTGCACCAGAATCCACGTACCAGACTCCATCTCCTCCTCCTTCTTCACGGATGGCTGCAGCAACATGACGAGCATCGGGGACGTAATCTTCATCATACCTGTGCCAGCAGTCCAAGGCCTCATGGCCTGACTTCTTGCACACTTGGCAGCGAGGGCGGCGAGTTGAGGAGGCGCGACGGCTATTGTTGTTGTTGAAGCCGCCACCTCCGTTGCCGCTACCACCAGACCGAGCGCCCTCTCCCTGGTAGTTGCCGCGACCACGGCCGCCGCCGCCGTTGCGGTTCTGTCCCTGGTGACCGCGCCCACGACCGCGACCGCGAGACGCCGAGTTGACGGAGGACTGCCTGATGTTGGTGCCGTGAAGGAGGGCGAGACGAGCATCAAAGCTCAAGAGCTGGCTGTACAGCTCCTGAACCGTGACTGGCTCGACTCTAGCAGCCAGGGCGGACACGACTGGATTGTAATCCAGATCGAGCCCGGCCATGATCTTGGAGACGATCTCGGGATCAGGAAGGGGGACTCCGATGCAGCATGTGATTTCATCTGTAAGAGTTTTGATCTTGCCAAGATATTCTGCCATAGACATGTTACCTTTTTTTAGGTTTGTGAGCTCAATGCGGGTGTTGATGACCTGGCTTTGGCTCTGGGCGGCGAACATGGCGTTGATGGCGCTCCATACTTCGGCCGGCGTCTGAAGTGTGGCAACTTGGGCAAGAATATCGCGAGAGAGAGATCTCATCAGATATCCCTGAAGTTGTTGCTGCTGCGCGTACCAGAGAGTTCGGGCGAAGTTGGCGACCTGTTCTTCCTTGCCGTCTTTGGTGATGGTGAGGGTGGCCGGTGGTTCCGGACTCTTCCCGTCGAGGTGGTTCTCCATCTGTGCGCCTCTGATCTGCGGGAGCACGATAGCCTTCCATAGGAGGAAGTTTCCCCTCGTTAGCTTCTCTTGTGGCGGCGGTCCGAGAGTAGCAGAGCTGCTGCTGGATGATGGTGCGAAGGTGGAGGCCATGGAGGTGGAAAGCGCGGTCGTGGTGGAGGATAGGGCTGCGGAAGACGACATGATCTCGGCCGCGGGAAGGTAGCTAGATGCGATCTTCGATCTAAGAGGAAGATGCTCTGATACCATGTAAATTGGGTTGGAAGCGTTGAACCCTTTGGTCTCGGGCCGCATGTATATATATTGGTAATATCTTGGAGTACAAGAAGAGGATTCGGTTTACAGGAGACAGAGGAGATAGAGATCAGGCTAGGTAGAGATAAAGCTAGATTACAATTTGAACGAACCAATATCTCTATCCTATACATATTCTAACAGAGTGATATTCTCTTCTCCAATATAACAAACAATTAACGATTAAGGGTGAAATCTTGAATTTCTCGGCGGAAGTTGTTACACAATAAAGAACTACCAAGGTATGAATGATATGAACGTTTTTCATTAGTTATGCTTAATGTGAACAAGACTTTTTTGCAATATATCGGCAGGCCAACGCATTACCAATGCTTTTGTCAACCACATTATCCCATTTCTTAAAATTTTCACCTCATTGTTTCAAAGGTTCAAGCAAATATATTTTTATATATTTGCTTTAGTGATTTCACTAATTACTTAATCTATAAATCCTTCTCGAAAGTAATGCTACAAATTCCTGCGGCAACGCGCGAGGAATCATCTAGTTTAAAGAAAAAATGAGCTTGCCGTTCTCTTTCGCAAAGATAAGCAGCCAGAGTTGAATGCACCATGAAAAGTTTGTCGGCGACTGAACCGCTTGCTCACCGGTTCGTTACAAATACGTACACTGCATCTCTGTACGCATTCCGTCGGGGCGGTGCTCAGTTCAACAATGGCGTCCGGCTTGGTTGTTGTATCCCAGCTGGCTTCCGCTTCAGCATCTCCTCTCCCATAAATACCAGCCCTCCCCTCCTCCTTCTTACACCACCAGCAGCTAACGCCGAGCACTTGGTCTCCCTCTCAGTGACTGTGTATCTCTCGTTCTCTCTTGACCGTAGCCAGATCAAGCGATGGCCTCCGGCGGCGGCATGGCAGCACTTCTGAGGAACAACATGTTCGTCTCCGGCGTGATGCTCCTCGTGGTCCTGCTGATGGCCACGCAGATAGCGGGGGCGGCCGCGGCGGGCGACGACGGCGGCACGGCACGCCGGCTCCTGCGATGCGGCTACAGAAACTGCAACTGCCGCACTTGCCCCATATATGGCTGGGCGTGTTGCGGCATGTGTTGTCCGGTGTAGACCGCGGGCAAGCTCGCACCTTTGCTTCGCTCTGTTAAAGTTTGAATAACGTACATGTACGAGGTTACATGTGGCTGCTGCTGTTTCAACGGTAGTAGTGGTCTTGGTCGTTCGTCGTCATCGGTGTGGTTCTGGACTACTATAAAACTAAGTATATCAACCTTTGCGTACAACTGTTGTGATGCTGGCCTTTTGTAGCTGCAGAAATGCTTAAGTTATTCCCAACGTTTTTTTTTCGAACTCTGAGGCAATAGCTTTGCTCGCTCAATTAATCAAAAATGAAAATTATAGCCCAATTAATTATTAAAACCCAGATGAAAATCGATGTAATTTCTCGCAAAAAGAAAATGATGTAATGATACAACAAGCATGCCAAAGCCCCCTCTTGCGGAATGAGGACTACGTGCCGAAAGCCACACCCCTACCTCACAAACACGGATCAAAACAAGCCGGCCTTCTAGCACTCTAGAAAGAAGAAGCCATGACTGCTATGGATGTGGGGGCGGCTCATATCCCAATTCCTCACCTAACACCCGGCTTGCTCAAGGGGCGGTCACGGGGACCCCTATCTGCCGCCTCCCGTCTCCTCCTCTCCCTACCCAACTTGCCGTCGCCGGAGGAAGCCGACGAGCAAAGCCTGCCTGACAGATGGTGGTGGCCGGCTCATCTCCTTGCGCTATAGGAATCAGTCGAATCGCATTGCGCCGGCCATGGACGGCACATATGTGGGTGAAAGTCGGACAACCGTTCCTGAAACATCTAGGTGGTAGCCATGCCCCAACGGTTGTGCGGGGAGCGCGGCGACTAGTGGGTCAGTCATGGTGTCGATGATGGTGGCGCGATTTACAATAGAGGCTTTTCTCTGGAATGAATCTTTTTGGTTCCCGTTTCCCAGCAGCGGCAAGGACACATCTTCCTGGTCCATGTAAGGGGGTGAGATTTGCACAATGACATGGTGGTGTATGCAACGGTTATTCTGCTATTGGTGACGTGACCCCAGGCCGTAACGCTCTCTTAGGGGGCGCAAGGGCGACAATTTTTAGCCTTTGTAATGGAGGTTTCTAGCAGCATGGTCGGTAATTGGATTTCGCACCCCCCCCCCCAAGTGGGGTTTGGAATGCTCGATTTGGCGCAAGATGGCGTCTGCAACAGGAATCTGGCGACTATACGTCTGCTTGATGTGTGGGTTCTGCCCTTTGTCTGAGGTGCCCCATGTGGCTGGCCAAAATTGGTTGTGTGGCGGTCTGGACTCTCGGTGGCATGAGATTGGTGGTGACGGCAGGCTTACCTACACGACACTTGACAACATGGGACACATGAGCATTGTTCTATTTGCAAGGCTAAGTCCACATCAGGACTGTCTGCACGACTATACACATTGGAGGTGGTGGACTCACATGATGATGTCGGCTAGGTGGTTCTCTTTGAGTGCAGAGTTTCGAGTCCCCGGGTGAAAACTCTAGATCCATCCTTCATTGGTTGAACCTAGCAATGATGTCGTTCACGTGGTGGTCCCTTGTTGAAGGAACTTCAGAATTTGTTTGACCTCATCTCTGGGGTGAAAACTTTGATCTGGTTGGTCCAGCAACAGCGACACTCGGTGCATTGTTTGCTTCTTGGAGGTGTCATTGTTGGAGCACCTATGATGTCGTCTAGGTTGCCATCATTGATGGTTGTTGGTGATGTTTGTTGTGGTTATTCTGTTGACTATTCTTTTTCTCTTGTGATAATTTGGATGTGTGCATTCACGTTGTGTCAAGTAGTTCTTGATATCGACACAAGCACAAAATCAGACTTTGGAGGAGCTTTTTGTATATGGGCCGGCGTCGGTTGTCAGTTCTGCCTCAAATCATGTGTCACTAATACTTGGCACATTGGAGGCAGTTTATTCAGAACCACCTCCAATGTATTGCCCTGCAGGCGCTTATTACCTTAGAACCGCCTCGAGTGCTCGATATACCGTAGGTGGTTTCATCATTCAACCGCTTGCAATAAATTCCTAGTAAAGGTGGTTTCTGTTTTTCTAAATACCTTTATTTATTTATTTTTAATTGGGTCGATATTCTTTATTCTTAATCAATACCGCGAAGAAAAATGAAAGTAACATTCAAATAAACATAAGCATACATCATTCATTTGCACAAATATTTGTGTCTCATAATAGATAGACATGCATCGTACATATATACATTTACACACTTCACAACTTTGGAATGTGTTGGAAAACCTAAAATGATCGAAAGAGGAGGGTATCCCAAAAAGAGCAACATCCAACTATTCTTTGTGGATCTTCATAAGTTTTACAACCATCATGATATCCCTTGGGTAAGCTTGGTCTGGGATTCTTACTATCATGATTCTGTGCCTCATTCAACTATTCTTTGTGGATCTTTTTGGTGGAAAGATGTTTTCAAATTATCTGCCAAATATTTGTCCATTGCCAAACCTCACCTTGGTAATGGAACCTCCATCCTTTTCTGGCATGATCCTTGGCTGTCTGCCCTAAATGGAGAGTCATTGAGCAATTATTACCCCAGGCTATACTCTTTTGTGATTGATGGTCATCTTTCTGTTGCCCAAGTTTTGGCTCAGGATCTCTTGGGATCTTTTCACATGCCTCTATCCACACATGCTTTTGATGAACTACAGCATCTGCAAAATGATTTGATCTCTCAGGGTACTTCACAGGACATTGATAGCTGGATCTGGCCTTTTAATAAAGGTTCCTTTAGGCCCAAATCATACTATATCCAGGTTCATCAACAAATTGTCTCTGACCCTATCTTCTCTTGGATATGGAAGAGTGCCTGCACAATGAAGATCAAAATGTTTGGTTGGCTTCTCCTTAGAGACAGGCTCAACACCAGAGACATGCTTCAACGTAGACATTGGCATGTGGATGATTTAACCTGTGTTCTCTGCCCTCATCTTATACATGAAGATGTCAGCCATCTTTTCTTCTCCTGCATATTCAGCCAAAGAGTTTGGAACTATTTGCAAATCTCATGGGATCCTACACCTGGTATGAGTACCTACCAAATGGCCTGCAAAGCTAGGACTGACTTTGGTCAACCTTTCTTTACTGAAGTGGTTTTTACTGCTGCCTGGAATATTTGGATTACTAGGAATGGAAAGGTCTTCAGGAATGTCTCTCCTCTCTTCAGGCGATGGAGGCACAACTTTATTCATGACATGACTCTCTTATCTCATAGGATAAAATGTAAATATAAGGATAGATTCATGTATTGGTTAGCTAATTTACCTTAGCTCCTTCTTTCCCTCAACCTTTGTAAGTATCTCTAACTTTGTTGTATTTTCATTCTTTATAAATAAATAAAGTGGGCTGTGGGGCTTTTGCCCTGCAGTATATAGTCAAAAAAAAAGAGCAACATCCACAATAATTTATTCTTTATGTTGAGTTGGACATTCCCGAGACTTCATCTTCTCTTAAATATTTTTGTATAGTGCAAGTAAAAAATAAAGTCACATGCCAAAGAAATATTTTTAGATCTTCAAACCGAGACATTGAACATATGAACTAGATGTCGATCTACATAAAGGAGATGACGAGAATGATTATCTCACCATTGTGTAAAACACCTAGGCCAGGACGCCGACTTGCATGCCAACAGAGACTCATACATAACATCTTTGTCAAGATATCTACTAAGACCATTTTTTATTGTTATAGCATGAACTCTAAGACCGTGAGAGTGGCACACAACCCATACTCAAAATGAAGAGTTCTGAGTACTAGGTGCCTACCGATGCACCTCCCTCCTCTTTTAATTTTTTTTACAATGCAACTAAAAGCAACTGGAAAAAAATATAATAAATTTTGGTCTTTGTTGAGTTTTATTACACAGTGGTATGTATAGATGTCACCACATTACTATATAAACAACTTTACCTAGGTGCTCCTTCTTCCCCCCGAAAAAAAGAGTTACAACTCGGGAGGCTCCCCAAACCCGCCGCTGCAACCTTCTCCTCTCTTGCTACCACTCTTCGCCGCCGGCTGTCAGAGCCGCTGGGCAAAGCCCGTGCGGAGATGGCGGCGGCGGGGCCTGATCTGCCCGCTCCCGCGTCTTGGCTGATGGGGCTCAGCCATGGTTGAGGTGAAGAAATATTGCCGGGGCGGCGCCTTGCGGTGACGATGACGATCGATGTGGTTGCCCGGACTACGCGACAGTTGCAGCTCGAAGTGCACTGGTTTGCGTCCTGACGGCCCTTGCCGTGGAACTCCTATGCGGGTTCCTGGTGTTGGGTGTCGTCCCTCCGGCGTACTGTAGCAATTGGGTTGCGTGTGTGGGACGCTAGAGGTTGGATGAAGGTCGGTGCATGTCGATTCACTTGATTTGACCGGGAATGGCTAGAGCTGGAACCCGCGGTGGTCGTGGCTCCACTTCTGCGCGTTGTGCGGGTGACGACGACGGGGCTGCCATCGCCTTGTGCTTCCAACTTGGTTGGTGGTGGTGCACATGTTGTGGTTCCGTCTCGATTGATGTTATGGTCCACGGCTTGATGATGGTGATCTAGATCTGATCGGCCAAATGGTGGTGACTGCAATCTATAATGACTTCATGCGGCTCCACGACGACGGTGGTCATCGAAAGGGCTCGGGAGGGGTCATCTCTCCTGATCCGATAGTTGACTTCGGCTGTGAGATGCAAACTATGGAAAAAAACTTGACGCACAGGGATTGTGGTGCAGTGGCGGTGGTCGCATTGCATGCAACTGTTGGGTCGTGCAAAAGTGATGGTGACAACACATGAGTGTCTTCGATGGTGGTGCTACTCGAGCACCCGGTCTCGAACTCTGGGGCGAAAGCCTATGTTAGATCCGAGTGGTTATACCTGGCAATGATGATGTTTTCTTATGCCATTACCTTGATGAAGGCATTGCTCAGATATGCTTGGACAGTTTCTTCAGGGTGAAAACTTAGATACTCGCCTTGTGGTTGGATCCGGTGACGGTGGCGCTTAAGTGTCGCTCCCTTCCTAAAAGCATTACTGTTGAAGAATATCATCATCCATGTAGTGTCATGAGATAGTTGGTGCGAATATGGTCATTGTCGTAGTTTGCCGATCATAGATCTAATCACTTCCTTATTTTTCCTCGCCTACTCATAGCTTTCGTCTTGTATGACTTTACTAGTTGCTAGTGTGTTTTTTGTGTGTGTTGGTGCCGGCTGTGTGTATCTTAGGCATGCAAAGATCGGGTGTGTGCTCATTGTGTTATGTATATTTTTGATGCTTTATTTTGAGCAAATAAAGTCCATCCTATTTAAAAAATATGATTTAAAATATGTTAGTTAGAAACTTCTATAAGCAACAACTAATCTATAATACCTAAATAGTTCATCCCCACTATCATATTTCTCTTAACATGCAGCCTATCCACCTCACCATCATGCCACATCAGCAATTTCATCATTTTTTTCCTTTATATTAAAAGACTACATGGTGTTACACACTCACGCTGGGTGTATTTCCATGAAGGGTTTTCTTTGCCAGGACAGACCAACGAACAACCTGGCGATTTATTGTCACGCACTCACGCTTGTCTTCTGGACTACTCTGCTCGTTCTTTTCCTCTTCCAGCCTCTTTTGTTCCCTCCACTATGATGATCCTACTGTAAGGCTGTGAGCCCCTCTCCCTTCCAAATCTGCTATGAGGATCACGACCATACTCATGCTCTACCATCGCTGCCATGCGAAATTTGAAAGGTTAACAGAGAGCGGCACAATAGACACCGGTTAGGTGGCCAACCCAATATACAAGCAGGAATGAAAGCGGATCCAAAACGACATTGATGACAGGAGGAAGAAGGTGAAGAAATGAAGATCAATAGTATTCCATGGATTTGTGCAGTTATGCTAATTCTGATTATTTTTTCAGAGAAACTCGCGTTGTTTGCTCTGCTCCGAATCCTCAGCGCGTCAGCGGCATCAGACACACCAAATGCAGCCCAGTTCGAGGGGGGTCCAGCATGATGGCACTAGGACGGAGCAGCTCACCAGCACCCCCGCCTCCTCGCCGCCGCCATGGCCTGCAAGACATATCCGCGCAGCCTATTTAGCCTCTGTATGGCATTGGTCCGCTCCGGGCACTCCTCGCGCCGATGGCCTCGAACACGCCTTAGGCCTAACGGGGCCATCCCCGTGCAGAAAACTGCACCTATGCGCGTGTCGTAGCTCCCTTATGGTCACTCCTCCCACTGGTGGTCTCAGATGCAGCGGAAGAGGCCATAAGGAGAAGGTCGCCCCCCTGCCTCCTCACCGCAACCACCAATTCCCGAAGGTATATCCTCAAGAAGACCGTGAGCATCTCTTCCCCTTCTCCTGCTTGGTTATTCTTCCCTTGCTGCATTCCTACGGCCTCAGGTTTATAGTACTATTGGAAAATAATGTTTCTATTCACTGCTGACTCTGAATTTTGTTCAGGTAAGAGAGACGAGCTCCCTGACTCCACACGTCTTGCTGAACTTTCCATCTGCCTCTACTTTGTCTTCTTTGATTGCACTAAATGTTAGTCTATCAATTAGTTATTCTGGATAAAAGATACATATTTACGATGTTGCAAATCACGCCCTAACTAAAGATAATGGTGTCGACGCTACTTGCGGCGACAACGGCTATGGATCTCGCGGAGGTCTTGGAGGCATGTGGCATGGGGTGCAAACCGACGTTAGAGGCATAATAAGGTCCGACGAAGTTTATCTGGCCTGACTGCAGTCGCAACCTCCTAGGACCGCCACTTAGCGGAAGACACTGCCCCTGCCACCACAGACGCGCACGGGGTAAGGCTATCGTGTGGTGCCTGTGACGAGCTCCTGACCATGTCGGTCAAGCTATTGTGTTGCAGCCAAACTGATGGTCGACCCGGCGCGCCTCCTAAACTAAAATATGTCCTTGCCAACCGCAGATGCGGTCATGCCGCTGGCGGCTGGCTGGTATACTATTCCACACTGATTATTGCTGCTCGGGAGGGCTCTGTAGGGTTCTGATATTTTTTTTGTAGGGTTGTGATTTTGGTATTCCATAATTAAAGATATTGCAATTCAAATGAAAAAAACTATCATTTTTTGGCCTCATAATACCTTGTTTCATCTCATGCTGGTTTAAGTGTAGAACAAAGGGCCTTTCTCCCTCATTTGATGATTCCATATATAGAACTTTGTAGTGTGACTAGGATATTTTAATTTCCCCGTGGAATGCAAACATACTTCTATGCTTAGTGGCATGCTGTAGCTTCTCTTCCCAAGAATGGTTCGTATATATCACACAGCTAAAGATTGTAATTCTTTCTCTAAGCATACCGGGTGTAGTTTGTTTTAACATTATAGACTGAACGAAGGTGTCTGTAAGGGAATCGATAACTTTGATTATCTTCCCAATACTATTTTCTTACTGATGATTATTTTTGTTTAATGTCCTGCAAGTTCTACTCTACAAGATATTGGAGATGTGTTGTTCTCAAAAAATCTGACAAAATATATATCGCCAATAGGTTCTAATCGTTTTTATGATGTAATTCCTCTGTTCCTAAATATAAGTCTTTGTAAAGATTCTACTATAAACCACATACGGATGTATATAGATGCATTTTAGAGTATAGATTCACTCATTTTGCTCCGTATGTGGTTCATAGTGGAATCTCCCCCAAAGACTTATATTTAGAAACGGAGGGAGTAGGTTCTATTCTAAAACCACATGCTCACTTTCACATCAATATGCATTTTTCTTTATATGAAATAAAAACAATAAGGAGTCATTTTTATTCATATCAATGATTGATTTGGTTAATTGTCTCATATGCTCTTAATCTTATTTCAAAAAACTTTGAGCTACTAATTCCCGCTGCAACGCGTGGGGGAATCGGCTAGTTATACAAAAATCCATGACTTTCTGCATCGTAACTAACCTTTAAAAAATAATTTTATTTGGTTAATTGTAATTTTATTTTCTGTATGGATGTGTTTGTAAGGTCCTGTGGTTTCTTTTTTTTTCTTTTTTCTTTTTGGTTTCTAACATGTGGCGTGAGGCCTTTTTGCAAAAAAAAAAAAAAAAGTCATTCGTCTATGAAGTATGATTGCATATGTCAATATCAAGCTTGAGATTGCTAAACGAACATGATGCCCCATTTCAAGCATTTGTCTACATGTGGTATTATGTTGCATGCGGAAGGAAGCTTATCTCATTCCTTCTACACAAGAAAAGCCCATTTTCCTCCCATTAGCGCCGTCGTTGGTCTGCCCCATCTTCGATGGCTTCTGAGCCATGGAGGTGCGGAGGATCTCGGCCCCTGGCCAGCGGTAGGGGCCCGTTCTTATTCTTGTTAGATTTAGATTTTGCTTGGGGATGTGTGATGGCGGAGATGTCCCTTAGGAGTAGGAATAATGTCTCACATATTTTATTTTCGTCACAATGACGCGTCTAGCATCGTTGGAGGGTGTGTGGAGGTGTGTTTCATCGGATCTCATGGGATTCAGTCGGTGTTGGTCTTCGACGGATCTATTTGGTTTGTTTGAGTGTTTACACGTTTGATCCTTCTGATCTACGTTTTTTTTTCATCGGTGATGATTGCCGCTTGTTCCAATGAGGACTTAGCACGACGACTTCCCGGTTGTCTACTACAACAAGATTTGACTGGCTCCAGTGCGAAAGGAGCGATGACGGCGGTGCGTCTTCGGCTCGGTACAATGCTTGCAGTCGTTGCTAGATGGTCCACGAACATGATTGTAATTTTTATTACCTGTGTTGTGTCTTTGTCTTGCCATGATTAAAGATGAATAAATTATAAAAATTTCTCGAGAAAATAAAAAGTCCACCCGCAAAAAAGAAAAGAAAAAAGAAAATAAAAAGTTGCATCGGAGAGGAATATGTGTAGTCGTGTGCGCCGTGAAGTGCAAAGCGCGTTCGGCATTCATCATTTAGCATTTGGACACAAAAGGATCTTCCTTTCGAAAAAGGCCATAAAGCAACAGGGACCGTGACAGGTGGCCCCTGCACGTCCGCCCTCCTTGACAATGCTGACTTCCTCTCCGCCTCTTCTTCTTTCCTATGTTCTCTTGTGCGCTGCAGAGCAGCCTCGCCTGGGAAGGTCTCCTCGTCATCGTCGTCGCCCATGGCGGTGGCGATCTTCCTCTCGGGCTTCCTCCTCGGCCTCATCGCGCTCGCTCTCGCGGAGGGGGCGGCGCTTCTCTGGGCCGTCCGCGCCCTGCGCCGCCACGGGCCAAGGCCTCCGGCTCCGGATGAGGCCGCCTCCGCCGAACTCTCCGGCGACCGGCCGTTCCCCGCCGAGAAGCAGGTCAATAAACTTGAAATTACCCCGCGTGCTCTCCCATTTCTACCAATTTCACCCTCCTGTTCTCCTGCGTCTCAATTGCAATCCTATGGACTATGGAGTAGGCAGGTCAAGCAAATGGGGTTCTATCTATCAATAGCTTGCAGGAAAGCTCGTTTACTTTATGCAGAAAATTTCTTGGAATCAGATTCCGTCGCCTTTCTCTAATTGCTGTGACTGGACTCCTGATGGTGATTGGAGAAGCAACCTGTTCTCCTGAATTTGCACCTTCTCTCTGTTCTGTTGTATTTAACGCAAAGCAACTGGATCACCAACTAGCCGTACTGACCATTAGACAAACCCTCACACGCTGTGCCTGGTGTTGCTACGAGCCAGGGATGCTCGCAATTTGGATCATTTCACCTGACAGACATACTTGTTGCAGGGTTTTCTCTGGATGTTGGAGCCAGGAAAGGTGCCAAAAGTTAGAAACGGCAACCGCTTACCACCAACTGGGGTTCAGAAAGGCATGAAGGATAAAAAGAACATCGTCGAGGTTTCTCCGATAAGGATGCGGGCTAAAATTCAAGGCCACTCGCTTGTCTTGACAGGTTCCGATGGTTCTCAGATAACTATTGGGCTTCTGGATTGCACTGTTCTTGCTGTTTCTGCTTCTAACCTACCGTCACGTAAATGGTTTGTGCATACAAAATTTGTTATCATACACTGATCTTCAACGTTTTTGCGCCGCATTAACTCATATTTATGTTCAATGTGTATCTTGTATTCTTGTTCAATGTGTGACCTGTGCTACCAACATCATAGCCTTGACATATGGTAGGCTAGATAACCATGCTTATATTTTGGATTCAGCTCAAGACTAAGAATGCTTTATTTTTCAAGTTAGATGTTCTTAAAAATTGACTACATTTTCCTACTTTGCCTATTTAATGTGGATGCTGCAATACACTTTGCATATGCACTCTAGTTTCAATATAACTACCATTTATATCTATCCATTTTCTTTCAGGTCTAAGAGGTATCCGATAAAACTAGAAAGCAAGGGATCTGAGATTTGCAAGCGGAGCAAGGTATGCTATCTTTACGTGGACACCTCTTGGGAGAAAGAATCATGGTGTAAAGCACTTCGTCTTGCATCTTCTACAGACAAGGAGAAACTGAAATTGCATACCAGGTTGAGTGAAGAGTTCAGAAGTTACATATCCTCTTTACACGCTGGATACCCTTGTTTCCTGAAATCAACTGCACTTTCTGCTGAGGATCGTGAAATTATGGACAAGGCAGTAAAGTCTGATGGGTCGTCAAAAGTACGCCTTTTCCTTAAGAAGTTGGCTAGGAAGGCATCTATAAAAGCTCCCCAGTTGACTAGAACAAGCTCAACCTCAGCACAAGCAGAAAGAAAGACACTCCAAAAAACACTCAGCTACAATGGTGCCGCGCTGATTGATGCACGAGAAGAAAGGTCAAACAGTAGCTCGTCATCACTAGACATAAAGCAACCTAGTACGCCTAGTTCTGATTTCAGTTACAGCAATAGGTTCTCAGATTCTCCTGAAACAAATGTAGATGAAAAGTTTACTGACGAAGGCACACTTTGTTGGAACCTCCTAATCTCTCGGTTGTTTTTTGATGCTAAAATGAGTGATGATATAAGTAAATCCATTAAAGCACGCCTTCAGGTTAGATAATGCTTACATCTAAAACAAGTAAACTCATCCTTCAAACATATTTGCTAATGGTTAGTTTTCTTATTTTTCAGCGAAAATTGTCAAACATGAGAACTGCCTCCTATATTGGTGAAATTACACTTACTGATTTCAGTCTTGGAGAACTTCCGCCGTATTTGCGCAGGATGAGAGTCGTCCCAAGGGATCTCAATGAACTGTGGGCTTTCGAATTTGATTTTGAATATTGTAGTGAAATAATACTGAATGCTGAAGCAAGACTTGAGGTTCAGGAACCAGAGCTGAAAAAAGACATAATGAGAACTACTCCCGAAGCAGATACTAATGGTAACCAATTTGGACCTTCACAACTTTTGGCTTCTGTAGTGGAAGATGAAGATGCGGCAGGTTTGTTTGAATTTTCCATACATTTTCTTTCTATTGCTTATTATTTCTCAGAATGACCGTTTCGTTTTTTATGCAAATAACTAAGCTCATAGTAAATGATGTATCAAACTCCTCCCAAAACTAGTGTTTGGATTGTTATGTTCACATATTTCGGCTCATGTTCATGTGCTTCTTGACTTCCTTTCGTCATAACTGCATACTGTGCATAATCATATCCTAATTGCTTATGTTCTTTCCTTTGACCCGTCGAAAGCAAGTTTCTTCATTCAGTACTTTATAACTCAAAACTTACTGCGATGAGTGAAACTTGTGAATTTGCAGTCGTCTTGATGCATAATCAGTGACTCGGAATGCATGTTTGTCTTTTGTACCAGATGTGTTAAGGCGCTCAAAGAGCACTGGGAGGACATCAAGGTGGAAAAATATCTTGCATTCAATCACTGACCATGTCTCTCAGGTTAGTGAAGAGTTTTTCCTGCAATTTAAATTAACCGTGTTTACCTGACTCCATGCCCGCCCTCCCTCCATTCATATGTTGCCTAGTTTTTACCACAATGCTTTCCTTTGCCTCTTTGTGAGGTACACTATTAGGAAAAGGTATGCCTGGCATGTTCAAACACTTCAAATCAGAGATCAAACTTTAGATAAAAAAAGCTGTAGATACAAATTTGAGTTAAATGTATGTTACTACTTACTAGTACAGCCAGGAAGTTCTGAGACATGTAATCTGTTCTTTTATTCTTGCAAAAGGTGCCGTTTTCGTTGGCAATTAAAGTAACTTCTATTCGTGGGACAATGCGCATGCATATAAAGCCTCCTCCCTCAGATCAAATCTGGTATGGATTTACATCAATGCCAGAGCTTGTGTGGGAATTGGAGTCTTCAGTTGGGGACAGAAAGATCACCAACAGCCACATCGCTTCGCTTATTAGCAACAGAATCAAGGTGTCCCTTCAACTTACTTGATCTGATCATGGTGTTACTTATTTGTGAAGCCTGTATGCTTAATCCCGGAACATGCCCTACCCTACAGGCTTCGCTTCACCAAAGCTTGGTACTGCCGAATTGTGAAAGTATTCCCATGTCATGGATGATATCAGAGAAGGATGATTGGGTGCCTCGCAGAGCTGCGCCTTTTATATGGCTGAATCGTGAACACGGCGAGGCAGCAAGCAGTCATAGTCCAGACATGGGTAAGCTCCAGCCTGATGATGTTGCCGCACTAAAGGTCAGTTCCAACAGCGAAGCTAGCAAATCAAGTCCACCTGCTCCTTCAACTAGAAGCGACGACGAACCGCTGAAGAAGGTGACATCCACTCGTTGGCCTAACCAAAAACCCACAACAGAAGCATCAACCAGCTCTGGTTCTTCCCTACCTTCAGAAGCTGAACCTTCTAACCAGTTGATGGCGCCGCTGCTGAGCACCAGGGAATTCGAGGAAGATGCTTCTGAAAATGCAGCAGTGGGCTCTTCTCTTCAGGTAGTAGCGGTGGTACCTGCTGGGCATCGGCGGCCGCCATTGTCATCCTCTGCTTCCCCTGGGGAGTATGACCTGAAGAGGAAAGGCAGCAAGCGAGCTGCGGTGATTGGTTTGGGGAGGAAGATGAGCGGCAAATTGGAAGAAAAGACGCGGCATATTGTCGAGAAGATAAAGGAGAGTTCTGGAAAGGAGCAATAGCTTGGAGACAAGTACCCAGTTAGTTAGAAGTATATATTTCCCAAAATTTACATCCTTGCTTATTCCTCTGCTGGAATGGAAATTTGGAATGTCCACTGTTAAGATGTTGTACAGTCTGGGAATTGTGCTCATGGTTTTAGGGAGCCGTTGCTGTCCCAGCATAGTTTACAGTATATATATCTATACGCGGCAATTACTCCTAGAAAAAATTTGGAGAGTTTGCAGTTACATAAATGTATTAGTTTGTGGGGGAAATGACAAAGTTGCGTGTATCATTTATACTGATGAAATACCAAAGGAAACTCCATATGTGAAAAATTGCGGTGGAAACTAATCATTTGTTTACGAGAAAATCATGCGATTTATTTAGTAAGTTAAAAGAGGAATAATTGGAGGCAGTGCTTGTTGGCCTTCTTCAGACTTTGGCAGAGGTGTACAGAGGACCCATTGTGTTGGAAATGGATTGCTCAGTGCTTGCAAACTACCTGAACCTGAAGCCTGGGGCGTCCAATCTCTGCTCCTTTCTTTGGTCTGATACATGACATTCAGGCTATTTTCAAACTTTTGATGCAATAAACTGGCCCATGAAATCGCTGCCATGGCCAGGAGCAACGGAGATCTGATGTTGACAACTGACGTCCCTGCTGATCTCCGTGAGCTCATGCATTCTGAATGTAATGCAGATATTGGCTGGTTTTCTACTCGTTTTTCTCAAAAACTAAATTCATCAGCAAGTTGCATATGGAATATATACACATAATGGAAATCACGCATCCTAGTTAACGGATAAATGTGAAAGAATATCCCGACACACCTTCTCTGTATCGGTACATGTATATTTGACATTCATGTGTATCCTAGTTAGCCTCAAATCCCAGGTCCTAGCCAAGCCTTACTTTGCACTGCTGCCCTGCTTGTTTTGGAGCCTGGACTTGCGTTCATGCGACAACATTCGGGCGAAATGGATCAGCTCTTCCTCGTTGGTGCCCCTGTTCACGTCCGGCACGCTTTTCCCGGTCTCGACGTCCACTCTGCACACGTGTTTCTTGAGTAGCGCCTTGCCGACGTCGACGAGCATGTTCAAGTTCTCCGGTGTGGCCACGTCGACGGAGCAAGTGTCCCCCTTGAGATGGTCATCATGGATGCGGAGGTAGCGCCTCTCGCAATGCAGGTGCAGGGAACATGTTTATTTGGAGTGGAGGGAAGAACTTACATCGTCTTTGGAGAAAATGATTGGCTGAAGCAGCTTGATGTCGAATGCAGGGATGACGATGTTCTGCAACGCTTGACTCACGCGTGTTTCCCCGAGCAGCTTTCGCACCACGGAGTGCAGATATTTGCCGTTATACTTGGGCCCCTTGATGCTCTTCAGCAAGCCGAGAGGCCCGCGCTTGACGCGAGGGAAGATCTTCGGGCAATGCTCGAGGTAGAAGGCGTTGATGTCCTTGGCGGCGAAGAGCGGCCGGCCGTCGGCATTAGGGGCGGTGAGCATGGCGGTCACCAGGCCACCCGTGCTGGTCCCTGCGATCACGTCAAAGTAGTCGGCCACCCTGGCCTCGGGTCCATCAAGTTCCTGCAATCAGTTGCACACGCCAACAGTCAGAACCAGCGACGTGGAATAGATGAAGCAAACACAAACAGTCGGAACAGAACCAGCGGCGTGTAATGGATGAAGCGAATCGCAAGCAGGAACCAGAACAGTCAGAGCAGAACCAGCGCCGTGGAATGGATGAAGGAGAGGCAACCAGGGAACCATAGATAGAGCTGTCAGATTCTCACCTGGAGCTTCTCTTCGAGGAAACCGAGGATGGTGCCCGGGATGATGCCGCGCACGCCCCCGCCGTCGATGCTCAGCACGGTGACGATGCTTCCATACGACGGCGTCGGGGTTCGTGGCGTCGGGAGCAGGCGGCTCGACTCCCGGGACTCCGCCGCCGCCGCCGCCAGGTTGATGGTGAGTGACTTGAGGCTCTTCAGCTTGGGACACGGCATGGCTACGGGATCAGTGGAGGAGGTGGAAATGGGGAGCAGAGGAGAGCAGAACGGGAACAGAGGGAGAGAGATGTTGCTTGTGAATTGGATGTGATGTGTGCGCGCGCCTATATATAAGGCAGGGCGCGCGATCGCCGGGTCGAAATCGGACTGGATACGGCGCGTCTACTTGGCCACGATGGAAGCTGATTTGGGGTCGAATCCGGACTGAATGCTACCACGCGCGCGTGAGGGGGAGGGAGGAAGCGCGCGACGCGAGAAAGGAAAGCGATTTGGATCCGTCCCACGCTTGGCGATGTACGCGTCAACCAGTGTCGAACCTGGCTCGGGTGATGTCGGTTTGGGGTGGCGCTTGCCGTTTCTAGTTGCGCCATTTTATCTCTTGCGCTTGCCGTTTTGGGCGGCGCGTTTTCCGTATTATCCGTCTTTATTACTCCCTCCATTTTCTTATACAAGGCCACAAACTCAGATTATAGGTATCAAGATAAAATTTAATAACTGTTTTGCAAAGCAACTTTTCTTCTTGTTAACCGGGATCATTAATATGTCTGCATGCATGCAAGGAAGAAATGAGAAGAAAGTAGCACAGTGTCATTATGACTACATGCATGCATGTATTAAATAGGTTGGTAGTACGAGAAAACATCATTAATTTTTACCTCGATTAATGTTAGTGGCCTTGTATAGATGCAAAATGTATTTTCCGTAGTGGCCTTGTATAAGGGAATGGAGGGATGGTATGCGGGCATTTTTTTGGTTTAGCATTTTTGGACGGCGTGCGTTCGACTGATGCGCCCAACTCGCTGGCGCATTTTGCGTCCGCGGGCTGGTATGCGGGCATTTTTTTGAAACCTTTTCATGCATATCTAAAACCTTGTTCAAAGTTTACATATGTCGAGCAGACCTATCGGCGTGGAGGCGACAGTAGCGGCGGAGGCACCTGGCTCGGGCCATTTTCGGTGGTAGCGGAGGGGTGGGCTGGCGTGGTCGTGGCGGGTGCTACGGCGCCGGCTGCACAGGGC
>LR738714.1:74121209-74157680 GCA_902687465.1 Secale cereale
ACCTGAATTTTCATGAGCCGAGAAACCGACAAAGCCACACAGCTACACAAGGTTCAGAACTCCAGATCGGAAAACAGGGGTCAAGGCCACAGGCGGCACTCTATCTACGGCAACGCGGCAAAACGGTAACTTTGAAAGTTTTTGGTTGAGGTCCCCATCGAAGGTTCCCATAGCAATTTTGGTTGAAAAGCCCCAAACATCCGATAACTTTTTGCAGAAAATCGAAGTGCAAAATAGCTTAAATTAGGATTTGGGTGCTCGGTTTTTTTTTTTAACTGGGCTAACCCCCTTTCCATTACTTAGAACGGAAATACAAAGTCTGTTACAGTGTCCAAGAACAGGGAGAAGGGAAGAGCGAGTTCAACGCACTGCTAGGAAACCCACCCCACTCGCCTGCCATCAAGACAAGTACTATGGAGCGAAAACCTCAGCAGCACCATAATAGCACTAGTCCTATTACAATAGCAGGATGCGAAGTCACCACCGAACATGGGGATAAACAGTTTTGCAAGACCACTACGACGAAAGCCACACACAGCAAACATTTTGCCCAGCAGAGAGCGACGAAAGAACATGCGTTGTAGCTTCAGTTCCCATCCTTGGGTGCATCACAGGCCCTCATGAACAGCATGGTCCCGTTGCGGATCATCTCAGCACCTGCTTGGAGTTGCTTGATGTCGTCTCCAGTTTGCAGACCTGCCCAATACAAGAGAAAAGAAACTGCCGTAACTCGTAAAAACAATCTCAAAAGGAAATTTGATCATTTTTTTCTCAAAGGTAGCTTTGTTTCGAGCCAGCCAAATGGACCAGGTGACAGCCCCTAGTGCCACAGTATAGAGAGATTCATAACCTGGTAAGAAGGAATGACACGAAACAAAAAACTGCCAGTAGTTACGGGGGCATAAATCTGTCCCGAGGGTGACCCCGATCATTATCAGCAGAGGGTCCGGCGGAGAGGGAGGTGCTGCTCGCCCAATCATTCTATCTATCGAGGTCGGTGGCCAACTCCAACGGGAGATCAGCAACGAACCTCGAGACAGGGACAGCCGGCTCGTAGGGAAGAGTCAGCCTGTTTCCTTTATTTTTATTCTTTTAACTTTTCATATAACAAGCTAATTGCCTGCAACGGAACATAAAAAAACGATTTGCAACAAAGTCTCATCTAACTCCTGCAATATTTGATTAATCAAACACAAAAATAAAACGAGGTTGCACCGCGTGTGGGTGTCGTTCTATCCATGAAGACGCCATCATAGTTATCGGTCTTTTGCTAGGGCTCCAAGTGAAATCTTTATCTGCATGTTCGGATTAGGCAGCGGTGCCATTTCACGGTGTCACCCTCCCGAGGATGTTGTCGTGGAGCGTAGGCGTTGTCGATCAGGCCTCGACAAGGTGTTAGGCTAGTTCTAGGCTTATGATACGTTGAGTATCAGGCTCAAGCAATAAATATCGGTTCGACCAATCCTTTTCTATCCCTTCTAACATGATCTCAGCCTAACTGATCCAACCTTCAGCCGCCATCCGTCGCTTCCAGTCCATTTTTGTGGAAATGTGGCTTTTGGTAAGGGGGCGGGGGCGGAGAGGTAGATATTTCCGTGGAAGCCGAAAATTTGGAATCGCTTCAGCGAAAAAACTGGCGCGCAAAGTGTCATCAGACATGATCCCTTATTCAGAACTGTGTACGATATATGAACATCACAACGATTCAGATAGCTTAACCCGTGTGTGATGAGTTTGAACGTCAAATTTTTTGGTTCGATATTCCATGGTTACAATGATCATCCGCGTCATTGCATAATTTGGGTACACAAAGGAGGCTACAACACACCCACACTTCTTAATCGAGCAAGTTCAGCAATTAAACAGAGCTAGCTAACCTAAACATTACTCTAACAAATTAAAGACCGACACTCTTAATTAAACAAAACAAGGAGTACTACTACCGCTAGTGCTCGTCGATCTCCGCCGCCGCCTCCATGTCCAGCTCGCGACCGACGGTCTCCTGGGGAATGGGCTCCATGGCATCAATTCACCATACTCGGCAAGCATCTCGCCATCCGCGTCCGGCATATCTTTGGAATAGGCCGCCATGAACTGGGCGTGGGCGACCGCGATCTGGGCTTTGGCGCGCTCCGTCGTGGCAAGGTATGCCGCGTAGGAACGGACGGCTGCTCGAACGCTCTCGGTGATTGCTAACTCTTCGGCCGTGGGTTGCCGACCATTGTCGGAGAAGCTTTGTTCCATTTATGCGGTGACCACCACGAGCTGGGCGTGGACAGCCTCGACATGGTCGTGGGCGGCCTCCATCCAGGCTAAGGCAGCCACTGCGGAACGGACAGCTGATGTGCCACTCTCGCCAGTTGCTATCCCCGAGGCAGATGTTGTTGCCGCCACCTGAGAAGCAACAACGTCTGTTTGGGCTTCCTTGGCCGCACGGCCGCAGATTGCGGCCGCGCTCACGAAGCTTGTTAGTACGCACATGGCGGCTGCGGCCGCGCTCTCGCCGGAGTGGACCACCGAAGTTGCCCTCACGACGTGGGTCCACGGGCCCATCTTTCACCGGCGATGATTGAATAGTGAAATGATATTTGGGGAGCGAGCTAGTGTGCTTGAGACGCCGGCTATGGACTGTAGCCGACACATCTTCTCGCATAAGCCATAGGCGTACTATACACCGACGATGCTCCAGGATATTTTGTGTTGCATCTCAGACGGTTGGTGATAATAAACTATGTGCGATCTACTTAATTTTCATCTTGATTTGAATTACATAACGGGGTCACAACGACAATGGACGGTGTCTGAATTGGTAGACCTTTTATCTGCAGTGAACATGCAACTATATGTGTGTCGTAAAAGAATTGGAATTATCATGGGTTCGTTTGAACATTTTATAAATCAAATTGGTTTTCTAGCCATTTCAGGTGCACAATTCAAAATTAAACTACATGCACATGCTCCGGTGCACCAACATGGGCTGTAAAATCATATATGTGTCCATGAGTTTATGATTATGTTCCATGCAAGAAATGGGGATGAAATTCGAACACCACGGCCCCGTGGCTCTCCGGCAAACGTCGACGTACTTGCTTTTATAATTCTAGTAAATCCAAAATTCGTCTGAAATTCATGAAACTTGGCATGCTGTCATGGAGCGGCATCAACATGCCGTGGTAAAAAAATTGTCCCTGGGATATGTTTGGGGATATGCTTCTCAAAACCAGAGCTTCTCACAACAAGCTTGACGGCTTCGGTACGGAACGTTTCACCTTTCTGGACGAAACGATACCCGTTGCCTCTTCTCGATTTCAAATTTTTTCCTAGTGTCAACATAGAACAACAGGAGCGTTGTGTCAATTGTTGGGATTTTTGGGGTTCGCTTGGACATTTTTATACATTAACTGAGTTTTCTATGCATTTATGTGCATAATTCAAATTTGAACTACATGCACATGCTCTAATGCATATAAATTGGTTGAAAATTCAAATTTGTATCCTTGGTTGCAAGCTTAGGTCCCATGCAAGAAATGGGAATGAATGTCAAACTGTAGGATCAAAAGTATGTCTAGAGGGTGATTAGACTACTTGGCCAAATAAAAACTTAGTCTTTTCCCAATTTTATGTTTTGACAGTTTTTAGCAATTTAGCACAAGTCAAGCAATCTTCCTACACATGCAATTCTAGAGTTGTAGCAGCGGAAAGTAAATCATTGCATATGAAGGTAAATGGAGGGGTTTGGAGAGTGCAAACGCAAGTGTAGACACATATGTTTTTGGCGTGGTTGCAATAGTTGGTGCTATCGTACATCCACGTTGATGGAGACTTCAACCCACAAAGGGTAACGGCTGCGCGATTCCACGGAGGGCTCCACCCCCGAAGGGTCCACGAAGAAGCAACCTTGTCTATCCCACCATGGCCATCGCCCATGAAGGACTTGCCTCACTAGGGTAGATCTTCACGAAGTAGGTGATCTCCTTGCCCTTACAAACTCCTTGGTTCAACTCCATAATCTTGTCGGAGGCTCCCAAGTGACACCTAACCAATCTAGGAGACACCACTCACGAAAAGGTAATAGATGGTGTGTTGATGATGAACTCCTTGCTCTTGTGCTTCAAATGATAGTCTCCTCAACACTCAACTCTCTCTCACAGATTTGGATATGGTGGAAAGAAGATTTGAGTGGAAAGCAACATGGGGAAGGTTAGAGATCAAGATTCATATGGTAGGATTGGAATATCTTGGTCTCAACACATGAGTAGGTGGTTCTCCCTTAGAAAATGAGTAATGGAAGTGTAGGCTTGTTCTGATGGCTCTCTCCATGAATGAAGAGTGGGTGGAGGGGTATATATAGCCTCCACACAAAATCTAACTGTTACACACAATTTACCAAACTCGGTGGGACCGAATCATGAAACTCGGTCGGACCAATTCAGTTCAAAATGTGAACGTTAGGCTTTTCGGTGGAACCGATATGATCAACTCGGTGGGACTGATTTCATTAGGGTTAGGGCATAACGTAATCTCGGTAAGACCGATCACATCAACTCGGTGTGACTGATTACTGTAATAGGCAAATAGACAGTTGGTCAGGCAAACTCAGTGGGACCGATTCGCTCATTTCGGTGAGACCGAAATGTTACGAAAGGGGAACAGAGAGTTTGCATTGAGAACTCAGTGGGACCGATCGCTCATTTCGGTGAGACCAAAATGTTACGAAGGGAAACAGAGAGTTTGCAATCCCTTCTCGGTGAGACAGAGATCCCTATCGGTGAGACCGAACTGATTAGGGTTTCTGGCTATGGCTATGTGAAATGAACTTGGTGGCGCAGGATAGATCAAAAGAGGCGTGCAAGCTGTCCTCCAATGCGCAGGCTCACCGGGAAGCGTGCGAGCTGTACGCTGCGCATGCTCATTGGGAAGCGGGCTCTTTGACTTCCATGGCCACCCGCCTTCCTCTTCATTAATGGCGCCCGAGCCGCTGTTTAATACGGGCGGCCTTACTGTTCACCTCCCATTCCCCTCCCTCCCGCAGACCTTGTGACGCCCGAAGACCGACGTCCCAGAAGATTCCAGAAGATTCCAGATGTTCCGGGTTGCCCGTGTGTTTCTTTTGTGCTTGCTTTATTTATTTTGCATTGCATCATGTCATCATGCCATCATCTCATTAATTTTTTGCATCTCAACCTAAATAATTCGTGTGGACCTTCGGTCCATTTAAATCGAGGGAAGGTGACTTCTCTTTATAACTTATAAAAGTCTCTCAATATTTAGGGAGCTATATTAAAATATTCCATTTGCTTTGGAATAACCCAACACACTTGCATTTATTCTCCAGACACCTTTTGATTCAAGTTTCACCGTCAAAAACCCTCCCTATAATTCTTTTCTCAATTATCGAGGCTCCTCCAAAATCTAGACTCCTTTTATTGCAAGCTAAATGTTTTAGTTTGCATGTCCCTATTTTTGTTGGAACTATTTTGTTGGGTTGGTTTTATTCCATAAAACCTTAAAAAATGTTCCATCTTTATTTTCTGTCCATGGCCTTCTTTTCTTATTTTATTTTGCTCTCTCTCTTTTATTTCTGTTTAAGAGATAAAAAGAAGGCATCCCTCTCCTCCTTCCCAGGCCTCTAGGCCCTCTCCAGCCGAGCTGGCCCAGTCGCCCTTCCTCCTCCCTCCTGGCCCATTGGCCCAACACCTCCCTGGCGAACCCTAGCGCTAACCTTCCCCGCACCCGCAGCTCCTCCCTCTCTTCCCCTCGTGCGCCGCCGCCACCCCTCGACCCCATCGCCTCTGCCTCGATTTTCCCTCTCGACCTCCCGAGCCACCCATCCTCTCGATCCCCATCTCCCTCGCTCGCTCGCCTCCGCCCGAACACCCCGATCCCCAGGCCCGCGACCGCGGCCTCCCTCGTTTTCCCCTTCGTCCGCCGCACCTCTTCTCCCCGCATCCTCTTCGCTCTCCCTCCTCGCGCCGAGGATCCCCAGCGCCCAGCGCCCGCAGCGCCTCCCTTCGCCAGCGCCGCGCCACTTCTTCCTCCCTCCTCCTCCGCGCCAGAAGCCCCTCGGTCGCCTCTTCCTCCCGCGGACGCGGCTGCCAGCGCGAGCGCCTCGGCCCCGACGTCCTCTGCTTCGTCCCCAGCGCGCGAGCAGCCGAGGGCTCGCCTCCTTCCTCCCGCGGCCACGAGCGCCTCGACGCCGCGCCCGTCCCGTGCGCCGTGCGTTCCCGAGCTCCAGCAGCGCCCTGCTTCGTCTGTCGCCATGGCCTCCTCCTGGCGCGACCTCCCTCCGTCTACAGCGGCCAGGAGCCCCGGCGCCCGTCTCCAGGAGCTGCAGCAGCACCGCGCCCCTCGTCGCCGGCCTCCTTCGGTGCTATCTTGCCGCTGCACGGCCTCGACGCCCCGTGCTGCCGTCGTTTTGTTGATGATGTTGTTCGCCTAGACCTGCTGCTGTTTTTGGTTTGTTTTTCGCCAAGTGCACGAGGACCCCAAGTTTTGTCAAGTTCGACTACACGATGACAAGTACCCCTTCGGAGAGGAGAACGACTACGAACGGGAACGTCTACGCAAGATGACACGACAAGTACCACGACGACCGAACGGCTACGGTGGCGAGTACCTCTCCGATGAATGTGAACAACTACATGGCGATGCGACAAGTACCACTACTTCCACTACCGTCGCAAACGGGAACCCCAAGTACCACGACACCGACCCGAACATCTACGGGAAAACGAGCTCCGTGAACGACTACCGTCGACCATCGAAGACCCCGGGAACAACTTCTTCCTCTTCGATAACGTGAACCACTACTTCCTCTACGACCCGCGAGAACGACTACTTCCGCTACTTCTACTACGACCTCGAACCCCTCCGAGAACGATGGTTCCGAAGGTATAACCCCGAGACGATGACCCGTGTGATGCTTGCTTGTGTTGTATGAAATGTCTCCCTTGTGTGCTCCGTGCCCGTGTCCGTTTCGTCCCTTTTGTCATGTTCCTCGGTTGCCTCGTCACCGACTCGTGGGAACCCGGTAACGGGATCACCCCACCTTTCATCTCGTTTGACTCGCTCACGCCATCTTTCCTTTTGCACCGGACTCTCAACGAGTTACCGGAACCGATATGTTGCGTGGCATCATTTTCGGATCGTTGCCGTGGCACCCTTTCATTCCACCACGGTGACAAATACTTCATGTCTCTCTTGTCAACCTTTAATAAAATTGCTTAAACTTGATCATGTCATCCGCATCATGTTAACAACCCTAAAATGTTTAATTGTTGTTTGCTTATAATTACTAAACATGCTCATGGGGATTTTCCGGATATGTTGTTGTTATTTTCCGGCCTCATTTAAAATGTCTAAATAGGTAGTTTACTTTTGCTTCACCTCTTGCCATGTTAACAAACTCTTAATCTTGTCTTGTTAATAACTAGAGTCAATTAAATAATTAAAATGTGGTGTTTCGTCAATATGCAACTCATCGCATATTGAGCTCCACTTAACTTGTAGTTTTGTTTGTGCACCTTGCCATGCCATGCATATTTAAACCGGACATGCATCATACTTGTTTGCGCATCGTATGCCATGTTTATGTTTGTGTGTTTACCGTGTTGTTTCTTCTTTCCGGTTGCTTCTCTTGTTAGCTTCGGTTTCATTCTGGAGTTGTGAGGATTCGCTCGACTGTTGCTCCGTCTACTTCATGGATTCGTTCTTCTCCCTTGTGGATTCCCAGGCAAGATGATCATACCCTTGGATACCTTTACTATCATTGCCATGCTTAGTTGTCTCGATGCTATCGTTACATGTCGCGATTCCCATCTTTTATGTCAGCCTCTCCTTGTTGCCATGAAACCTCTAACCTTGAAACCTTCCTAGCAAAACCACTGTTTGGCTATGTTACCCGCTTGCTCAGCCTCGCTTGCTCAGTCCTTCTTATAGCGTTGTTAGTTGCAGGTGAAGATGAAGTTCGTTCCAGGAGGGAACTTGCTGTTGTTATATCACAATATCTATTATAATTATTAACACACCTATATACTGGGCATGGGTGGAAGGCTTGGCCTTTTGCTCGGTGTTTTGTTCCACTCATGCCACCTTAGGCGCCGATAAACCGGCATTATGTTCCTTGATTTTGCGTTCCTTACACGATGGGTGAAATGGGGACCCCTTGACAGTTCGACTTTGAATAAAACTCCTCCAGCAAGGCCCAACATTGGTTTTAATTTTCTCATAATAACAACTTAATTAATTAATTAAATTTGCATAGGGAGTTAGCGCTACCCGAGGATTCTTAATTCTACATACCAGGGGGGGCCAGTGCTGATGGTGTTGGTCCCAAACCAGAGTCACTTGCGGATACTACCCAGTTCGCTGGGGTCTTCGGTATCTGTACGTAGCGCTCATCCGGTCGTGGCCTGAGACGAGATACGCGCGGCTACTATCAGGGTGTCGGCACGCCAGGAGGTCTTGCTGGACTTGTTTTACCATTGTCGAAATGACTTGTACTACCGGGATGCCGAGCCTGATCGGATTTTCCCTAAGATAAGGGGTGATGATATTATATTTATCACTTCAGCTAATCGTGAGAGCTTGTGATGGGCTAAGTTGGGACACCCCTGCAGGGTTATGATCTTTCGAAAGCCGTGCCCGCGGTTATGTGGCAGATTGGAATTTGTTAATGTCCGGTTGTAGAAAACTTGACAGATGATCCGAAGTAAAACACACAACTGTGTGAGTAACCGTGACTGTCTCTTTTCACTTTGAGAAGAGAACACGGTGGGGTTATGTTTTGACTCGTACGTAGTTAGGATCTTTAGCGATCACTCCTTTTGCGACCGTTTGCGTAGCTGCTCATCTTATTCTGGTACTCGTAAGTTAGCCACCATATTATGCTTAGTCACTGCTGCAGCCTCACCACTTTACCTCTTCCTACCCATAAAGCTTTGCTAGTCTTGTTACCCATGGTTATGGGATTGCTGAGTCCTCGTGGCTCACAGATACTACAACACCAGATGCAGGTTCAGCTGAGATGATGCAAGAGCTGGATCAGTTCTTCACCGGGAGCTCGATGAAGATCGTGGCCGTTTGCTTGTGACGTTTTCGACGATCAGTAGTGGTTTCTACTAGGATTCGATCCTGACCTGTGGCTTTATGTTGTTTTGGTATCTTGCTTTTGGATCTTACCCTTAGAAGGGCTGTGATATTTTGAATGATGATTGCTCATGTAATGTATTGTGTGAAGTGGCGAGTGTAAGCCAACTATCTCCTTTTGCAATTTAATCCCTCTTTTACATGAGTCGTGCAAAGATACCAAACTTGAGATCATTCTAGGATGGGCTTATACCTTTAAGTCGTGCCTCGACACGTAGGAGGTATAGTCCCATCCTGGGCATTACAGACCTCCACCAACGTCATGGCGCAGAATGATCATCTGCCACTAGTCTTCAAGTTTGGTGAAGTCGACTCCGAGCCGGGGGAGATAGAAAATAAGGAGGAATGGGGCCTCATGGACATGGCCCAGAACGAGCTGCCCGCTCCCGTCCCAGCTCCCATCCCCGCGCCCGCGCCAGCGACCATCCCCGTACCATTGACGGGCTGGTCGCCGAGCACTATTGCAGAGCTAGAAGCCGCGGGCGTCAGCGAGGTCTCCGCGGACCCGCATGAGCTCGTGTACATGCCAGTGCCAGTGCTCGTGCTCGTGCGCGCCCCTCCACCCACCGTGGCGCTGACCCCCGTGCATTTGGTTGCACCCGCTACGTCCGTGCCCCTGCCCGTGCGTGCCCCTCCACCCACCGCAGCGCCGGTCCCCGTGCTTTTGGCTGCAGCCGCCGTGCCCGTGCCCGTGCGCGCACACCCCTCAGCGGCATGGGACGCTGCCGCCGACCGCTACCTCTCATCAGCGCCAGTTGTCGTCCTGTCGCGCCCCGCCCGTCGATCGCGCGATGACATGATGTTTGATTTGCAAGTGAAGAACATTTTGTGCTGCCTTGAAGACTTCAACAACGGCGTCCCGGAGGACGACAACAACAACGACGGCGCGGCACGCTGCCTCCGCCGCCGCCGGAAATAGCTTTTTTGGGGTTTAATATTGTATCTCAAATTCTCGATCATATGAATATAAATTCGTAGTGTGACTGAATGAAAGATATGGTTTGAATGAACTTGCGTTTTTCTCTCTTAATGTACAGACTTATCAAACGATTTTCTTTTGAAAAAAACGTCAATGGTTTTTAAATATAAAACACTCATCGCAAACGTTTTAGTTAGAACACCCGTATGCAAACCGTCAGCTTCCCCAGGAAGCCAAGGGAAAATGTGTCGAGCAGGATATGTGCAGCTCTTGATCGCAAACGTTTTAGATAGAACACCCGTATGCAAAGTGAGAGCTATGGAAAATTCGCAATGCAGGATTTGTGCATCCCTTCAACACAAACGATTGTTTTGGATGACCCGTGTGCAACCACGTAGAAACAATTGGGTAAGATTTGTATCTGTCATATTGGGTATGTTGCCATTTGTCAAACTGGAAAGATTGACATTTGTTTATTAGTTTTGCTAGAACTCATCTAGATGAGATACATTATGGTCTCATTCACCTTTTATAGCCATTGGATGTGATGCTATAATATGTGTGGGTGTGCTGACATGGGTTGTATTTGTTCTTATTTTCCAGGTGAATGAGACTAAATTATAACTCATCTAGATGAGTTCTAGGTACTCCCTTTGTTTATCTAGTAACATTGCCATTTGTCAACCTTGTAACACAGCGATTTGTCAAAATATGCAGCTAAAATTCACTAGCACTATCTAATTTTTGCAACTAAAATCACTAGTACTGTTCATATGGACACCAATACAAAGTGGCATTGTACTTTTTTTTGTCATCCAAATAGAAAAAATTATACGTGCCGCCACACGACCCGTGTGACGTGTGAGCAGACGTGAGTTGATGGGACGCATATGCAAATGCACTGTTCCTTACATACAACAAGTCATCAACACACAACAACAACGAGGATACATGTTGGATTATAGATTATTTCCAACAAAACATTCTAGTAAAGTAAATTTTTTTCTCACACAACAAATAACAAAGAGATGAAATGAACTTCAGCTCAACCAATCCTCGACGTTGGAAACACTTGCTTTGAACCATAACTGATTCTCTGGGAAGGGCCAGCTATTGTTGCTAGGTGGCTTCTCACCCCAAGTGGAAGGTTTGAGATGCAGTGTAGCAGAAGTTTTCCCTTGGTAATACCAAGGATCGATTTTCCAGAGACTCCCAGTTTCAACAAGAAGGTGTCAACTGCTAACGGCGCCGGATATTAGCAATCAACGTGGAACTGCACACAGATACAAATAACTTTGCTCCCAACGAGTACAGAGAGGTTGTCAATCCCTCCGGCCTTATAGTTTACAAAGGATCAAACGCAAGTGATAATAGTGATAGGTATAATTGCAATAGTAAGTAAATAGCGGAAAAGTAAATAGCGGATGTGATCAATGATGGTAATATGGAACGGAGTCTCATGATGTTCACTAGTGATGTCTCTCTCCCAAAAGACGATAAAACAGCTATGTGAGGTAAACGAATTACAGCTGGGCAATTGACAGGACCATGTGCGCAAACCAATGCTGACTACATTGCAAGAAAGGTTGAGGTTCAAAGCATGGGCGGTACGCCAAAGTAAGTAGACCGAAATCCATCAATATCTACTACTAATCATCCACCTTGAGATATCTATCCAGAACATCTCGCTGGTATTAAGTCGTCGCTAGGTGGCCTATGGACCTGGATGTAATTTTTACTTCTAGCGTTATTTGTACTATCTTGACAGTTGATGAATAGATCGGAAGTTTTTTCCGCAAAAAAGGAGGGAAAAAAGATGTGCTAACCATGGACATTTATCCCCATGACACTGAATTTGACTTTTCCGGTGATGAAGGGTTACCAAGGTATTTTTCATCGGAGGATGTTATTGACGGCAAGGGTGTGAGCTGCCTGGAGGCGAGTTCCTCTATAATGAGGATGACTGATTCATCGACCACATCATGCTATGAAGTTGTTTTGTTTTCGCAACGGGCACCTGCTATATTATACTACTCCCTCCATCTTGAATTATTTGTCACAGAAATGTATATCAATGGATGTATCTATAACTAAAATACAACTAGATATATCTATTTTCACGACAAGTAATTCCACACGAAGGGGGTATTTATTATCTATGCCTCTGTGATGATGTTCTGTACCATGATCCTATATATATTATATCCCTCCCAGTGCCGTATATTACCTCTAAATAAAAAAGTGCTTTATTATGTATAGCATGAAGACTCATACATAGCCGTATTATATTAGGGATGTTTTGTTGCTTTTGTTTGATGGCTGCTCGGTTATTTAGTATTTATATGTTTGATTATTATTATTTTGTGCAACAAAGCTATATATTTAACCCACTTCATATCAACACCTTCCTCTTTTATGTTGATGAATGTATGGCTAGGGCAGGGGGGAGGGGAGGGTGCGCCATGCCACAATTTTGATGCTCTTGGTAGTTCCCACTACATTTTCTACCAAATATACCATTAACAATATATATGAAACCTTGGCACTTCCTATCTTGTGCATGTGAAGTCTACCAATATGGCAACTCTTGTTAGAGTTGCTGCAGAAAATAACCGCAGATGAACAGTGGTATCACAGAATAAAGACATGATAATTAGTCGCATCACATCTATTATGTAGATTGGAACTTAAAAGACGTCAACTAAACACGACTAAATAGTTGTACTACCTCTGTAACTTAATATGAGACGCTTTTGCAGTTAATAAAGGAGGTAATATCACTGGAAATCATAGAACTTGCGTCAAATGTTCAGTTTGGTGCTAGAACTTTGAAAATACGAAATTCCAGTCACTTAACTTGACTGGAGCGTGCAGATACGGTCACTTCGCCCGTATTCAAAATATACTATGCCTACGTGGTGTGGCAACTTGGCAGAGGCCCACTGGCAGTGAATGGATGTATGCGTTATTTTGTTTTTGCAGAAACACACTTTGCTTTATATTTATGTACATACACAACCTCTTAAATAAAGTTAAAAAAATTGTTGCGGCCGCTGGATTTCGAACCCACGAGCTACTGCTTAGTGCCCGACAACACAACAGACAAATGGCGTTCTATGAGCACAACTTGACCCTAAATGTTCTGTTAATAAAGAAAATAAAATCAAAATCTAAACAACAGAATAAACCAAGGTTTGAACCTTGACCTACTGGTCGCTCGCTGTGCTTGCACTAGATGAACCAGACCACAATGAAAATATGTCTTATAAAGAGATAAAAATTTATATTATATATAGCTTAAAAAATTATATAAAAACTTTTAAAAATAGCTTCCCATAAAAAAATTATATATAAACTTTTGCAAATATGCACACAGTACTAACTTTCAAAATAGCTTTCCCATAAAAAGATTGGATTATAAAAATTGCGGGTTCATAATATGTCTTTTCCTTTGCGAATGGGGTTCATAATATGTCTCAAGATATAAATCAGCCCATTTTATTTATTTTGATTTTTTTAAGTATGCAACATAAAGTTCAAGAATGATACTGCACAAAATTGCATCCATATTGTACAAAATTGCACAGATTTTTTTCATTACAAAAGGCACACGACAGTACATAGGCACATGTATTATGGAATTCCATCCATATTATAAAATTTCATAGATTTTTTCTGATACATGGAGAACCAACTGTATGATAATCACGGGAGTTTTCAGTTTAAAAGTAAGTGTATCTTCTCTTTGACGTGAAGTTATGTATGATAATCTGAAGCACAATTTTTTTGCACGAGGTCGGTAGCTCGAATCCACTAGGAGCCTTTTGTCATTCACATTTGTCCCGCCCGTTCCGTGCTGACAAGTGGGGCCCAGTGAGCGGCTTTTGCAAAATTAAATATATAAAGTGAAGGATATTTGTGCAAAAAAACAGCATGCCTCACACCAAGTGGTTTCGGTCATCAACAGTGGGCCTTTGCCATGCAGTCACGCCATGTAAGCACGAGATACGTCTAATACGGGTGAAATGACCGTATTTGCACCCTCGAGACTTAATGACCGTATTTGCACCCTCGAGACAAGTTAAGTGACTGCAATTCCGTATTTTCATAGTTTTAGCACCAAACTGAACATGCAACGCAAGTTCTATGACTTCCAATAATATTACCTCTTAATAAAGCATCTCATATTAAGTTACAGAGGTAGTACTGCTTATGTAGTAAATAGATGCATTGAGTTGCAAATTAAACAGACAGAGATAAGGGTTACATGCATTAGTGATAGCTAGAGAGTACTAAAGACATCACAATAAATACAATATACATGTACTGTGGTCATACATATAAATCAGCCATTTAACTTGCAATAAAACACTATATGTTGAGGAGACTGCGTTAGAGCCATTTTAAGTAGCAGATATTTCAAGGAACTGGTTTCTCCACCCAATTAGGACTAGCGGATGATCAATTTCTTCTCCTCCAAAGAGCACATGTCACTGAGAACTTTGGCAATTTTGGCGTCCCTAAGGCAATCAAAGTACACAAAATCTGACTCTGTTATGGCATCCGCAGCAGAAGGATTATAATGACGCACATTCAAATATTCCAAGAGTTCCCCAAGCCCCTTGTAGTTTGCACCAATATGGTTCCCAGATGGTGGATGCGCAATTTTGCTAGAAATAGGCTCACACACATCGCAACGCCCTGCGTGTTGATAAAAGGAGATTAAGACATGCATGAGGCAGGCCTAGCAATGATCCCAAATCTGCTATAATCGATTCATTTAAGGAAATCAATCCAAAAGATTTATTCCACTAAGTTTAGAAGACAGAAATGCACTTACCAAGGTATGGATGATCCGGACTGTAATGAGGTAGTGGGCAACAAAATGAAGTTTTTGATTGTTTTCGACTAGATTTACTATAAACCTTGACGAACTGCACACCAGATTCAACCTGGCGACTTTTTCTAGTGCATGGTTGAGTAACCAAACTCGCAGATGTGTTAGGTCCCGATCGTTTGGCCTGAAAGCTTGACTCCCAAACTTCAGCGAAGAAGAGCACACGTGCGGAAGAAACATCATCATAATACACCAAGAAATTAACATGGTAGAATTTTGAATGCCCGTGGTCGCCTTTCTTCACACCACATATGACATCAAGTCTCGGAACAGGTTCCTACAACAATCAATTTGAGCCAAGTGAGGCAGCGTAAGGTTATATTCAAGAAATAGCATGTCCTCCTCAAGCAAGCACTTTTTTGCCGGGAACAAATATATTCAAAAATAGCTTCTGAACAATTATCTGTAAAAACTAGACTAATGGAGATGAAATATATTCCCACAAGAAGCAATTCAAAGCTTTTCAATGAACAGGTTTTGTCCAAGCTTAATTTAGATGAAACAAGTGCAAGAAAGCTTTTCTAGGTACAGACTTTTCCAAGCTTAGATGGAACGGAATATATATTCCAAAGAGAAGCAGTTGTCACAAAGTTCCCTAAGAATAAATTTTGTCCAAGCTCAATTAAGATAAACATACATTCCTGGAAGAACCCCCCACCACCAAATAGATTTTGTGCAAACTAGTACAACAAGCAATTAAGAGATGAATTTATAATTACCCAAGGATGCTGATTCGAGTAGTCAAGCAGCAATTGCTCCAAAATTTGACCAAGGAACTTCTGCTTCAGCACGAATTCGTCCTTCCTAGATGCCAGCATCATCCAGGCCTGTGGGCATAGCCTAGGTTGAATATCTGATGGTGCAGTAGATGGGCTTTGACCTTCCATTATTTTGTACACTTGCTCCAGAACAGCATCAGAAATGACATAGCCTTTTCCAGTTGCTTCACCAGTCAGCAGGGTGTCTTGGGGTAGCATGGAGGTAAGAAATGATGCAAGCTCCAAATGGTTGGGGTGCTTTCCAGCTTGGCCTGCAGCAACATAGGCTTTATAGCACACCTCCTTGGTTGCCCTTTGTAACACCGCAGATAGGTCACATTGCTTGAAGCAAAGGTATTCCAGGGCGATGTGCTCTGAAAAACCACTGGCTGTGCAGATCATGGCCAGAAGGCTATCAAGGGAGCGGGCCTCCATGCAAAGCATAGATTGGCTGTCAAGAATGTCCGGCTCAGTTACAGTGTCTATCTGCAGCAGAGGGTATACACTGTCGTACCATATAGCATTGCGAATTATGTTAGACACAGGGTCCAACGGGCCATAGCAATGCCCAGCAACAAGGATACCACGGAGATGCTTGTGGAGCACATTGTGCGGCAGCAAAGACACTGCCTTGATGTAAAGAGCATGGATGGTATCGGTGAGGCACATCTTCAGATACCTGGTGTGCTCACACTGGCACGCAGTGGTGGAAGGTGCAGCAATAAGATTCCTTCCTATGTGTTGAGGAGTGTACTTGACAATAGTGGTGGCAGCAGCATTCAAAGAGTCCAGTAACATTTTCTTCATCATTTCGGGAGCCCTCAAGTCACAGATGCTCGAAACATGTCCATCAGAGCGTGAGACAACTACGTCGGCGACATAGTTTTCACCCAATGGACAGACGTAGTGGCCAGGGCGCTTATCTGAATCTAGTAACAGGCCTCCTAATTCCAGTCCAGATAAATCCATACCAGTGGAATAAGGGCGGCTTTGGAATGTGACTTGGACGGCAGGGGAGGCTGCATAGTGTTGCAACCGAAGGAAATTTAGGATGCCATTGATGTCGCTGACACTGAGAGAGACCCCCTTCTTCAGCACAGCAGCGAGAACAGTGTGATCTTTTAATGGGACAAGAAACTTTGCGAGCCGCACCAGATCGTCTGGCACGGGGTGCCCTGATATGGATGCGGCTACTTTGAGAGCAAATTGGGTCCTGCCGCAGCAGAGATCAGGGGAACCAGTGGCGGGACGGTCCTCCGGAGCGAACTGCTGGTTCTCGCCGAGCTGGACAGCGGCGGCGAGGTCGGCACCAGCCAGGCGGAGGTAGAGCATGGCCTGCTCCATGGATAGATACCGGAAGTAGATCCGCATGAATGCAATCAGGCCATTGTAGGAACGAAATGATATAAGAACAAATGAAGGCTCGGTAGGCGGCCCCTTCTCCTTCTCCTCTTTCCCCTTGCTGATGTTGACTTGAGCTGCGCAAGGTCGCCTCCCCTTGATGTTCCTGCTGCCCCCGCCGCACTTGCGACGGCACAGGTGATTGAGGGCGTTGAAAATGATGTTGGACACTGGATCGAGTAGGCCGATGCAGTGGCCACCGCGGATGACGCAGGACAAAATCTCGGGCATGTCAGCGATGGGAAGCCTGCTGAGCGCTTCCTTATAGAATTGCATTAAATCCAATTCCATCGGCTTCCCCAACTCAGCGCGGATGGAAGCCTCCCCATCGGCGCCGGCGTCGTGGAAGCAAGACAACCGAACCTTCTTCGGGAAGTCCTCGCCGACTGTGAGAGACATGAGGCCAGAAGTAATTGCCCTTGACACACATCGACGGCGATCCTACGTCGGCTCACTGCACGATTCACCCGCTCTTCGCCCGATAGGGTTCCTCGGCGGCGGCGGCGGCGGCGGCGGCGGCTAGGGCCGTGGTCCCGTGGGGAGGGTGAGAATGCCGAACAGATTGGGGATTAGCATCCATCGACTCCACCAGTGCCTTCAAGGAATCGGAGCATGCGGTCTTCTACCTGGGTTGGGCCGCTCCTCGTGGGCCGTGGCTGAGCTGCTAATCTTCGCATCGTTGTCCTTTTTGAGGAAAAAAAATCAGATGCGGTCCCTGAGCTGTCTCCCTTTGGTCAGGGATGTTAGAAATACCATGAAATACGGTCACTCTACTTTTTTTCTGCGGATAATACGGTTACTCTACTTGCATATGTAGCTCACTACGGTCAGTCATATGAAATTCTTTATGTATTTGTGTGTGTTGACATCCAGTGGGTAACACTTGGGCTTTGATTGCGGGCACAGCGTGGCATTAAGAATAGTAAAACTGCACCAAATCCCTTAGCCTCTCACGCCATGA
Source organism: Secale cereale (assembly GCA_902687465.1). NCBI lineage: Eukaryota > Viridiplantae > Streptophyta > Magnoliopsida > Poales > Poaceae > Secale > Secale cereale. The sequence continues at coordinate 74,139,293 of LR738714.1, forward strand.
GTTATTTTGACCGTCCGTTTTCAAGATTGTACTGTTTCTGGCCGTAGGATGCATGTGGATCTCTATTTCGTGTGAAAACATGAGCACAATCTAGGCCTGATGTCTGTAAGAGCAGCTATTCTGGTAGCTTTTTTGGAGCACTGTCGTTAATTGGGCTTGACATCCCATCTAAGGAGGCCGCAGGTCCGGTTTGCACAGCACAGGGAAAAAATAAGGAGCGTGCAGTTGTCTTCCCCGATATGCGACGTCTTCTCTTCTACGTCGTCGTTCCTCTTTCCCACAGCCACTCCTACTCGTAGCGGCTAGGGTTAGCGATGTTCGATGCCCGTGTACGAGAAACCAACTGATGCGGTGCGGTACGTGCCTCACAGATCAATGCAGGGCGAGCGATGCAGACAACTGATGCGGCACGGAGATGGGATTGGATCATTGAAAGTGACTGGCCCGCCGGCATAAAAGCAGTGAAGCATCAGTTCGTGGTAGCCATTGGTGGCAACTAATGTGCACTACTAGCGTCAACGGGGACAAGGTGGTACGAGCGGCTACTCCAATCTGTGCCTATGTCCCCATCTCTCCGATCTCAATCTCTTCCTCCAACGTCGACCTCTATTGAGCGGCATCACCAACGTCGACCTCGAGCGGCAGCGCACCTCCCTCGATCTCAACCTCGAGCGGTCGTGTCCATCATGACTAGCATATCGTCCGCCGGTGGCGCCTGCAAACTCAGCATCCCCATGTGCGCTATTGTCGGAGATATGGACCATGGGTACCCTCAGCGCCTACCCTTGGTATTTTAAGACAAATAACAGCCGCTTGGTCTACCGCGACCGTCTGCTCTTCGAGCCGCCTCCTAGGGTAGCCTGCCCTAGGAGCCAGCTGCCAGCAGGCGTCAGGGACCCAACAGGCAGCCACACCAAGCGCCACCAGCCACCAGACGGCCCCGCACTCCACCCTCAGGGAACACACTGAGGTGAGTCCTGGCGTGGCGGGGGCATGGCTATAGGAGAACATGTCCTTAGAAGATCTATAAGGACGTGGCTACAATGACCACATATTTTGGGAATATCTCCTAGGCGGCGGATCGCTGTAGCCACGAGGCTCATGACCAACCAGCGGTCAGAGGAGGCCACGATCCCACTACCCACAACCGGCGGGGCCAGCAGGCGGCTGGCCCCACCGATCAGCGAGCAAGCTCAAGAGCAAACCGCCTCTGGCAGGCGGCCGGGGGAGACGGCCGTTTGGTAGCAGACGGCACCCCTCGCCCTAGATGTCCGAACCTCATCAAGATGATGGGACGGGGCGAGGCGGTAGCGTACGGCGAGGGACGGTGGCACTGTAGCCATCTCCTCCCCGACGAGGCTGTCGTCAGCAAAGCACCCCCACAGTGAAAGGCAATCACGAGGGGCCCGCAGGCGGCGGGCCCCAGCAGACAAGCGGCGAGGCCGGCACCAGAAGACACTAACGGCTGGGGCCACGCCGTCGAGGTTACCGTTGTACCCCTGGGGGGTAGGCCTATATAAACCCCCCAGGGTCCTCCATGTTGAGGGCTGGAGAGTTGGCTATTAGAAGTTCACAAGACAAGAACCCTAGAGAGGAGGGAGGGGAGGTGAGCTAGCCTTGTTCATCTTCTTCCTTCATACATCACAGCTCAAGGAGCAACCTTGTAATCACTCTAGTGCTATCAGTGATGACGCGGAGTCCCCGCAGAGCAGGATTAGGGGTGTTATCTCCCCGGAGAGCCCCGAACCTGGGTAAGATTCGTAGGCATCCTAAGTATTGCCTTATCCCGCTTCCCGAGCCCGGCGATGTTCTTTTGACCCCATGCATGATAAGCCATCCTTTGGCATATGTCGTCCCAAAACCCCGACATTTGGCGCCCACCGTGGGGCTAGGTGCACCGTCATCCGGAGACATGTTCTGGACGGGAACCTTGTTCCTTCCTGGCGAGAGTAGCCAGCCCGGCACGCCTGCTGGCGTGGAGACCGGGATGCTTCGCAGCGCTGAGGCTGCATGCGCCGTGAGCGGGCTCGCCGATCTGCTCGGCGCCGCCCGCGTCCACGACGAACCTCCTTCGGCGGCCGAGCCAGTGGTGCCGGAGAGCTTCCTCGTCGAGCTCCTCGACAAGCTCCACCTCGTCGACGAGCGCGCATCTGACGTGGAGTCAGTAGGCTCTTCTGACCCACCAATAGACATGATCGTCGACCCCGATGACTCCTTCCCCGAGAACGTGGAGATCGTCAACGACCCTCTTCCCATTCTTCCGATCTGCGGCACCATCGGCATCATCACGCAGGTGCTCGTCACCGACCACGGCGAACGATCGTGCCGGACGGGTCCAGACCCGCTCGAGGCCGCTCTGCAGCACCTAGCCGCCCCTGTCGCGGCGGGGGCAGACAGCGCGGAGTTGGAGGCACTCTGCGTCTCGCTCCTCGACAGCGCCAACAAACTGGCCGCCTCCCGACGCCTCACTGAAGCTTACCATCGCAAAATGGACCGCGTCATATGTGGCACGCCGGCTGCTGGCGAGCCTAGCCGAGCCGGCGTTGTCTGTGATCGCAGCGGGCTGCTAGCAGACATGCTGGGGGCCCCGCGGCCTGTGTACCTCACTCCGTCGGAGAACCTAAGGGCTACCCAGGCGGCAGTCGATGAGATGGGCCACTTGGAGGGAGACGAGCTCCGTTGCATGACCCAGCGTGCTCGCCAGCTCCTCGACGCTGCTGCTACGTAGCAGGAGGCCCGTCGCCGGGCATTCGAGGAGGCTGCGCTCGCCGATAACCGCCCTCTTCGACGGGAGCAAGGAGCCACGTCCCGCTCTCCAACAGTCGGCGCCACCAACCGGCGAGACTCAGAGCCCGCTGCCAGCCGCAGCCGGCAGACGCGCTTCACCATCGAGCGCGACAAAGACGGCCACCCAAGGGCCGTAGAACGACGAGGGGAGCAGCCGCCTCCTCCCAGGCGGGAGAGGCGCGTGTCTCCGCCGCCTGTTGACCACCCCTTTCTGGCAGGCCGCCTGGGCCGCCGCGAGGGGGTTGGGGAGAACGACGCCCGCCACCGCCTAGACCGTCTGGCTCGCTCCCAGGCGGTTGAAGAAGAAGATGACCTCGGTCCGGCCTGCTTCGGCCCTCGCATCCGCAACGAGCCTTTTCCCAAGGGCTTCTCGCTCCCCAGAGACACCCCCAAGTACAACGGATCGGTGAAACCAGAGGACTGGCTGGTGGACTACTCCACGGCTGTCAGCATAGCCACCGGCAATAGGCGTGTTGCGGTGAAGTACGTGCCCCTCATGCTCCAGGGCACGGCTCAGACGTGGCTGAACAGCCTCAAGCCCAACAGCATCAATGGCTGGCTAGACTTCACCGACGCCTTCACACGTAACTTCACCAGCACCTACAAGTGTCCTCCCAAGCCGCGTCAGCTCTCCCTGTGTGTCCAAGGCCCGGACGAGTCGGCTCGTGACTATCTGACGCGTTGGGCGGAGCTGCAAAACTCCTGTGAGGGAGTGCACGAGGTACAAGCCATTGAGTATTTCATGGCCGGGTGCAGAGAAGGCACCTTGCTCAAGCACCGGCTCCTGTGCGACGAGCCGGCCACGTTGGATGAGCTGCTAAGCATAGCGGACAAGTACGCCACCGCTGACTCCTCCATGAAGACCGAGCTGCAAGTGGATGCTTCCGGCAAGATGACCCCTCCAAAGACACCGACAGGAGAATCTAGTCGGCGCCAGCAGAACAACGACCAGAAGCGTAAGGCCCAGGCGCTGGCTGCCAACAGCCGGCTGGTGGCAGCGGTCGACGGACAGCAGCCAGAAGCTCAAGCAGGGCCCAAGCGCCAGAAGGGCGGCAAACCGGTGTGGCAGCCGGCCTTCTCCTTTGATCAAGCCTTGGACGCCCCCTGCAAGTTCCACAGCGGCGCAAAGCCCTCCAACCACACCACACGAAAGTGTCACTGGCTCACAAGGATTGCGAGGGGAGAAGCTCTGCCTCCGCCGCCTGCTGGACCGCCGGCTGCTCGTCCAGGCGGCCAGGTCCGGGATGAGTTCCCAGAGGAAAATGGAGCCTACGTTGTCTTCACCAGCCAGACGGATGATAGGCACAGCTGGCGCCAGCAGCGCAGAGAGGTTAACACTGTTGCCGTCAAGAGCCCAGAATTCATGCACTGGTCTGAAAGGCCTGTCAGCTGGAGCCGAGAGGATCACCCGGCTGTCATGCCATCTCCAGGGGCCTATGCCTTGGTCCTGGACGCCACTCTCTCCACTGATAGGCGGGCCTGCCATTTTTCCCGAGCTCTGGTAGACGGCGGCAACAACATCAACATCATGTATCAAGACACCATGGAGAAGCTGGGCATCAAAGATAAGCAGCTTCAACCTACCAGGACCGTGTTCCATGGCATTGTGCTAGGCCTCTCTTGTTCACCAATCGGCAAGGCCAGGGTCGATGTCCTGTTTGGTGACAAGACGCACTTCCGGATGGTGCCGGTCTGGTTTGAAGTGGTAAATCTGGAAAGTCCCTATCACGTGATCTTGGGCCGGCCCGCTCTTGCAAAGTTCATGGCGGTCCCCCATTATGCCTACCTCAAGATGAAGATGCCTGGTCCCAAGGGAATAATCACCATAACCGGGGACTACGAGAAGTCCATTGCATGTACAACGGCCAGCAGTCGCCTGGCAGAAACCCTTGTTGTGGCTGAGGAGAAGCGTCGTCTGGAGCGGCTGGTGGCAATGGCTGGCGAGCAGCCGGCCATACCAGCCGATCCCAAGGAGGCGGAGCCGCAAGGCTCGTTCCAGCCCTCCAAGGATACAAAGAAGATTGCCTTGGAACCATCTCACCCGGAGCAATTTGCTATCATAGGGTCAAGCCTAGACAACAAATAGGAAAGCGAGCTCGTCGATTTCCTCCGTGAGAACCGGGACATCTTTGCATGGCCCCCCAAGGACATGCCTGGTGTTCCGACGGAATTCGCCGAGCACAAGCTGCACGTGAGAGAAAATGCAAAGCCTGTCCGGCAGCCGCTGCGCCGCCTGTCAGAAGAGAAGAGAAGAGTCGTGGGGGAGGAGGTCGCCCGCCTGCTAGCAGCCGGCCTCATCATGGAAGTTTTTTATCTCGAGTGGCTAGCAAATCCAGTCCTGGTGCTGAAGAAGAACAATAAATGGCGCATGTGCATCGATTACACCAGCCTGAACAAAGCTTGCCCCAAAGATCCGTTTGCTCTGCCACGAATAGATCAAGTGATTGACTCCACAGCTGGATGCGAGCTGCTGTCTTTCCTTGATGCCTATTCAGGGTACCACCAAATCAAGCTTGATCCAGCTGACCGTCTGAAGACTGCTTTCCTCACGCCGTTTGGGGCCTTCTGCTACCTGACCATGACGTTCGGTTTGAGAAATGCCGGCGCCACCTTTCAGCATTGCATGTAGAAGTGTCTCCTCAAGCAGCTTCGCAGGAATGCCCATGTTTACGTGGATGCTATTGTGGTGAAGACGGAGAAGAGAGGAACCCTTTTGGAGGATCTTCAAGAAACATTTGAGAATCTGCGCCGCTTTCGGATTAAGCTAAACCCGGAGAAATGCGTCTTCGGGGTACCAGCAGGCCAGCTCCTTGGCTTCCTGGTATCCGAACGCGGCATTGAGTGCAACCCTGCGAAGATCAAGGCCATCGAGAGGATGGAACGACCGATCCGTGTGCGAGATGTCCAGAGGTTCACGGGGTGCCTGGCATCTCTCAGCCGCTTCATCAGCCGGCTGGGAGAAAAGGCACTCCCCTTATACCAACTGATGAAGAAGACCACTTGCTTCGAGTGGAGCGACCAGGCGGATGAAGCCTTCCAGCAGCTCAAGCGACTGCTGTCCACCCCGCCTGTCCTGGCGGCGCCAGCAGACAAATAACCCATGTTCCTTTACATAGCCGCCACCAGCCGGGTGGTTAGCACTATCATTGTGGTCGAGCGCCCAGAAGACGGCAGAGCCTTGCCCGTCCAGCGGCCCGTCTACTACTTGAGCGAAGTGCTATCAGCGTCCAAGCAGAATTACCCCCATTACCAGAAGATGTGCTACGGCGTGTACTTCACCGCCAAGAAACTCAAGCAGTACTTCCAAGAGCATTCTGTCACGGTCGTATGCACGGCCCCACTTGCTGAAATCATGGGGAACAGAGATGCCTCAGGAAGAGTGGCCAAATGGGCCATCGAGCTGGCTCCCTTCACCATCTTCTACCAGCCGCGCACCACCATCAAGTCACAAGCATTGGCCGACTTCCTCGTCGATTGGGCCGAAACCCAGTACCTGCCGCCTGTGCCAGACTCAACCCATTGGCGGATGCACTTTGACGAATCAAAGATGCGCACCGGCCTGGGGGCCGGCGTCGTCCTCACCTCCCCCAAAGGCGATAAGCTCAAGTATACCCTGCAGATTCACTTTGCCGCCTCCAACAACGTGGCGGAATATGAGGCACTTATCCACGGGCTCCGGATGGCCAAGGAGATTGGCATCCGCCGAGTGCTGTGCTACGGTGACTCAGACTTGGTTGTCCAGCAGTCGTCTGGGGACTGGGACGCCAAGGATGCAAATATGGCAAGCTACCGCTTCCTTGTCCAGCAGATCAGCGGACACTTTGATGGCTGCGAGTTCCTCCATGTGCCGCGAGCTGATAACATGCAAGCGGACACCTTGGCACGAATCGGTTCCACCCGCCAAGCAATACCAGCCGGCGTATCTCTCCAATGCTTGCGCAAACCGTCCATCAAGCCTTCACAAGAGTCGGAGTCAATCTTCATACCAACCGACCCCGGGGCAGGCGGCCCGCGGTTTCGGCTGCTGGCCAAAAGACTGCCCCAGCAGGCGGCCACGATGCTCCAACTCCAACAGACGGATCACCCACAGCCGCGCCAGCTCCTGGCCCGGGGACTGCTCCAGCAGACGGCCAGGAGGCACCGGCTCCAGCAGACGGCTCGGAGACTTCAGAGACACAGTAGGCGGCTCAGCCCAGCCCTCCACCTCCCAGCCCAACCACCCTGGTCTCTCTGGCCGAAGCAACTGGAGTCTCAGCGCCGTCTTGGGCACAGCCAATCCTCACATTTCTGCTCAAAGGAGAGCTGCCAGCAGAAGAAACTTTGGCACGTCAAGTTCAACGCCGAGCCTCAGCTTACACCATTGTCAACAAAGAGCTCGTCAGAAGGAGTGCGACGGGTGTTTTCCAACGCTGTGTAGAAGCAACAAAAGGGCTGGCCATCCTAAAGGACATTCACCAAGGGGAGTGCGGCCACCACGCGGCCTCAAGATCTCTCGTAGCCAAAGCTTTCCGCCACGGTTTCTTCTGGCCGACAGCTTTGGACAATGCCAAAGATTTGGTGAAGAAGTGCAACGGCTGCCAACGCTTCAGCTCCAAGCAACACTTGCCAGCTTCTGCACTCAAGACTATTCCGATCACTTGGCCATTTGCCGTCTGGGGTCTGGATATGGTGGGACCTTTCAAGACTGCCAGAGGAGGCCTGACACACTTACTTGTGGCAATAGATAAATTCACCAAGTGGATCGAAGCCAAGCCAATCAAGAAACTCAATGGCCCAACTTCTGTGACATTCATTACAAACATCACAGTCCGGTATGGTATACCGCACAACATCATCACCGACAATGGCACAAATTTTGCCAAACGCGCACTTGCCCGTTTCTGTGCAACACAGGGCATCCGGCTGGACCTAGCATCCGTTGCCCACCCACAGTCTAATGGCCAAGTCGAGCGCGCCAATGGCCTCATCCTGTCTGGCATCAAGCCCCGGCTGGTCGAACCTTTGGAGCGGTCGGCCGGCTGCTGGATCAAAGAACTGCCGTCTGTCCTGTGGAGCCTCAGAACCACTCCGAACAAATCCACCGGCTTCACCCCTTTCTTCCTCGTCTATGGGGCCAAGGCAGTCATCCCAACAGACGTTGAGTTTGACTCACCTCGCGTCACCCTGTACACGGAAGCTAAAGCCAAAGAAGCACGCGAAGACGGCGTGGACTTGCTGGAGGAGGCCCGGCTGGTAGCACTCAGCCGCTCCGCCATCTACCAGCAGGGTCTCCGCCGCTATCACAGCCGGCGAGTGAAGCCACGCTCCTTCCGCGTGGGAGACCTTGTGCTCCGGCCGATCCAGCGAACAGCCGGCCAACACAAGCTCTCGGCTCCTTGGGAAGGACCGTTCATCGTCAGCAAGGTACTGGGCAACGACGCCTACTACCTCATCGACGCCCAGAAGCCAAGAGCGCGCAAGAGAGACGACTCAGGCAAGGAGTCAGAGCGCCCATGGAACGCAAACCTTCTTCGTCGCTTTTATAGCTGAAAGACAGTATGTGTCATGGTATCTAAGTTATTTTGAGAATCAGTGGGAGCCCCGAGAGATTCTCGGGGACTGCCCAACACTTTATCTATATGATAAGAATTATGCCTGTGAATGTTTGTTGTTTCACTCTTCTGTCCGGCACCGGAGCCTACCAGACGGCCCGAGGACTGGCCGCCTGGACCTATGTCTAGAGAATTCTCCTTAAAAAGTCAGACAAGTAATGTGATGGCATCCGAGCCCTCTCCTGTATCCAGTCACAGACTCGCAGAACGCGGCAGTCCGGCTGGCAGGAGCCAAAGGCAAGAAGCGATGCCCACATGAAAAATGGCTAAGGATAAAAGACATAGGACCAGTCGGCCCTTAAGATTAACTGCCGGCTGCCGAGCAGCCGGCCAGCCGGTTCCAGGCTAGGCCAGACCGCTTCCAGAAGGCGAAATACTTGCCCACCCCGAAAACAGCCAAGTCCCTGACCCAGCCACGGAACCACGGAGTGGCCGTCTGGCTGGCAGGGCGGCAGTACAAAGGGTTGGCAAGGAGAAAATCGCCACAAGGAACTAGGGCAAGGCCAATCCTGGGACTCGGCACAATTACATAAAAACAATGCTGAATTAAAAGAATATTTACATCCAAAAGGCCTTCAGAGCCACCTTGTAGCAATAACTTACTAAATACACCCAGTGGGTGGAATTGTTCGAATTAACCTTGCGAGTCTTACAGAAAGGCAGACAATACAAATGAAAATCTTAAGGAGCAGCAGGCTGGGCAGGTGGCACGACGGAGCTGGCTTCTGGGGAGGCCGCCTGGCGGGTCTCGGTCTGTCCGTCTCCTGCAGTAGGCGGAGCCATCACTCCTGGCCCGCTTGTTGAGGACTAGTCAGGCTGGCGCCTGCCTGCTGGGTCCGCCTCCTGGGAGCTGGTCTCCTCGTCGCTGCCTTCCTCGTCCTCATCGCCTTCGCTGGAGGCGATCTCCTCGTCCGGCTCTTCCGACGCCGCCAAGTCCAGCCCGAAGTTAGCAGGCGGCACTACGTGGCCCCTGTCATATAGCTCCGGGATGAAGAGGGAGGTGTCGGCATATTCGGCAAGGGCGGCAGCTCGCTGGGCGAGTTCCCTATGCTCCACAGCCAGCTCCAGCTGTGCCTCCGCGCGGAACATCTCCAGCTGCTCAAGGCTCAGGCCTGGGTACCAACTCTTGGCGAACTCCAAGGCGGTCCGTGCGCCAGCCCTTGCCGCGGAGCCCTTCCAGGCCTCGAAGCGCTAGCCGGCCGCCTCCATCCAGGCGGCCGTCCGGCTGGGGGTGCGAAGCATCGGCACACCTGGCCAGAGGGCGGCCAGGACTTGGGCGCCAGCACGCTGCAGACGGAGGAGAAGACGGCGGACTGGTAGAAGACGCACCCGTATGGCGAGAAGCTCCTCGGCCGGGGTCCTGGGCGCGTTGGGTGTGATTTCCCGGCCCGCCTGGCGCCTCGCAGCACGCTCGGCCTCGATGGCCTGGGTGGCGGCCACATAGTAGCCCGGGAAGAATTCTGCCAAGACTAGAACAAGTATGAGAAGAAAAGCAAGACGGCCGCTGCAAACAATGAAAACAAAATGAGAAGGCAGATGTCTCACCGTCGACCATGTCTCCGATGGCTATGTAGCCGTCTTGGAGAGCCGCCTCCTTCTCGGCCCAATTCGAGCGCTCAGTCTTGAATTCGTCCCGCAGAAGGGACTCGGCGTCAGACATCTTTCCGAGCTCGGCCTTGTGGGCCGCCGCCTGGCCAGCCAGCTCCTTGGCCAGGCGATCGCGGTCTTGGGCGGCGAGGGCACGCTCCTGCTCCTTTGCGGCCAGCTCCGTCTGGGCCTCGCCCAGCTGGCCGCGGAAGCTGGCTGCGGCCACTAGCAGGAGAGAAAGAAAAAGAACAAGGGTCAGTAGCAGAAGACATAACCTTGGAGTTCCAAGCCGCCTGCTCAGCAGCCGGCTCGGAACTCGGGGACTACACCCAGCGGGTGCGCTGACGCGCCCCCGCAAGGAGAAGAAGAGACACTAACCTCGGCTGTCTACCAGGGCAGTCTGTAGCTGCGCCAGCTCCTGGCGATGCACGTTGTAGGAGGCCACGTGGAGATTGTGGTACTCCCGCAACAAGAAGCAAGATCAGATCTGGGTGAACACTTTGGAGTTCCAAGCCACCTGCTTAGCAGCCGGCTCGGAACACGGGGACTACACCCACTGGGTGTGCTGACGCGCCCCCACGGAAAAAATTGAAGGAATAAAAGCAGAAATGAAACACACTTACCCGAACGGAGGGCCGTGTGGCGATGAACTCCTGCATAGCCGTCTGCACGACGCTGCCCAGGGAGTTCATGCGGTCCAAGACGTCCCGCGACGCCACGAGCCACGCGCCGCCTCCTCCGGATCTCCAGCTCGATGGCGCCGCGCTTGTCGCCTCGTTCTCCAATGCGGACGAGCTGGTCCCGCCGACTTCCACCTGTTGGGGCATGGAAACCACCCTCGCAAGGCGCCGGCGGGCTGGGCCTCGGGGGGCCGGTTGCGGGCCAACCACCAGCGTGCCCCCAACCGACGGCACCTCCGTCCCCACCAGACGGCTGCCCTGCTCCCCAGCAGGCGGCGCGGGGGGTGGTGGCGGCGTCTCCAAGATGACGCACTCGTCGCCTCCATCGCCCGGAGCCGGCTGCTCGTCAGCAGCCGACGTCTGGGCGGACGGCTCCTGAGACCTTGGCGCCGGGCGGTCGACGTGGCTGCTGGCTGCTGGGGGCCCTTCTCCCGTTCACGGACGCGAGCGGCGTCTGCCTCGGCCTTCTTGGCGGCTTCTGCCTCCGCCTGGGCGGTGGCATCTGCCGCCGCCCGCTCACGCTCCACGGCCTCGCGCTCCGCGCGTGCCTCGCGGGCGTTCCTCTCTGTCGCCTCCTGGAGCGCGGTGGCAGGATCCACGCGAGGGGGTACGGGAGGGGCGTCTGTGCCTCCTACCACAGAGCCCGCTGGCACCTGCGAGAGGGAGAGCGGCGCGCTGTGCGGACGTCCTGAATAAACAAAGAATCGACTGAGGAAAAAGAATGAGACGCAAAGAGAGAATGAAGAATGGTTACCCAGACACGACTGGCCTAGCCTTGGGCTTCTTCTGCATATTTGCCCTGGCGGCTGCCTCCTGACGCCTCATGGCGGCAGTCGACAGCCGAAGCTTCTTGGGTGGAGCGCCAGTCGGCCCTGACGAAGACCTCCGATTCCCGCCGCCGGCTGTGCCAGACGGCCCTGCCTGCTGGCTGGCGCGGGCGGGCGCCTCCTCCATCCCCTCGTCGTCGTCCGGCCAGCTCTCGAGGCCGCCTTCTGGCTGCGCGCCCCGATAGCTGGTCCCCGCCGCCTGTCACCTCCTCCTCCTCCATGGTGGCCGCGGCCCCAAGTTCGGGGTCGCTTGTATCACTCTGGGAGCGATCTGGCTCGAGGGGGCAGCCCAGTTGGTTGGAGCCCGGCGCCGGCTGGCCTGGGAAGATCTAAGCCGGGTGACAGCACCAGACGGCTACGACAGTTGAATAAAAAAGAAAGAAAATGGAAGGATGAGAACTTACTGCGGGCGGCTGGTCGTTGCGGCTGTACGGAGCCTTGCTGAAGGCCCAGCCGGCGTCGGGGACCTGGCAGCTGGAGATATGGTTCACCAGCCGGGCCACTTCCTCGTGTGGCAGGGGCTTGGTGCAGGTCCGGCTGTGTCCCGGCGCCCGCTCATATCACAGATGAGGTGGGGACGGCGCTGCAGCGGCAGCACCCGGCGCTCGGCGAATGTCAGGAGCAGATCCGAAAACTCCAGGCCTTCGTTGTCTCTCAGCTCCCGGAGACAGCGCACGGCGACGGAGGCGCCTTCAGTCAGGGCGACGGGCCGAGTCCTCCAGGAGTCCCGAGGCTCAACAGGCGGCCCCGGCGCCCACTCCGGCAGGCAGATGAAATCTTCCTCAGGGTCGCCGTTGGAGACGTAAAAATACGTCTTTTGCCACAACTTCACTGACCCAACGAGTTTTGGCAGCGGAAAGAAGTTCCTCGCCCCGCTGCGCTTCACGGCGATACATCCCCCGCACTGGGCGGCCACGCTCTGGACGGCGGTGCCCAGCTTCACGTAGAAGAGCTCCGTCCAGAGCTCGACGGTGGGAAGGATGCCAAAATAGGCCTCGCAGAGGACGACGAAGGAGGAGATGGTTGTTATTGTGTTTGGCGTCAGATGGTGAGGCTGGATGTGGAAGAAATCAAGGAAGGAGTGGAAGAAGCCGCTCGCCGGCAGGCCGAACCTGCACTGGAAATGCGAGCGGAAGACGACCCGCTCGCTTGGTTGCGGGGCCGGCCTGATCTCCGTCACCGGTGCCAGGCGCACGACGACCTTGTCGGCCGGCGGCAGCTTCCGCGACCAGCGGAGGACGTCTATGTGCTCTTGCAGGACGTCACTGCCGTCCCACTGGCCGTGGCGTCGGGAAGGCGCTGGGGCGGCCATGGCTCGGGCGGTGGTTCGCTGAGACTGCGGCAAGGAGAAGCGAGGAAGAAGATGAAGGACGGGGGAGAGTGAGCGCGAGAGCAGCGCCAGCCCTCTCCCCCGGCCTATATATTGGCCCTGGCGACGAAGGCGAGGGGGCGGGCGTGGGTTTAACCACCCCACGTCCCGCACGACCCCCGATTTTCTCGCGCCTAATCCGCGCGCATTAAATGCGCGTGGGAGGGTAATCGATTACCCCTGCCACTGTGGATCCGCGCGGGGCCCGAGGCCCTTAGTGGCGGGCCTCGGCCCATTGTTACGTCCTGTCACGCGCGTGGGCTGGCAGGCCGACGCGACAGGGCGGTGACGAGTGGGCACTGCCAACGGTCTGCGGGTCTGTTCGGCTGCCCGCTGGCCAGGCGGCGCCTTCCTGCCGAAGATTCCGAGACGACGGTGCGGCTGCCAGAGGCCGGCTCCTGCAGCACGGAGCCGGCTGGCGGCAGACGGTCTCCTTAAGCAGACAAGGGACAGACGAAAAGCAAGCCTGAGGGGAGACGCTGCTGGAACCTCTCAGCATCTCCAGCGTCCGCATCGGAGTTCCACCAGCTTCGGGGACTACTGTCGGAGATATGGACCATGGGTACCCTCAGCGCCTACCCTTGGTATTTTAAGACAAATAACAGCCGCTTGGTCTACCGCGGCCGTCTGCTCTTCGAGCCGCCTCCTAGGGTAGCCTGCCCTAGGAGCCAGCTGCCAGCAGGCGACAGGGACCCAACAGGCAGCCACACCAAGCGCCATCGGCCAGCAGACGGCCCCGCACTCCACCCTCAGGGAACACACTGAGGTGAGTCCTGGCGTGGCGGGGGCATGGCTATAGGAGAACTTGTCCTTAGAAGATCTATAAGGACGTGGCTACAGTGACCACGCACTTTGGGAATATCTCCTAGGCGGAGGATCACTGTAGCCACGAGGCTCGTGACCAAGCAGCGGTCAAAGGAGGCCACGATCCCACTACCCACAACCGGCGGGGCCAGCAGGCGGCTGGCCCCACCGGTCAGCGAGCAAGCTCAAGAGAAAACCGCCTTGGCAGGCGGCTGGGGGAGACGGCCGTCTGGTAGCAGACGGCACCCCTCGACCTAGAAGTCCAAACCTCATCAAGATGATGGGACGGGGCGAGGCGGCAGTGTACGGCGAGGGATGGTGGCACTGTAGCCATCTCCTCTCCGACGAGGCTGTCGTCAGCAAAGCACCCCCACAGTGAAAGGCAATCACGAGGGGTCCACAGGCGGCGGGCCCCAGCAGACAGGCGGCGAGGCCGGCACCAGAAGACACTGACGGCTGGGGCCGCGCCGTCGAGGTTACCGTTGTACCCCTGGGGTAGGCCTATATAAACCCCCCAGGGTCCTCCATGTTGAGGGCTGGAGAGTTGGCTATTAGAAGTTCACAAGACAAGAACCCTAGAGAGGAGGGAGGGGAGGTGAGCTAGCCTTGTTCATCTTCTTCCTTCATACATCACAGCTCAAGGAGCAACCCTGTAATCACTCTAGTGCTATCAGTGATGATGCGGAGTCCCCGCAGAGCAGGATTAGGGGTGTTATCTCCCGGAGAGCCCCGAACCTGGGTAAGATTCGTAGGCGTCCTAAGTATCGCCTTATCCCGCTTCCCGAGCCCGGCGATGTTCTTTTGACCCCATGCATGATAAGCCATCCTTTGGCATATGTCGTCCCAAAACCCCGACAGCTATCGTCCAACATGGTCATCTCCTTGCCGTACTTGGTTCACGCTGGCTACAGGTACGTACAATAGCCATTTATACCATAACACAAGAATCTCATATGACATGGCTGCAGATGCTCTCACCTGGTAGACTATCTCCGTTGCGTGAGAGCTACATAATACAACACCTATCACATGTGAGTTCAATAGTATATGTACAATCGATCGATTGAATCTTGTGAGTTCCATAGTATACGTATAATATCTTTTTCAACTTGTCCTAAGAATTCCAAATAAACTTATTAATTTTATTATGCGTGATATGGAATTGTTAGTTTGAAGTGTATGTGATCTGCTTGGTGATAAGCTTTTAGATGATTCTTTCCCTTTTACAAAATTAAGCAAAAATAACTTAGAAGAGCAAAACTTTTGGTTTAGTCAAACAGATAAAGGTTGGAACTTGGAAGACACTTTAATTCTGTCAGAGGAATGGATGCCCAAGTGTCTTCTACATTTAACTTTGAGGGGAAACCGCATCAAGAGGGAAAGGATCGATATGGTTCACTAGAGGAGGGTGAATAGACAACTAACATTTTTTAGCTTTTCTTGACCAAATTAAACTTAGCAACAAAATAGGTTGTCTAGATGTGCAACTACGTTGGCAACCTATATGATGCAACAAGTACAAGTACACAAGCAAGCATAAGGGACTAACACAATAAAGCTTGCACAAGTAAAGGTGAGAGATAACCAAGAATGGAGCCGGTGAAGACGAGGATGTGTTACCAAAGTTCCTTCCCTTTGAGGGGAAGTACGTCTCCGTTGGAGCGGTGTGGAGGCACAATGCTCCCCAAGAAGCCACTAGGGCAACCGTATTCTCCTCACGCCCTCACAAAATGCGATATGTCGTGATTCCACTATTGGTGCCCTTGAAGGCGGTGACCGAACCTTAACAAATAAGGTTGGGGCTCTCTCCACAACTGAATTGGAGGCTCCCAATGAAACCACGGAGCTTCACCACAATGGAATATGGCTCCGAGGTGACCTCAACCGTCTAGGGTGCTCAAACACCCAATAGTAACAAGATCCACAAGGGATAAGTGAGGGGAATCAAATTTCTCTTGGTGAAAGTGTAGATTTGGGCCTTCTCAACCAATCCCTGGAAAATCAAAAAGTTTGATTGGCTAGGGAGAGATATCGGGTGAAAATAAGCTTGTGGAGCAACAATGGAGTTTGGGGGAGAAGAGGTAAGTCTTCTTGGAGAAGAAGACCCCCTTATATAGAGAGGTGACAAATCCAACCGTTATGCAGCTCGCAACCCGCATGAGGGCAGTACTACCGCTGTCATAGTAGTACTACCGCTGTCCCAGCGGTACTACCGTTGTGGCAAGCAGGCATAGGGCAACCAGGACAGAAGAAGGAGGAGTACACGCACTACTGCGGTACTACCGCTTATAGGCAGTACTACTGCTCCCTACAGCCGCTGGGAAGCACAGGAGTGCAGAGGCCGAGCAGTAGTTGGAGCGGCAATAGAAGCGGTACTACCGCGCCCTACTGCCGTCCGTACTACCGCTCCCCTGCGTGGTCCTTTACGGAAACCGTACACGAAAAATCGAGACCACAGCAGGGGCGGTACTAGGTAGCGGTACTACCGCCTATAGGCGGTACTACCGCTCTAACCGTGGTACTACCGCTTAGTACACAACACCCCTTGTTTTGCACAACACGGATACTCCAAAGAAGCAGGAAGAAGGCTAGGGTGCAAGGAAAGTGTGTACGTGATGATTCCACCCATACTTTCCGATACGGACCCCCTCTTGATAGTACGGTTATCCCTACGACTCAATTCCACCGAAAAGAAATGAAGGAAAATAATCCGTCTATAGGGAATTCCTCGAGGGGTAACAATCGTATAGTGCCCTTATATTAGATAACCTGAAAATCTTAATGCACACGATTAGTCCGCAAATGTATTGTCATCAATCACCAAAACCAACCAGGGAAAATTATGCCCTAACAATCTCCCCATTTTTGGTGGATTGATGATAACACGGGATTTGCACAAAATATAGTAACTGAAAATTAAGCAAACCAACTCCCTACAAAATATAGATGGGCTCCCCCTAGATGTGTGCACCAAGGAGCTTATAGCATGAAAGGCTATGTGTACATATTTAGGATCAAAACTCCCCCTATATTTTATAGATAGGCAACATCCTTGCATATAAGAATATTAACAAGTAGCTAAGCAAGGATAAGCATGAGAAAAATAATAAAAGGGTAAATAATGATGCATCTCACATGATAACAGAGTACTGAGACTTAAGTAGATAAGATAGGTAGTTCTCATATGTCTTACACCATATGGTCTCACTCACAACCAAACATAGTTCAAACACGAAAGTGAACGAACACGCAAACACAAAACCCAAATGTAAATCCCTAACTCTCCCCCTTTGGCATCAAGACACCAAAGTGGAAGAAAAGACACCTAGACATGACGGTGGTAATGGAACTCCATGGCATCACCATTCATTCTCCTCCTCCTCCTTAGAATCCTCTGCTGCACGGGGAGAGGCACGAGCTCCAATGTCCTCCTTAGTGTCAGACCACGGGCAGTGCAGTATGGTCCAAGTCTCCTCATCAGTAATCCTCTCCTCAGAGCCATCGTTAACCTCAAAGTCAACTTGCCTCATAATGGCCTTGTCACGATGACGAGCCATCTTGGCCTCCTTGTGAGCTTTGTACTGGCCCTTGGCCTCAAAGCAGAACATATGTTGCATCTTCTCCTTGAGCTTCTTAGCCCACGAGGGATCCTCAGATGGGGGCACATATTCCTCCCCATCATCTCCGGCATCATCATCAGATACGACAGTCTCCTGCTCTAGAGGCGCAGGAGTAGATGTACTCCACTTCTCCTTCTGACGCAGCTCGATAGTTTCATGAGAGACCATGTACATAGTGACAAGCTCCTCATCTGGGAACCTAGCTGCCCAAGTATCCTCGATAAGCTGCATGAGGTAGGGTCCATAAATGATGCACTTGCGCTCCATGATAGCAGAATGTAGTTTAGACCACATCACATGAGATACATCAAGCACCTGCTGAGAGCCCTTCTCTTCTTGACAGAATAGTAACATATCAACTAGGTAAGAGTGCACCTTATCCAAGTTGCCGACCCGAGGAAACAGGGAGTTCCGGAAGATCCGATGCATGATGTCTAGAAAGGGGAAGAGCTCATAAGACACATTCCCATTCTCAGACACCTTCCTGGTAGAGTATGGCCAAAGCAACTCATTGTGTGAAGCAGCAACCTCCTTATGAGGACGAAACCCAAGTGGAGTTTGGGCACCCTCATCATTGTACGATAAGCTATCCATGAAGTCCTTCCACGGAGCATACAGACGACGGCCATTGGTCATCCAAGTAAGAGTGCGGGCCTCATCATGCCTAAAGTGAACTTTGGCAAAGAACTGGGACACGAGCTCGACATCAAAATTCTTGTTGAAAGAAATGATCCTCTTGATATCCAACTCCTCACACCTCTAAAGAGCCCCAGCAAAGTAGCGCAAGTCCTTCTCCATGTGCGAGATATCAATGGACTTGACCTTCACAAACAAGTTCTTCTTCTGCTTCAAAACGTCATGGTAGATGTACTGCTGGAACCTGTTCCATAAAGGACTCTGCTGAAGAGTAGGCTCTTGAGCCACATGGTAGGGATTATGCTTAGAACTCCATCCCAGACATCTGATGAGCACCCTTCCGTCCAGCAGAGATCTTTGATGTTGGAACCTTGACCTTGCGCTTTGGCAGCTCAGACGAACCACCTTCAGGAGCGGAAGCAGTAGGTGCATCTGAAGAGTGATAGCGCTTGGAACCGGTTGCACGGTCTGGATTCTTGCAACGAGC
>LR738714.1:74160530-74184693 GCA_902687465.1 Secale cereale
GGGGGGGGGGGGGAGGTGGCTTACGCATGACTCACGAAAAACCAAGAAGAACTCAGACGATGCGAGACAAACCAAAACATAAACGAACACGACAACACCAGAGCACAACAACACGAAAGAGAGAAGCACAAGCAAACAGAAGCAACACATAGATGAACTCTCTAGAAGAGAGGGCGGTGGTTAAGACCACCTATGTTTGAGTTATATGGTATGGCACCTTGAAGATTTTAACCTTGGGCCCATGACCAACACTCATCTTTGAAGCACAAGTACCATAAAAATGGCTAATGTGAAAGACTTGATATGCATAATAGGGGAGGAAGAGTTCATTGAGAGAACAACACCCCCCCTATGTCCATGCCTACACCTACACAAGATAACATGATGAGTATGGGGAGGTGTGCCTAGTTTCAGTCCACATTGCTCAAATCTATGATATTTAGCTCATGCTTTAACTCGCGAAATCTTGCTTCATCCAAAGGCTTCGTGAAGATATCTGCAAGGTTATCATCAGTGTTGACATAGTGAATATTAATTTCCCCTTGCCGAATATGCTCCCGGTTGAAATGATACCGAATCTCAATATGCTTCGTCTTGAAGTGTTGCAAAGGGTTGAGGAGATCTTGATGGCACTTTCATTGTCACACCAAAGAGGCACTTTGTCACAAATGACACCGTAATCCTTTAAAGTTTGCCTCATCCATAAAAGTTGAGCACAACAACTGCCGGCTGCCACATACTCGGCTTCGGTGGAGGAGAGAGATACACAACTTTGCTTCTTGGAAGACCAACTCACCAAAGAGCAACCAAGGAATTGGAACCCTCTGGAAGTTGACTTCCTATCCACTTTGTCTCCAGCCCAATCTGAATCCGAGAAGCCTACAAGATTGAAGTTTGCTCCTCTTAGGTACCATAAGCCAAAGTTTGGGGTATGAGCCAAATATCAAAAGATTCGCTTGACAACCACAAAGTGACTTTCCTTAGGTGAGGCTTGAAACCGTGCACAAATTCCCACACTCACCATGATATCCGGTCTAGATGCACAAAGGTAAAGCAAGGATCCAATCATAGAATGATATACCTTTTGATCCACCACTTTACCATTGGGATCACTGTCAAGTTGGCACTTGGTAGGCATTGGAGTAGTGGCCGGCTTAACATCACTTAGATTGAACCTCTTGAGCATGTCTTGAGTGTATTTGGCTTGTTTGATGAAGATTCCTTCTCTTCTTTGTTTGATTTCAAACCCAAGGAAGAACTTCAACTCTCCCATCATGGACATCTCAAACTCCGCGGTGATGAGTGTGGCAAACTCATCATTGAAAGCTTTGTTAGGTGAACCAAAGTTAATATCATCAACATATAGTTGGCATACAAACAACTCCCCTTTGACCTTTTTAGTAAAAAGAGTGGGATCGATTTTCCCAATTTCAAACGCACAATCTTGCAACAACTCAGTAAGATGCTCGTACCACGCACGTGGGGCTTGTTTAAGGCCATAGAGCGCCTTATCGAGTTGATACACATGATTGGGGAACTTAGGATCCTCAAACCCCAGGGGTTGTTTGACATACACCAACTCATTAAGAGGACCATTAAGAAAAGCACTTTTCACATCCATTTGTTGCAATTTAAAGTTATGATGAACGCATAGGCAAGCAACAAACGAATAGATTCAAGGCGAGCAACATGGGCAAAGGTTTCACCATAGTCGATACCCTCGACTTGGGAGTAGCCTTGAGCCACCAAACGAGCCTTGTTGCGAATGACAATGCCGTGAGCATCTTGCTTGTTCTTAAAGATCCAGTTGGTTCCAATGACATTATGGTTCTCCTTCGGCCTTGGCACCAAACACCGCACCTTGTTGCGCTCGAAGTTATGGAGTTCTTCATGCATGGCATTGAGCCAATCGGGGTCTTAGAGTGCCTCATGGACCTTTTGGGG
This sequence comes from Secale cereale, assembly GCA_902687465.1. Lineage (NCBI taxonomy): Eukaryota > Viridiplantae > Streptophyta > Magnoliopsida > Poales > Poaceae > Secale > Secale cereale. Next base: position 74,162,475 of record LR738714.1, read on the forward strand.
TTCAACACAAGAGACAAACATATGATGAGCACAATAGTTTTCTAACTGTCTGCGAGTGCTTACCCCCTTTGTAATGCTTCCAAGGATATTCTCCATGTGATGCTCTCTAGAAGCAATCGTGGAAGCAACTTTGGCAGCACAACGCTCCAATTGCTCTTCAAGAGTTAGTTGAGGAGCTATAAGTTGTAAGGGCATATTTCTCCCTAAGTAGTTTTGGTGATTGATGACAATGCTTTTGCGGACTAATCGTGTGCACTGAGCTTTTCAGATTTATCTCACCTAGGCACAAGACGATTTAGTGCCCCTCGGAATCTATGGAAGATGATGTTTCCTTTTGTTTCTTTTCGGTGGAATTGAGTCATAGGAAAGCCGTACTATTAAGAGGGGGTCCACTTCGGAAAGGTTTGGGTGGAATCAACACGTACACGTGATACGTCCAAAATGCATCACTATTTTATATCGTAATTCATCCTTATTCATTGATATATTTCACATTACGATGATGTTCTTATGTTGTTTTGGCCTATTTTACACAGTTTGCAACTTTCCGGTGCAGAAGCAGCAGACGCAGGATTCAGCGGTAAAAAGTGGACGCTGAGTTGCTGAAGAAGAATACCTCCAAATTACCTGAAAATCGACGGAGGGTATTTTCCAGACGGATCACGAAGGCACGCAAAAGGGCAACCAGAGGGGGGCCACAGGGCGCCCAGGCGGCCACCTGGCGCGGCCCCCTCCCTGGCCGCGCCAGGGGGCGCCTGGAGCCCCTGGCCCACTTCCGGCTGCCCCCTTTTGCCTATATACTCCTCGTCATCCGAAAACCCTAAAAAACAGAGTTTTGACGGAGTTCCGCCGCCGCTCCGTGGCGGAAACCTACAGAGAAGAAAAAGCCATCTCCGGCGGGCAGATTCCGCCGGGGAGATCACCTCCCGGAAGGGGAGATCATCGCCATCGTCGTCACCATCGTCACGGGCATCATCGAGATCATCATCAACATCATCCCCAACATCAGCACCATCTCCATCTTCATCCAAATCTCATCTCACAATTGCAACTTGTGTTGTAACCCGTACTATCTATCCTCTCTACTCCATCGGTGTTGATTACTACTTTGTGGTGAATGCTATTGAGTTTTGTTGGAGAAATATCATTATGTCCAGATTGTTTAACATTCATTTATCTCCACTGGTCATGATCTCTTTTATGTCTTGTGAGTAGTTACCTTAGTTCTTGAGGACATGGGAAAAGTCTTGTTGCTAGTAGTCATATGCTGTTGAAGTAATATGTGTTGTTTGATACTTAAGTTGTGTTGTTATTCTACTAGTGGTGTTGTGTGAGTCGAACACTCAACACTTTGCCTTATTAAGGACCTAGGGGAATACATTGTGTACAAAGAATGCTTACGGTGGGTTGCCGGAGTGACAGAAACCTGAAACCCAGTTCGCACGCTTTTGCACAAGGGAACAATGGATCATCGATCATATTGCTATGATTAGGCTTTTGCCTTAAATACTATCTTGTATTTGCGGATGCTTGCAAGGTGTTTAATCATAAGAGTGCACTCATCTTAGTCTAGAGAGTGTACTAGCATAGATCCACCCACTCAACACTTATCAACACATAACATAGTACCGATACGGAATATGGCGAAAGCACATGACTACCTCTCCCGTGTGTCCTCAAGAACACTTTAGCCTTTATAAGTTCAGTTGCTAGGCCTCTACTTTGCTTAGAAAGGATTGGGCCACTTGTTACTCTTCAGTGCCTTTTACTTTGCTCGCTTTTACTTTCCTGTAGCTTATATCAAGAAAACCCCTAAAAAGTTATCTTTCAGTGCTTGCAGTAATTCCTTGCTCAGAATCGCTTATCAATACCTTCTGCTCCTCGTTGGGTTCGACACTCTTACTTATCGAAAACGCTGCAATAGATCCCTTACGGTTGTGGGTCATCAAGTACCGTTTTCTGGCGCCGTTGCCGGGGAGTGTAGCGCTATTGGTAAAGTGAAACTGGTAAGGAAGTTTTTATATTTTTGTTTTTATTTTGCTGTTGCTGCTCTTTGTCCTTATGGACAACCTCGCTATTGGATCGTTGCTTGTGGGAAGACTCCCCACACCTGTGGTGGTTGCTCCTCCCCCTACTGAAATTGTGCCCTATAAAATACCAGCTGGTATTATCGATTATGTTTTGGCTAATCGTTATGCAGGAGACAGACATCCCGGTGAACACTTGCTATATCTGTCACAACTATGTTCATTATTTAAGCTTGCAGGTGTATCAATGGAGTTTGTCATGAGGAAATTGTTCTCCGTATCGCTTATAGATAAAGCTTCAGATTGGTATAAGCTTCTCGATAACTCGCACTTTCTTGATTGGCAAGAGCTTATGTCTCTCTTTTATACCAAGTTTTATCCTCTTCATGAAATTCATCGAGACAGGAACTATATCTATAACTTTAGGTCTCGTGACAGAGAAAGCATTGCTCAAGCTTGGGGGAGATTGAAGTCCCTAATGCTCAAATGTCCTATTCATGAGCTCCCCAAGGAAATTATACTTACAAATTTTTATGCCAGGCTTTCTCGTCAGGATAAGGAGATGCTGGATGCCTCCTCTAGTGGGGTATTTCAGACGAAGAGTGTTGAAGAAAGGTGGGATCTCATTGAAAGGATTCAGAGGAATACCGAAGATTGGGAAATCGATAAAGGTATTGAACCCGCTATAAATTATGAGCATGATTATATTGAGAGCTATGTGAAAACTGATTACTTCAATACTTTTTGCTCCAAGATTGGTCTTGATTCCCATCTAATGATTGATTTCTGTAAGGATTTTGCCTCTCACGTTGATTCTTTTAAAAGGAAGAGAGACCAGCATCATGAACCTTTCAAAGAGCTACCTGTTGATATTCATGTTGCTGACCCTATTTTGCCTGCAGTTATATATGAAAAGCCTCCTTTTCCTGCAAGGATAAGGGAACACTCTCTTGTGACAGGCGTAATAAATAAAAGTGAGAGAAGAATTGATGAGCCTGAGGACCAGATCAAGGTCGATCCTCAAGTTGCATTGGTTGAAGACCTTGTTACTAATGATGTTTTGGATTCCAATGTAAATTTTTGTGCTGTTTCCACTAACCTTGTCACAACCAAGAATAAAGGCCCAATTTCAGGTACTCCAGTAGTATCTGTTAAAATAGGAGATCACAATTATTATGGGCTATGCGATTTGGGATCGAGTGCTAGTGCTATCCCCTATTCACTTTATGAAGAGATCATCGGTGAGATTTCCCCTTGTGAACTTGAAGGAGTTGATGTTACCATTCATCTTGCAAACAGAACAACTATCTCTCCTATCGGAATTGTGAGGGACGTTGAAGTCCTATGTGGAAAGGTAAAATACCCTACCGACTTTCTAGTACTTGGTTCAGAGAGGGACAATTTTTGTCCTATTATTTTTGGTAGACCTTTTCTTTGAACTTGTGGAGCTATAATAGATTGCAAGAAAGGTAAAGTCTCTGTTGAATTGAATGGTGAGCCATATGAATTTAATTTTTCTAAGTTCTCTAAGCAGCCTCGTGGTACCGATTTACCTAGTGATGATAAAATTATTGAAAGTATTGCTTCTATTGCTATTCCCCCTAATGATCCTTTGCAGCAATATATGGAGGACCACGAGAATGATTTGCATATGCAGGAAAGAAATGAACTAGATGAAATATTCTAGAGACAACCTGCTATCCTGAAGCACAACCTTCTGGTTGAACCTTTGGGAATTTTATCAAAACCAAAAGAAGACCCGGTGTTCGATCTTAAACCTCTTCCCGATACGCTCAAGTATGCTTATTTAGATGAAAATAAAGTATATCCTGTTATTATCAACTCTAACCTTTCATGATATGAAGAAGAGCGACTATTGGAAGTACTTCGTAAACACCGAGGTGCAATTGGCTATACCCTTGATGACCTTAAGGGGATTAGTCCATCTATCTGTCAACATACTATCAACCTTGAGCCTGATGCTAAACCAGTTGTTGATCATCAACGACGGTTGAACCCGAAGATGATGGATGTTGTAAGAACTGAGATTCTCAAGCTTCTAGCCACAGGTATTATCTACCCTATAGCTGATAGTAAGTGGGTAAGCCCGGTACATTGTGTTCCTAAGAAAGGAGGTACAACTGTGGTTCCTAATGGTAAGAATGAACTAATACCTCAGAGAATTATTATTGGATATAGAATGTGTATTGATTACAGGAAGCTGAACAAGGCAACCAGGAAGGATCACTACCCGCTGCCGTTCATCGACCAAATGCTTGAAAGATTATCCAAAAATACCCACTTTTGTTACCTCGATGGCTATTCTGGCTTCTCTCAAATTCATGTTAACACTGCTGATCAAGAGAAGACCACTTTTACTTGTCCCTTTGGTACTTATGCTTACAGGCGTATGCCTTTTGGTTTATGTAATGCCCCTGCTACTTTTCAAAGGTGTATGTCTGCTATCTTTCATGGTTTCTGTGAGGAGATTGTGGAAGTCTTCATGGACGATTTCTCCGTCTATGGAACTTCCTTTGACCATTGTCTCCACAACCTTAATAAAGTTTTGCAGAGATGTGAGGAAACAAATCTGGTACTCAACTGGGAGAAGTGCCACTTCATGGTTAACGAAGGAATTGTTCTTGATCACAAGATTTCCGAAAGGGGAATTGAGGTGGACAAGGCCAAGATCGAAGCAATTGAGAGGATGCCCTATCCAAGGGACATCAAAGGTATTCGCAGTTTTCTCGGTCATGCTGGTTTCTATAGAAGATTTATTAAAAACTTTTCTAAGACTTCGAGGCCCCTCACTAATCTTCTCAAGAAGGACGTTCCTTTTGTATTTGATGAAGATTGTAAGGAAGCTTTTGAAGTTCTTAAGAAAGCTTTAATAACCGCTCCTATAGTACAACTACCTGTCTGGAATTTACCTTTTGAGATTATGTGTGATGCTAGTGATTTTGCAGTTGGAGCTGTTTTAGGACAAAGAGTTGATAAGAAATTGAATGTTATACATTATGCTAGTAAAACCCTTGATAGTGCTCAAAAGAATTATGCTACTACTGAGAGAGAATTCTTAGCTGTAGTGTTTGCTTGTGATAAGTTTAGGCAGTATATTGTTGATTCCAAAGTTATTATTCATACTGACCATGCTGCCATTAAGTACCTTATGACAAAGAAGGATGCCAAGCCAAGTCTTATCAGATGGGTACTCCTTCTTCAAGAATTTGATTTGCAGATTGTTGATAGGAAAGGAGAAGACAATCTAGTGGTGGACAATCTTTCAAGGATGGAAGATATACCGCATGATCCCATCCCAGTCAACGACAGTTTCCCAGACGAACAACTTGCCGTTGTAAAAGTACAATCTCTTTCCGATCCTTGGTTTGCAGATTATGCTAATTTTATCGTTGCAAAGTATTTGCCTCCAGGTTTAACATTTCAGCAAAGGAAGAAGTTCTTTCATGATTTGAGGCATTACTTTTGTGATGACCCACATCTTTTCAAAGAAGGCCCCGACGGGGTCATGAGAAGATGCATATCGGAACATGAGCAGAAGGACATTCTCAGACAATGTCATGATAGTCCCTATGGAGGACATCATGCCGGCGAGAGGACCGCACATAAGGTTCTTCAATCAGGTTTTTATTGGCCTACTCTCTTTAAGGATGCTAGAAATTATGTTTTAGCCTGTGATAAATGTCAGAGAGTTGGTAACATTAGTAGAAGGAATGAGATGCCTATGAATTACTCACTAGTGATTGAACCTTTTGATTGCTGGGGTTTTGATTTTATGGGTCCTTTTCCTTCTTCGCACAAGTACACTCACATTTTAGTAGTTGTTGATTATGTGACCAAGTGGGTTGAAGCAATCCCCACTGAAAGTGCTGATCACAAGACATCTTTGAAAATGCTCAAAGATGTGATTTTTCCTAGGTTTGGTGTACCTAGGTATCTCATGACTGATGGAGGATCACACTTCACGCATGGAGCTTTTAGAAAAGCTTTAGCCAAGTACGATGTCAATCATAGAATTGCTTCACCGTACCACCCTCAAACTAGTGGGCAAGTTGAGCTCACCAATAGAGAGATTAAGTTGATCTTGCAGAAGACAGTAAACAGAAATAGAAAGGACTGGTCAAATAAGTTAGGAGATGCTTTGTGGGCATATAGAACTGCTTACAAAAACCCCATGGGCATGTCCCCCTATAAGATGGTGTATGGCAAGGCTTGCCATTTGCCATTAGAGTTAGAGCACAAAGCTTTCTGGCCTATTAGAGAGCTTAATGCTGACCCAAAGTTAGCTGGTGAGAAGCGTCTCATGAACTTGACTTCTCTAGATGAGTGGAGAAGTGAAGCTTACGAGAGCGCTAAAATGTTCAAGGAAAAGGTAAAGAAGTGGCATGATAGGAGGATTCTGAAACGTGAATTTAATGTTGGTGATAAAGTTTTGTTGTTTAGATCCCGTTTCAGGTTTTCTCCAGGCAAACTACTTTCCAGGTGGGAAGGGCCATTTCATATTGAGGAAGTCTATCGGTCTGGTGCAATTAAGATTAACAATTTTGAAGGCACCAAACCTCAAGTTGTGAATGGGCAAGGACTTAAGCATTACATAGCAGGAGACCCTGTCAATGTTGATGTGAATATGATATACACAACAACTCACGAAGAACATGTTGCAGCCCTGTTTCAGACACCAGCAGAAGCAGAATAAGAAAAGGTATGTATTACGGTAAGGAAACATCGCGAACCGCCATAAAAGTCCAATATTATGAGTTTTTGCAAAATTAGTAAAATTCTATGCCTAAGTGGAGCCGGAGACGAGCTCCAGGGGGCCCAGGCGCCCCCCTGGCGCGCCCTACCTCCTGGCCGCGCCGGGAGGCCGCCTGGGCACCCAGGAGTCCGTCTCCGACCCCGCTTTAGCCTGTTACCTTCCTTTCTGTGCATACATTTTTGCTATATATTTGCTCGGATTGTTCCGGCAATGTATCTTGCGATTTCGTGTGTTTTCTTTTCGATCTGTTTCTGCCAGGGAATCTTTCAGCTGAATCTAGGTGCCATGGCTTCTCCAAGTTTCCCCAAGGACAAGTTCGTCATCAACGTCATCAACCCTTACCTCGCTGAGGTGAAGAAGCACCCTCAGGTTGTTCGGATGGAGGACGGTGTCCTCCATCAGGAAGATCTGAAGGGACCTATCAAGGAGGGGAGCATCCAGGCCAGGCTAGAAGAAGTGGAGCAAGAAGTCTTCAAGTACAAGAAGATGATCGAGCGTGGTGTTGAAGCTAACTTTGACATCATCAACGAGCTGAAGACCTACTTCCTGAAGGAGATGTGGAAAAGCATCACCGCATCTGAAGAAAGAATTAAAGAGCTCCAAGGGCAAATTTATGATCTGCATCACCAGAACTGTGAGTATGAACTAAGGTTTATGCGCATGGGTATGGGTGCTGCATGCAGGATTCAGGAGACAAACTTCTCATATGAGACTGGAGAACCCCTTCCATGGAAGCGTTTCGCCGAGGACTACGTGATCAACGTCAACAAGAATGAGGAGTGAAATCTCCTTGGGTAATGGCATTCCCTTGGCTTGTTCCAAGCTTGGGGGAGTGCCCGGTATCTTTATCTTTATCTTTTGTCTTTTAGAGTCAAGTAGAGTCGTATCATGTCTAGGGAGGTTATTATATGAAATAGGTGTGTGCATTGAGGTCTATCACTCCTTCGGTGGAGAGATTGTATCCGTGAGTGTGGAGTCGTCTATGATGGAATATTAATGAGAAGTCTATTGGTTCCTTTGCTGCACTCGGTATTCTCTTCACGCAATCGACCTTATATGATGATTCTTATGGGGAGTATTGACCTTATATCAGGTATGGCTATGAAAACCTTATTTAATCTTGGCAAACATAGCTTTGGTCATAACAACAAGCATGATTTTCTTAAAGTAGCAACATAGCCAAAACTTTTATGTTATTATGCTTGAAGTGTTATGCTGACAAGGAAGACAACTTGATGTGTTATGCTTATTTTAATGTTTATGCTTTATATTGCTTTGCATCTTAGTCATCATCAATTGTCTGTTCTCTCAAAGCCTTTGCTAGCCTAACTCTGTACTAAGCGGAATTTTGCTTGTGCATCCATACCCTTAAACCAATACCTTCCATATGAGTCCACCATACCTTCCTATTCGTGGTATTCCACTACCACCTCCTAAAGTATAGAATTTATGTGTTATCCTTAAATGTTCAAAATCTTCTATTTTGTGCCCCTGTTTTAGCTCATGAGGAAGTAATAGTTAATTCATGATCTTTTTAAGTTGGACAAGTTTTACCCCGGGATTGCATGTCTAATCTGCAAACCCCTAATACGAGAAGGAACTGGCATGAGTGCGCCCGGCTCATAAAAGATAATACAACAAACAAACCCTCCTTCACGTTTTGTTCATGAGAAATCAGAAAACTTTGGCAGCGATAAACAAAGGAGATTTAGGGGATGTGATCGTCCCCGTACGGGAGCCGTTCCTCGAAACTTGTCCAGCTCGAGAAGTAATTGAGTTATCTATTAGCATTCGTTAACAAATCATGCACCTCTCAAAACTTTTTTTCATTCTGTTTGATTTAAGGATAGCACATGAGTTTTCCCTACTTCCCTAGAGCGGGGCCTATCTCTTAGTTTTAGGTTGAGTCAGTTATTCCTACTTCCTTCTATTCTTAAAGAGAGCAGACATTTGATGTTGACGAGGATTCATTCATATAAAGTTGCATTAAGATTTGTCATATCATATCCTTGTTGACATTATCATTTGATAAGTAAGTTGTTTGTCAAGCCCAGCTAAGGCAAACATCTTCCTTTGTGTTAACACTTTCACTTCTTGCCTAATAACATGTTCTTTCAAAAGCTTCAATTAATCTCATCAAAACATAAAGAGAAAGAGCAAAAGTAAAATCTATTAGTTGTTCTTTGACCAAAGGACATGTTTGCCATGATTTGATGAGTTTCCTTAGCCCTACTTCCGAATATAAATGTTACCACTCTTTTATAAGGGCCTTATGAGTTGAAGATTGCTGTTGAGGATATTTGAGTTGGTGAAGAAACTGTGATGCTTCTTGTCCGTATTCTATTTATCGACACTTCACTCTCTAAACTTGTGGACAGGTTTACCGAGCTCAGTATTCGCTTGGGGACAAGCGAAGTCTAAGCTTGGGGGTGTTGATACGTCCAAAATGCATCACTATTTTATATCGTAATTCATCCTTATTCATTGATATATTTCACGTTACGATGATGTTCTTATGTTGTTTTGGCCTATTTTACATAGTTTGCAACTTTCTGGTGCTGAAGCAGTAGACGCAGGATTCAGCGGTAAAAAGTGGACGCTGAGTTGCTGAAGAAGAATACCTCCAAATTACCTAAAAATCGACGGAGGGTATTTTCCAGACGGATCACGAAGGCACGCAAAAGGGCAACCAGAGGGGGGCCACAGGGCGCCCAGGCGGCCACCTGGCGCGGCCCCCTCCCTGGCCGCGCCGGGGGGGGGGGGCACCTGGAGCCCCTGGCCCACTTCCGGCTGCCCCCTTTTTCCTATATACTCCTCGTCATCCGAAAACCCTAAAAAACAGAGTTTTGACGGAGTTCCGCCGCTGCTCCGTGGCGGAAACCTACAGAGAAGAAAAAGCCATCTCTGGCGGGCAGATTCCGCCGGGGAGATCACCTCCCGGAAGGGGAGATCATTGCCATCGTCATCACCATCGTCACGGGCATCATCGAGATCATCATCAACATCATCCCCAACATCAGCACCATCTCCATCTTCATCCAAATCTCATCTCACAATTGCAACTTGTGTTGTAACCCGTACTATCTATCCTCTCTACTCCATCGGTGTTGATTACTACTTTGTGGTGAAAACTATTGAGTTTTGTTGGAGAAATATCATTATGTCCAGATTGTTTATCATTCATTTATCTCCACTGGTCATGATCTCTTTTATGTATTGTGAGTAGTTACCTTAGTTCTTGTGGACATGGGAAAAGTCTTGTTGCTAGTAGTCATATGCTGTTGAAGTAATATGTGTTGTTTGATACTTAAGTTGTGTTGTTATTCTACTAGTGGTGTTGTGTGAGTCGAACACTCAACACTTCTCCTTATTAAGGACCTAGGGGAATACATTGTGTACAAAGAATGCTTACGGTGGGTTGCTGGAGTGACAGAAACCTGAACCCCAGTTCGCACGCTTTTGCACAAGGGAACAATGGATCATCGGTCGTATTGCTATGGTTAGGCTTTTGCCTTAAATACTATCTTGTATTTGCGGATGCTTGCAAGGTGTTTAATCATAAGAGTGCACTCATCTTAGTCTAGAGAGTGTACTAGCATAGATCCACCCACTCAACACTTATCAACACATAACATAGTACCGATACGGAATATGGCGAAAGCACATGATTACCTCTCCCGTGTGTCCTCAAGAACACTTTAGCCTTTATAAGTTCAGTTGCTAGGCCTCTACTTTGCTTAGAAAGGATTGGGCCACTTGTTACTCTTCAGTGCCTTTTACTTTGCTCGCTTTTACTTTCCTTTTGCTTATATCAAGAAAACCCCTAAAAAGTTATCTTTCAGTGCTTGCAGTACTTGCTTAGAATCGCTTATCAATACCTTCTGCTCCTCGTTGGGTTCGACACTCTTACTTATCGAAAACGCTGCAATAGATCCCTTATGGTTGTGGGTCATCAACACGTCTATTCTTTCGCACCACCTTTTCTTGCTTCTCTGGAGCTCTGGCTGTTTTCCTTGTCGGTACAAAAAAGTGGCATCCTACTACTACCACTACTTGGCATGCGGTAGTACCGCTCAAAGTATGCGGTAGTACCGCTTTAGGTCTGCGGTAGTACTGCCTTACGCGGTAGTACCGTACCCTGGACATGGTAGTACCGTGTGATCGGCCGAGCGTCGTAACTAGTACAGTAGTAGGCGCGGAAGTAATTTTTTACTTCCGCGTCCTACGCGGTAGTACCGCTTCATGCAAGCGGTAGTACCGTGTCGGGTTTTTGCAACGACCGTAACTCTGCGGATGTATTTTATTTAGTCCGCGCTTCTCCTCGGCTAGTCTGACCCTGCCTTGCGGTAGTACCGCAAGGACGTGCGGTAGTACCGCTCCGACAGTACTACCGCTTGGTGTTTTAACACAACAGGGCTAGTACTGGCCTATACCGCGCCAGCGGTAGTACCGCACCCAGAGCGGTAGTACCGCTGAACCGTGCGGTAGTACTCTGCTCTGCGGGCAGATTTGTGGGATAACAGTTGGATTTGCCCTCCCACTATATATAGGGAGTCTTCTTCCCCAAGAAGACTTACCTCTTCCATTCCCAAGCTCCATTGTTGCTCAAAGCTCCATTTCCGCCCGATCTCTCTCCCTAGCCAATCAAACTTGTTGGTTTTCTCGGGATTGCTTGAGAAGGCATCGATCTACACTTCCACCAAGAGATATTTGATTCCCCCCACTAATCCCTTGCGGATCTTGTTACTCTTGGGTCTTTGAGCACCCTAGACGGTTGAGGTCACCTCAGAGCCATATTCCATTGTGGTGAAGCTTCGTGGTGTTGTTGGGAGCCTCCAATTCGGTTGTGGAGATTTCCCCAACCTTGTTTGTAAAGGTTAGGTCGCCGCCTTCAAGGGCACCACTAGTGGAATCACGACACCTTGCATTGTGTGAGGGCGTGAGGAGAATACGGTGGCCCTAGTGGCTTCTTGGGGAGCATTCTGCCTCGACACCGCGCCAACGGAGACGTACTTCCTCTCAAAGGGAAGGAACTTCGGTAACACATCCTCGTCTTCACCGGCTCCACTTGTGGTTATTTCTTTCCTTTACTTGTGCAAGCTTTTGTTGTATACCTTAGCTTGCTTGCTTGTGTGGTTATTATTGTTGCTTCCTATAAGTTGTCCACCTAGTTGCATATTTAGACAACTTACTTTGTTGCTAAGTTTAAATTCCTTAAGAAAAGCTAAAAATTGTTAGTTGCCTATTCACCCCCCTCTAGTCAACCATATCGATCTTTTCAATTGGTATAAGAGCCTCGTCTCTTTATAAGGACTTTACCGTCCAAAGAGTATGGGTGACAACGTAGTCGAGACGGAGGGACACTCCGGTGGAACTCCGTCCTTGCCTACGTCCGATGGGGGAACCGCGGTCTCTCGTGAGGAGTTCAATGTGGCTATGGACACATTGAAAGAATCACTAGCGACCGAGGTCAAAGGCATGTTTAAGGAATTACTTGAGGGACTCAAATTATCCACCACACCGTTGGAAGTGGTTCGTCCCTCTACTAATGTGTCAGAGGCTATTCCTGACAAGGGAGAAGCTAGTAGTGAGCAAGTCCCGGTTACTAAGAATGGGAGTGTGATTTTTGCCCACTCCGCTCCTCCTATCCACTATGGAGGACCCGTTCCTACTCCGCATTTAAATTTCGTTGGTCCTCCTTCTAAGTTTGTGAAAAAAAATCTGATTTTGCTACTTGGATGTTTCGCTTTAGACGACATTTAAATCATCTTTCTACTAATCTTTGGAGAATTATTGAGCAAGGTTTCTACCCAAATGATCCCGACAACTTAACTCCAAGAGAAGTTGCAGATCATCAATTCAACAAGTCCGTTCTTTGCATACTTCAAGATGCTATCCCTCCCGAAGACATTGCACATCTTCGACCCTTCACCGTGGCCAAGGAAGCATGGGAGCATGTTGGTTCCATGTACAAGGGAAGCGCAAGCATTCAACGCTCAAACTATGAAGTTGTGCAAGATGAAGCCGATGAGTTTGCTATGATCGAAGATGAAGATCCTTGTGAACTTTATCGGAGATTAACCACTCTTGCGGTGTCACTTTGAGATCATGGGAGCAAGGACACGGATGACAATTGGATCAAGCACAAGTTTCTCAAGGCCATGATGCCTTACCACAAGGCCATGTCCTCCGTCATTCGCCAAAACCGGACTTCCACACTTTATCATCAAATGAAGTGTTGGATGAGTTCGTTGCCATGAGGATCTTGGACAAGACCATCGACAATGCGGGTTTAAGAGCTCAACGATCAAAGAAGCCTAACCTTGCCTTAAAAGCCAAGGCTTGTGTGGAAGAAGAGGAGGAAGAGGATGACGATGAGTGTAGCCCCGAGGACACCAAATATGCCTATCATGAGCACATGGCTCTTGCATCACGGCAATTTTGGGGCACAAGAAGAACTCAAGGCCCAACTTCAAAAAGAACAACTCAAGTGGCAACAAGGGCAAGCAACGAGTGAGAACGTGCTTCAACTGTGGAAATGTGAGCCACTTTGTTGTAGATTGCCCATATGAGAAAAGAGAAGACTATGGAGGCAAGCTTATCCAAAAGGACAAGGCCAAGTCTTATCCCAACAAGAACAACCTCAACAAGAAGACCCCTCCCAAAGGGTTGGTGGCCCAAGAAGAATATGTTGAGGATGATGATGATGATGAAGATGATGAGATGGTCACCATGGCCACCATTGCTATTGCTACTACTCCACGCTCATCTCTCTTTAACTCACCAAATGAGAACATCACCGCCAAGTGCCTCATGGCTAAGGCCACCAATAAGGTAACTCCCAACATAAACACTACCATCACTTCTAATCCTTCATTAACGGATTTTATTGATCAGAGTGAGGGGCCAGAGGAGGAAGAGAATGAATTTGAGTTGTTTATGAGCAAACTCAAGGGAAAACCTAAGAAGCACTTTGTTGCTCTCTTGGAACAACTCGGTGAGGCCAATGACATGATCGAGGCTCACGAGGAGACCATTTCTAAAATGGAAGGTCATAGTCGAGACTATGCCGATGAGATATCGGATCTCTCTAATGCTCTAGAGGAAGAGCATGGTCTTTGTTTGGCTCTTGAGGAGTCACACAACGATGATCATGCTAAATTAAGGAAAGATCTTGATCATGCTTTAGTTGTCTCTCATGTGATTAACTCTGAGAAGGCAAAGCTTGTGGTTGACCATGCTAGACTCAAGGAGGAGTTTGCTACGCTTGACAAGGCTCACAAGGCCTTGAAAGGTGTACATGCTTCTCTCAAGGAGTCTCATGATCAACTTCAAGTTTCTCTAACCAAGGAGAAAGCTATCTTTCCTCGCATGATGTTGATTGATAATGCAAATGCTACTAACCCGTGTTGCGAGCATGTGCATCTTGTTGAAGAGAATGCCAAGTTGAAGAAGCAGCTTGAGAAAGGCCTTGTATCATGTATACAAGGTGAGAAGAACCTCAACGACCTTTGGAGCAATCAAAAGGAAGTTGTGGCAAAAGAAGGGATTGGGTTTGCTCCCAAGCCCAAGAAGAAGAAGAACGACAAGACCAAGCAACTTCCTCCTCTCAAACAAACATTTGTGACAGAGGGTGAAAGCACATTTGCTCTCCGGGTGGTTTTGGTAATTAATGACAACATACTTTGTGGTTGGACTAATACTTTTATCAAGTATGTTTCAGGAAACCCAATCACATTGGTATGGCAAGTTGACTGAAGAAGTGGACCCCTCAAATGCTAAGACAAGCATTGGCAAAAGCTCAAGACTCCATTTCTGGTTTAGTGATCAAAGATCACATTGAGTCCATAGGAAAAGCCAATACTATTAAAAGGGGATGAGGTTGTGTTGATGATCTGGTTGCTCAAGTGCTTAGTGATTTAGCTCCTTCAACTATCAGCACCTTTCACTACTATACACACTCATAAGTAATCTCGGACAAACCGATTCTTCCAACTCAGTCCCACCGAGATGAACCACTTCTGCCATATTCCAAACCCTAGAAAAATCGGTCACACCGAGTTTGAGATCGGTCTCACTGAAACTGAACTGCCAACCTTCTGTAATCATTTCACATCATTTCGGAATATCCGAGTTTGCATTTTCGGTCTTACCGAAATGGCCAGGTTCTGTCTTGGGTCAAATCGGTCTCACCGAGATTGCATTATCGGTCTCACCGATTCTGGCATGTTCCTATTCTTTCTCAAATCGGTCCAACCGAGTTTTCTTTCTCGGTCTCACCGAAATCTCCAACGTTCATATCAGATGCACTTTCGGTCCCACCGAGATGGTATTTTCGGTCCCACCGAAAATCCCAACGTTCACTATATTTGAACTTTCGGTCTGACCGAGTTTTCACTTCGGTCTCACCGAGATTGGTCAAATGTGTGTGTAACGGTTGGATTTTGTGTGGAGGCTATATATACCCCTCCACCCCTCCTCATTCGTGAGGAGAGCCATCAGAAAGTACCACCACTTCTACCATACACTTTCTGAGAAGTGAACTACCTACCCTTGTGTTGAGATCAAGTTATTCCATTCCTACCATATGAAACTTGATTTCTAGCCTTCCCAAGTTGCTTTCCACTCAAACCTTTCTTCCACCACAGCCATATCAGTGAGGAGAGTTGAGTGTTGGGGAGATTATCATTTGAAGCACAAGAGCAAGGAGTTCATCACCATCAACACCGTCTATTACCTTTTGGAGGGTGGTGCCTCCTAGATTGGTTAGGTGTCGCTTGGGAGCCTCCGTCTTTGAGATGTGGAGTTGAACCAAGAAGTTTGTAAGGGCAAGGAGATCGCCTACTTCGTGAAGATCTACCCCGAGTAAGGCTAGTCCTCCGTGGGCGTAGGCCGTGATGGAATAGACAAGGTTGCTTCTTCGTGGACCCTTCGTGGGTGGAGCCCTCCGTGGACTCGCGCAGCCGTTACCCTCCGTGGGTTGAAGTCTCCATCAACGTGGATGTACGATAGCACCACCTATCGGAACCACGACAAAAATCTCCGTGTCACCAAACTGCGTTTGATCTTCTCCACCTCTCTTTACTATATATGCAATTTACTTTCCGCTGCCCATACTCTAGAATTGCATGTGTAGTGTATTACTTGACTTGATCTTAGTTGTGAAACTGCCAAATTCTTTGCATGATCTAAAGGCAGATTTTTTATATTGTCAAGTAGTCTAATCCCCCCCCCTCTAGACCTACTTCTTCGATCCTACAATTGGTATCAGAGCCTTGGTCTCCATTGCTTTGGTTTACACACCATTGGAGGAAGATGGACGTGTCTACGGATGGGAGTGTTAGCCATAGAGTGCCTGTTCTTGATGGAAGGTTCTATAACTCTTGGAGGGTTGAAATGCTTAGTATCTTTAAAATGTACAATTTGTGCAAATATGTTAAGACCCCCTATGTGCCTCCTTTTGATCCCTTGCACCCTACCATGGATGAAGAGCTTGATTTGCTTCGTAACCTTAGAACTGTGAATCTTATCATTAGAGGGTTACCTGATGACTTGCTTAATCTTGTTACAAACTTTGAGTGTGCCTATGCTATGTGGAAATTCTTGGAAGAACTTTATCCGGACTACTCGTTGAGAAGTCTTGATGAAATTCTACACAAGACTATTGAATTTGATAAGTTGCACCCCAATGATCCTAACTTTGATAAATGCTTCTTTGAGCTTCGTGATCTTATGAAAAAGAAGGGTGATCCCGGTCTTATCAATATTATCATTAGAAATGCTCTTGCATTGCATTCCGAAGATTATTGTTCCATTGACCAAACTAATGCAAGTACTTATCAAATTGACCTAGGTGTTGACGATGAACAATCTATGGGTCAATATGATGATGAGCATGAGCATGATGATGATTACTCCGATTCTGACACCGAGCTAGACAAGGTCATGAAGAGTCTCAATCTTATGGCAAATATGAGAGACTACATGTCAGGCGGAAAAGAGTGGATTCTCGATAGTGGATGCACCGATCACATGACCGGAGACAAAGACATGTTTCGAGAGCTTGCAAAGAATGATGGTCCACGCAAGTATGTGACTTTTGGAGACAACTCCAAGGGTAAGGTACTTGGACTTGGTAAGGTGGCCATATCTCATGATAGCTCTATTCAAAATGTCATGCTTGTAGAATCTCTTGGATACAATTTACTTTCTGTGTCTAGATTAGCTGACTTTGGATTCAATGTGCTATTCACCAAAGTAGATTGCCAAGTCTTTCGTCGTGATAATCAAAACATGGCTTTTACTGGTATCCGTAGAGGTGATCTATATATTGTTGATTTCACTAAGAAAGCCCAACCTAGAGCTTGTTTCATTGCTAAATCCTCTAAAGGTTGGTTATGGCATAGAAGGCTAGGACATGTTGGTATGCGTAATCTAGATAAGCTAATCAAAGGTGATCATATTCTTGGTGTTAAAGATGTTTTCTTTGACAAAGATAGACTTTGTAGTGCTTGTCAAGCAGGAAAACAAGTTGGTGGAAGTCATCCCGTGAAAAACATCATGACCACTAGGAGACCGCTTGAGCTTCTTCATATGGATCTCTTCGGTCCCAATGCTTACAAAAGCCTTGGTGGTAACTCCTTTGGTCTAGTTATAGTTGATGATTATTCCAGATTTACGTGGGTATTTTTCCTTGATGATAAATCGCAGGTTCAGAAAATCTTCAAGACCTTTGCCAAAAAGGCCCAAAATCAATTTGAGGTGAAGATCAAGAAAGTTCGGAGTGACAATGGAACGGAGTTCAAGAACGCCAATGTAGACTCTTTTCTCGATGAGGAAGGAATTCTACATGAGTTCTCGGCTACGTACACTCCTCAACAAAATGGAGTTGTTGAGAGGAAGAACCGAACGCTCACTGAGATGGCAAGAACGATGCTTGATAAATACAAGACACCGAAGCATTTTTGGGGAGAAGCGGTCGAGACAGCTTGTCATGCTATCAACAGGCTTTATCTTCATAAGCTTCTCGGCAAGACATCATACGAGCTTCTCACCGGTAACAAACCCCAAGTGGGATACTTTCGTGTCTTTGGTTCAAAATGCTATATCCTTGATAAGCATCGTCGGTCTAAATTTGCTCCTAAATCTCATGAAGGCTTTCTTCTTGGTTATGGATCAAACTCCCACACCTACCGTGTCTACAATAATTTCACCCGAAAGGTTGAAGAGACGGTAGATGTGAAGTTTGATGAATCTAATGGCTCGCAAGTAGAGCAAATGCCTATTGATGTAGGAGACAAGGACCCATCGGAAGCAATCCAAGATTTATCTATCGGGAAGATCCGTCCCATGGAAGTGAAGGAGAGTACCTCATCTACATATGTGGAGCCACCTACCTCACAGAGAGATGAACCTCAAGGCAACATGGAGGCCTCCACAAGTGGAACTCACCAAGATGAGGAAATGCAACAAGAAGATCCACCGCAACCTCCTTCTCCACCACCTCAAGACAACACCAACAACAATGAAGAAGAAGAAGAGGAAGATGAAGATGATGAGGAAGCTGAGCCACAACATCAACAAAAGCTATCCCGAGTTCGAGCAAGAGTCAAGAAGAATCATCTCGTGGAACAAATGATGAACGACATCAACTCCGGGAGAATTACTCGCTCTAAAACTCGCTTAGCTAACTTTTGTGAGCATTACTCATTTATCTCTAGTATTGAACCTATGAAGGTAGAAGAAGCACTTAAAGACCCGGATTGGGTGAACGCTATGCACGAAGAACTACACAACTTCGAGAGGAACAAGGTGTGGACTTTGGTAGAGAAGCCCAACGATGATCAAAACATCATTGGAACCAAATGGGTGTTTCGGAACAAGCAAGATGAAGATGGACAAGTCATCCGCAACAAGGCTCGTCTCGTAGCTCAAGGTTACACACAAGTCGAAGGTATGGACTATGGTGAGACCTATGCCCCCGTTGCTAGACTTGAGTCCATTCGCATTCTTCTTGCTTATGCCAATCATCATGATATTACTCTCTATCAAATGGACATCAAAAGTGCTTTTCTAAATGGTGAAATTGAGGAGGAAGTATTTGTGAAACAACCTCCCGGATTTGTGAATCCCAAAAAGCCTAATCATGTTTATAAGTTGCATAAAGCTCTTTATGGTCTTAAACAAGCCCCTAGAGCTTGGTACAAATGCTTAACTAGCTTTCTTCTTGAGAAAGGCTTTGAGATTGGAAAAATAGACTCAACACTATTCACAAAAAGGGTTAATGGTGAACTATTTGTGTGCCAAATATATGTTGATGATATTATCTTTGGTTCAACTAACCCCCATTTTAGCAAGAAGTTTGGACAGCTTATGTCGGAGAAGTATGAAATGTCCATGATGTGTGAACTCAAATTCTTCCTTGGGTTGCAAATCAAGCAATCTAAGGAGGGTACCTTTGTCTCACAAACAAAGTACACCAAGGATCTCTTCAAGAAGTTCAACATGCAAGAAAGCAAAGGTATGAGTACCCCCATGCCTACTAGTGGACATAATGACTTGACAAAAGATGGAGAACCCGTTGATCAAAGGGTTTACCGTTCTATGATTGGTTCTCTACTATATCTTTGTGCTTCTCGTCCTGACATAATGTTGAGTGTATGCATGTGTGCGAGATATCAAGCAGCCCCTAAAGAATGTCATCTTAAAGCTGTTAAAAGGATAGTGAGATACTTGATACACACACCAAACTTTGGCATTTGGTATCCTAAGAGGGCCTCTTTCGATCTTGTTGGCTATTCCGACTCGGACTATGCCGGTGACAAGGTTGATAGAAAGTCAACTTCGGGTACGTGTCAATTCCTTGGTCGATCCCTTGTATCTTGGTCCTCCAAGAAACAAAACTCTGTATCTTTATCCACTGCCGAAGCAGAATATATTGCTGCTGGTTCGTGTTGTGCTCAATTACTATGGATGACACAAACACTTAAAGATTATGGGATACATGTGAGACGTGTTCCCTTGCTTTGTGACAATGAGAGTGCAATCAAGATTGGACACAATCCTGTGCAACACTCTCGAACAAAGCATATTGAAGTTCGTCACCATTTTATTCGTGATCATATTGCCAAGGGTGATATTAATCTTAAGCATGTTCGTACTGACAAACAACTTGCTGATATCTTTACGAAACCTCTTGATGAGAAAGTGTTTTGTCGCTTAAGGAGTGAGTTGAACATCATTGATGCTTCAAACTTGGAGTGATAACTCCATTGATGCATGCAAGGCATGAGCCTCTTGACTAATCCTTGATATTTCTCTTATGATGATGATCATATGTCTTGGACACATTTGCCTCCTTGTATTGCATCTAACTCCTTGCAGGTACTTGGATGATCTACATTCCACAAGATTACCACAAACTCAAATCATGAGTAATCTTGTCATTGACCAAGTATCTAGCCCTTTGGGATGTTGAGTTCAAGGAACAAAATTCTACATATCCTTTTTGACACCTTATACATCTAGTATTTCACTCTTGTCATCTTGGATATTCTTGAGTATTTCCTTGCTTGCCTAACCCATGTAGGAAGATGAACTACACAAGTAGAAATGGCGCTCCAACTTCACATTAAATGAGCACCTACATCAAGCCTACCTACATGTGCAAAGCATCAACAAGCCCAAGGTATGTTCTTCACATCTTTAAGAAGCTTTGCTCAAAGTCATGAGTACAAGCAGCTTCATAAGATGTGATCACATCAAATGCTTAATCGAAAAATGGCAATCCCATTTTGAGCTTAAACGATGAGTATGACCTATGATCAAATGTCCTCATTTGACTCCTAAGTCAATATACTCAGACATAGGTGACTTTGTCGCCGACCTTTATCTAGATGAAGTACATATGCTTTTGGAGTTTTTCTGTTTTCTCTTATGTTCTCTCATTGAGCTTTCTTTAAACAAAAAAAAAACCTTCATCTAGAGTTCTTTTTATTCTCTTTTCTTATATTTCTTTGTGAATATCCTTCTGGAAATCTTTTTATGGCTCTGATCAATTCCTTGAAAATCTTTTACAAATTCATTGCAAATCTTTTGAAACTTCCCTCGCAGAGTGAGCTGAATTCTTTCTGTATTTTTTAAGAGGGAGAGGACTCAAATTTAGACTCAAATTGGTTCTCTGAATGTTCTTATTTGCCCTGTTGTGATTCTTAAGGATCCCATTTCTTTCTTTCTTTCTTTCCATCTTTCCTGTCCTACCTAATTTGCTGTCCTTTTCGGCACTTGATGTCAAAGGGGGAGAGAACTTAGGGGGAATAGGGGGAGTAGGGGAAGAAGAAAAGCAATCTTATCTTAAGGGGGAGAGAATCACATCAAAGCTTTGTCATGTTCTACATTGGACATTACAATTGGCATCTTTCTTTTGATTTTGCTTTTTACCTCACACCCCTTGTTCTCACAATTGGTATCTCATGGAATCTTTAGCTTAAGGGGAGAAGACTTAGAGGAATCGTCACAATTGATATCCTATGAAAAGCAAAATCTCTCAGAGTTCATTGAAAATCTTTTAGTTTCGGAGACATGTTTACTGGTTCAAGCCTGTGCTCAAATATGAGACACTCTCTATACATGTCCTCCCTGGCTTGGTACTCTTGATGTTCTTGCAGTTGGTTGGAGGAATACTCTTGTGTTATCTAACCTTGTTTTCTCAAGTTTATCTCTTCAGGTACAAATGCCAAGGAACCTCAAGGTAAGTATATGCATCTTGCAGAATGTGCATGATGGTGACTTGCTTGTAAATACTTGTTTGCAAGAAATCACCATGCACATATGCATTATCACTCAATTCCTTTTCTTCTGCTCTGATGCATATAGCCAAGCTGCATGTAGCACATCTTGCTTATCTCTCTTGTGTGCTTGTGGTAGTCCAAAACCATAATCTATGAAAATCTTGCACACTTGTAGGGGGAGCCTGTGTACTACATGCTTGTCAAAGCTTTCATGATAATTCTGTCTTTCCTTCAATAAGCTTTGATGTTTTGTTTAAGTATAATTTTAGTGTGTTGCCATCAATTACCAAAAAGGGGGAGATTGAAAGCACATTTGCTCTCCGGGTGGTTTTGGTAATTAATGACAACATACTTTGTGGTTGGACTAATACTTTTATCAAGTATGTTTCAGGAAACCCAATCACATTGGTATGGCAAGTTGACTGAAGAAGTGGACCCCTCAAATGCTAAGACAAGCATTGGCAAAAGCTCAAGACTCCATTTCTGGTTTAGTGATCAAAGATCACATTGAGTCCATAGGAAAAGCCAATACTATTAAAAGGGGATGAGGTTGTGTTGATGATCTGGTTGCTCAAGTGCTTAGTGATTTAGCTCCTTCAACTATCAGCACCTTTCACTACTATACACAC
>LR738714.1:74184703-74222271 GCA_902687465.1 Secale cereale
GAAACTGAACTGCCAACCTTCTGTAATCATTTCACATCATTTCGGAATATCCGAGTTTGCATTTTCGGTCTTACCGAAATGGCCAGGTTCTGTCTTGGGTCAAATCGGTCTCACCGAGATTGCATTATCGGTCTCACCGATTCTGGCATGTTCCTATTCTTTCTCAAATCGGTCCAACCGAGTTTTCTTTCTCGGTCTCACCGAAATCTCCAACGTTCATATCAGATGCACTTTCGGTCCCACCGAGATGGTATTTTCGGTCCCACCGAAAATCCCAACGTTCACTATATTTGAACTTTCGGTCTGACCGAGTTTTCACTTCGGTCTCACCGAGATTGGTCAAATGTGTGTGTAACGGTTGGATTTTGTGTGGAGGCTATATATACCCCTCCACCCCCTCCTCATTCGTGAGGAGAGCCATCAGAAAGTACCACCACTTCTACCATACACTTTCTGAGAAGTGAACTACCTACCCTTGTGTTGAGATCAAGTTATTCCATTCCTACCATATGAAACTTGATTTCTAGCCTTCCCAAGTTGCTTTCCACTCAAACCTTTCTTCCACCACATCCATATCAGTGAGGAGAGTTGAGTGTTGGGGAGATTATCATTTGAAGCACAAGAGCAAGGAGTTCATCACCATCAACACCGTCTATTACCTTTTGGAGGGTGGTGCCTCCTAGATTGGTTAGGTGTCGCTTGGGAGCCTCCGTCTTTGAGATGTGGAGTTGAACCAAGAAGTTTGTAAGGGCAAGGAGATCGCCTACTTCGTGAAGATCTACCCCGAGTAAGGCTAGTCCTCCGTGGGCGTAGGCCGTGATGGAATAGACAAGGTTGCTTCTTCGTGGACCCTTCGTGGGTGGAGCCCTCCGTGGACTCGCGCAGCCGTTACCCTCCGTGGGTTGAAGTCTCCATCAACGTGGATGTACGATAGCACCACCTATCGGAACCACGACAAAAATCTCCGTGTCACCAAACTGCGTTTGATCTTCTCCACCTCTCTTTACTATATATGCAATTTACTTTCCGCTGCCCATACTCTAGAATTGCATGTGTAGTGTATTACTTGACTTGATCTTAGTTGTGAAACTGCCAAATTCTTTGCATGATCTAAAGGCAGATTTTTTATATTGTCAAGTAGTCTAATCCCCCCCTCTAGACCTACTTCTTCGATCCTACAGAGGGAGAGGGTGATTCTAAGAAGAAGAACAATGTGAAAAGTAGTGGGGCCAAGAAGAACCACACCATGCCATCAAACATAGCCGGCGACTTTAATCCTTCATATGTTTTATGTCGTGCTAGTGATGGTCATGTCCTTGCAAAATTTGTTGGTTCTTCTCATGAGTACATTGAATGGTATATTTGGGTTCCTAAGACCCTTGTTACTAACCTCAAAGGGCCCATTACCAAATGGGTACCCAAATCCAAGCATTGATCTCATGTAGGAGTTTGCTTCCGGTGGGGGATCATGGTTGCTCGATAGTGGAGCTACAAATCATATGACCGGAAGCAAAGACTTGGTGGTGGACGTGCATCTAGGTTCATCCATGGCCACCAACGTCGAATGGGGTGATGCTTCATCTTCTAAGGTATTGGGGCTTGGTAAGGTTATTGTTTCTCATGATCTCACGATTGAGAAAGTCATGCTTGTTGAGTCCCTTGCATACAACTTACTTTCCATTCGTCAACTTGCACTCATGGGCTTTGCCACATTCTTTGATATTGATACCGTGGCCCTCTTGTGGAGCAAGACTCTTAAAGTAGCCTATGTTGGGCATGTCGAGAATGGTCTCTATGTGGTTAACTTCTCGGAACAACCCACTAAGACCGCGACATGCCTAATGGCTAAAGTTGATGTGGGATGGCTTTGGCATCGCCGGTTAGCCCATGTCAATATGAGATCTTTGCAAAGTATTCTCAAGGGGGACCATATCCATGGACTAACAAATGTTAGCTTTGCCAAAGATCGTGCTTGCAGTGCTTGTATTGAAGGGAAGTTACATGAGACGGCTCACCCTCCCACGACTATCATCTACTCAAAAAGACCGTTAGAGCTCCTTCACATGGATCTCTTTGGGCCTGCATCCTTTGATAGTCTTGGGGGCAGAAAGTATTGCTTGGTGATTGTAGATGACTATTCAAGATACACAGGGGTATATTTCTTCAAGAAGAGTGAGACCCAACAACCGTCATCAACTTTGCAAATGAAGCTCAACGTCAACATAATGCAAAGATCTTGATGATCCGAAGTGACAACGGCACCGAGTTCAAGAACTACACCTTGGATGAGTTTCTTAGTGATGAGGGGATCAAACATCAATATACCACACCTTATACCCCTCAACAAAATGGTGTAGCAGAGAGAAAGAACCGGACATTGATGGACGCGGCAAGGACCATGATGGCAGAGTTCAAGTCTCCATACAACTTTTGGGCCGAAGCCATCAACATCGCGTGTCATGCATCTAATAGGCTCTATCTCCGCAAAGGCTTGAACAAGACTCCATATGAGATTCCTACCGGTAACAAGCCCAATCTCAAGTACTTCCGGGTGTTCGGGTGTAAGTGTTTCATCGTCAAGAAAGGTGCTCGTTTGTCTAAATTTGAGTCTAGAGCTCATGAGGGCATATTTGTTGGTTATGCTACAAACTCTCATGCTTACCGTGTCCTCAACAAGTCCAATGGACTCATTGAGGAGACATGTAATGTAGAGTTTGATGAGAATAACGACTCCCAAGTGGATCAAAGTGGTACTTGTGATGTAGGTGATGAAATTCCTCCTCAAGCCATAAGAAGAATGGGTGTGGGCTATATCCTACCCATTGAGGAACCCCTTGTTGCTGAAGGAGAAGGACAATGTTCCACTCAAGTGGAACCATCATCAACCCAAGACCCACACGCTTCCGAATAACAAAGTGAAGGCCCTCAACCGGACGAACAAGGCCAAGTGCAAGATCAATCACAAGATGGTGGTAATCCACCAAATGATGCACAAGGCCAAGTTCTCTCCCCTAAGCAAGATCAAGCTCTTGACGTCGCTCAAGATGATCAACTCAGTGCTCCTCAATTATCACTTGAAGAGCAATTGGAGCGTCGTGCTGCAAAAATTGCCTCTAGGCTTGCTTCTAGAGAACATCACATGGAGAATATTCTTGGAAGCATCACAAAGGGGGTAAGCACTCGTAGACAATTAGCAACTATTGTGCTCATCAAGCTTTTGTCTCTTGTGTTGAACCTCAAAAGGTCTATGAGGCGCTTGAAGATCCTGATTGGCTCAATGCCATGCATGAAGAACTCCATAACTTCGAGCGCAACAAAGTGTGGCGTCTGGTGCCAAGGCCAAAGGAGAACCATAATGTCATTGGAACCAAGTGAATCTTTAAGAACAAGCAAGATGCTCATGGCATTGTCATTCGCAACAAGGCGCATTTGGTGGCTCAAGGCTACTCCCAAGTCGAGGGTATCGACTACGGGGAAACCTTTGCCCCCGTTGCTCGCCTTGAATCTATCTGTTTGTTGCTTTCCTATGCTTCTCATCATAACTTTAAGTTGCAACAAATGGATGTGAAAAGTGCTTTTCTTAATGGTCCTATTAACGAGTTGGTGTATGTTAAACAACCCCCGGGGTTCGAGGATCCTAAGTTCCCCAATCACGTGTATCAACTCGATAAGGTGCTCTATGGATTTAAACAAGCCCCACGTGCGTGGTATGAGCATCTTACCAAGTTGTTGCAAGATCGTGGGTTTGAAATTGGGAAAATTGACCCCACTCTTTTTACTAAGAAGGTCAAAGGGGAGTTGTTTGTCTGCCAACTATATGTTGATGATATTATCTTTGGTTCACCTAACAAAGCTTTCAATGATGAGTTTGCCGCACTCATGACCATGCATTTTGAGATGTCCATGATGGGAGAGTTGAAGTACTTCCTTGGGTTTGAGATTAAGCAAAGAAGAGAAGGAATCTTCATCAAACAAGCCATGTACACTCAAGACATGCTCAAGAGGTTTAATTTAAGTGATGTCAAGCCGGCTATTACTCCAATGCCAACCAAGTGCCAACTTGACATGGATCCCAATGGTAAAGTGGTGGATAAAAAGGTATATCATTCTATGATTGGTTCCTTGCTTTACCTTTGTGCATCTAGACCGGATATTATGTTGAGTGTGGGAATCTGTGCATGGTTTTAAGCCTCACCTAAGGAAAGTCACTTTGTGGCAGTCAGGCGAATCTTTCAATTTTTGGCTCATACCCCAAACTTTGGCTTATGGTACCCAAGAGGAGCAAACTTCAACCTTGTAGGTTTCTCTGATTTGGATTGGGCGGGAGATAAAGTGGATAGGAAGTCCACTTCTGGAGGGTGCAAATACCTTGGTTGCTCTCTACTAAGTTGGTCTTCCAAGAAGCAAAGTTATGTGTCTCTCTCGTCCACCGAAGCGGAGTATGTGGCAGCTGGCAGTTGTTGTGCTCAACTTCTATGGATGAGGCAAACTTTAAAGGATTACGGTGTCACTTGTGACAAAGTGCCTCTTTGGTGTGACAATGAAAGTGCCATCAAGATTTCTCTCAACCTGGTGCAACACTTCAAGACGAAGCATATTGAGATTCGGTATCACTTCTTCCGGGATCATATTCGGCGAGGAGAAATAGAGCTTCACTATGTCAACACTCATGATAACCTTGCAGATATCTTCACGAAGCCATTGGATGAAGCAAGATTTCGCGAGTTAAGGCATGAGCTAAATATCATAGATTTGAGAAAGTTGGCTTGAAACCTTGCACACTCCTCCCACTCAATATGATTATCTTGCCTAGATGTAGGCATGGACATAGGGGGAGTATTGTTCTCTCAATGAACTCTTCCTCCCCCCATTATGCATAAATCGATCAAGTCTTTATTATTTGCCATGTTAAATGGTATGAGTGCTTCAAGACGAGTGTTGGTCATGGGCCCAAGGATAGTTCTTCGCGGTGCCATACCAAGTAACTCAAACATAGGTGGCTTCGGCCACCGACCTCCTTCAAGGAGAAGTGTCTCGTGTGTTGTTCCAGTTGCTTGTTGTCTCTCTTTCCGTTTGCCGTGCGTGTGCGCTTTTTGCGTTGCTTAAGCCTTCTTGTCGAAACTTGCATTTTCTTGGGGGAGCGGTACTATCGTGAATAGTCACGGTACTACCACAAGAGAGAATCCGATACTACCGCAACCAGCACGACAGTAATTTTTTACTTCCGCTGGTAGAGCGGTACTACCGCTCCGCGTGCGGTACTTCCGCCCGGGCGGTACTACCGCAATGGCCGCGGTACTACCACATTTGTTCGAATGGCTGGGGGTTATAAGTGGGTAGGGGGAGTTATAACTCCCCCATACCCTTTCGTCTCGTCTCCCCCACGTCGCCTCTCTCTCTCTCTCTCTCTCTCTCTCTCTCTCTCTCAAGAACGTCGCCTGAGGACCTCGCCGGATCTCCGTCCCCGGCTACTCCCCTCGCATTCCGACTGGTGGGGTCGTTCCCCACCTCGACCTCTTGCCATGGATGAAGGTTTCTCCCCAAAATCCTCTCTTTTTCTTGCCCTTGTGTTGTTTCTAGGTTTTGGGGAGATGCATGTTGTTCTTTTGGTCTTTGTGACCTTATCCATGGAAGATTAGGGTGTAGGAGAGTTGTAGTGCAGTAGAAATGCTATTGAGTATGTTGCTACCAAGTAGTTGTGATTAGCCGTAGTACCGTTCGCCCGTTTTACGCGTTCATTGTTTAGATCCGCTTTCGGATTTGACCCCGCGTGGTACTACCGCTGGCTGACAGCGGTACTACCGCGCTGATGCGTAACGGTACTACCGCTCCTTCCAAGCGGTACTACCATGATGAACGCGGAAGTAATTTTTTAGTACCGCGTCTGGTGCAGTACTACCGCATCCCTTCGGTGCGGTACTACCGCCCCCTAGGCGGCACTAAAATTTTACTTCCGCAAACTTCGACCTATACTACCGTTCGATCCACACCTACTTCGTAGCACATACATATTATCTTTTCTACATGTTTATTGTGTTTTCTTGTCGCTTTTGCATTGATCCTCTTTGTTTTTCTTTTGTGTTCTTGTGTTTGTGTCATAGGTGGTGGCTCTGGTTCCAATGTCCATCGCTTGAATCCCATCCGTGACACAGGATCTAAGCGTCTGCGCACCCAAAGTGATGTTCCTGAGGGCTCCAATGCCCCCCAACGTAGAACCAAGACCACTGCCACCAAGAACAAGGAACCAACTATGACCATGGAGGAGATACCATCACATGAGTTCATTACCAGGAGGAAGATCAACCCCTATGTAGATCCCCGGGCTCAGTTCCATGGAGATGAATTGTTCTGGACCAAGCAGCAGTATCGCATCTACACAGAGGTACTCAAGAGCAAACACAACCTATATGTGGATGCACATTGGGTTGACATGACTCACATGAGGAAGGAGGAACACCGGGCCTATTTTGCTGAGGCCCTAGATCTTGTGTAGCAGTTTGGACTTGAGCCTATCATGACATTTCAGATTGACTTTGACCCAGAGATTATAGCACAGTTCTATGCTTCGGTTCACTTCCATCCTAAGGAAGAACACAATATGACTTGGATGACAAATGGACACAAGATGACTGCTTCATGGAAGGACTTTATGGATCTGCTTCAGGTTGCTGATGAGGGGCTCCACACTCCTGTTGGAGCTCGCCCTCATGCCAACGAAGAATATGCTAACAAGGACCGGTTGCTGCCTTTCTATGTGGAGAAGACACTCGCTAGTGGCAAGAAGACTTGGGTGATGAACCCCTTTCTGGATATCATGCATAGGATCTTCCGCAACATTTTGTTCCCTCGAGTTGGGGACAAGGACAAGGTACATGCATACCTCGTGGACATGTTGCTTATGTGTGAGGAGGCCCGCAGTACCTAGACTCAACCACTTGATATCTCACATATCATGTGGTGTGAGCTCCGCTTTGCGATTTTCACTCGCAAAGTGCCTATCTACGGTCCATTTCTGTTTTTGCTTATCTCCAAGACTTGGGAGAAGCTTTATCCTTATGAAGAATTTGAAGCCCCTCATTGGATTCGTCATGAGCCTATCCGACTTCGCATCAAGAGTCGATGGGCTAACACCACTACCCGTGCAGAGGCTGCTGCAGCTCAGATGAATGAAGATGAGGAACCAGTGGAGGAGGAGGCAACTGCTGAGGACAGTTCTGGAGGGTATGCTCCCCCCTCGTCTGAGCCCTCGTGGGCTAAGAAGCTAAATAGGAAGATGAAGACTCTGTTTTGTATGCAGGCCAAGGGGCAGTACAAGGCTCATGTGACTCACAAGCAATCTCGCCAGCGTGACAAGAAGATTATAAGGATCTTTGGTGAGGATGCGCCTAGTGGGTCCGAGTAGATCATCACTCCAGAGGCAGAGTGGATTGCTAAACAGGGCTTCCAGTGGTCTGATTCCGAGGAGGAGCAGCAAGAGTCTGACGGAGCACGTGACGACTGATTTCTTCTGCCCGAGCTACCACCTTTGTCTTAGGTGTCCTCTTTCCCTTTGTGGTGTCTCGATGCCAAAGGGGGAGAGAGTGTAGGATTTGCATCTTGTGCCGTGCCGTGTTTATTTTCGTTTCGTTGGTCGAACATTTCTGCTTTCGTTGGTTTGTGTCATGTGTGTGTGACCTTCATATGGTGTGAGACACATGCACTCTATCTTTATCTCGTTATTATTGTCTATGCTATCTGCTAGGTTGTGAGCGGTTGCTTCATTTACCCTTATTATGTGCTCACGTTCTCCTCCTTACTTCCATGCGTAGAATCTTATTCTTTGTTGCAAGGAGTATATTGTTTGTAGAATATAGGGGGAGCATTGATCCTAGTATCCATGCTGTGCAGTCCAAAGCACCTTCTTATGTATGCACACATCTAGGGGGAGCTTACCTATATTCTACAAATTTGTTGGGTTTGCTTACTCTTCTTATATATCTTTGTGCAAATCCCGTAATGTCATCAATCCACCAAAAAGGGGGAGATTGTAAGGGCATATTTCTCCCTAAGTAGTTTTGGTGATTGATGACAATGCTTTTGCGGACTAATCGTGTGCACTGAGCTTTTCAGATTTATCTCACCTAGGCACAAGACGATTTAGTGCCCCTCGGAATCTATGGAAGACAGTGTTTCCTTTTGTTTCTTTTTGGTGGAATTGAGTCATAGGAAAGCCATACTATTAAGAGGGGGTCCGCTTCGGAAAGGTTTGGGTGGAATCAACACGTACACGTCTATTCTTTCGCACCACCTTTCCTTGCTTCTCTGGAGCTCCGGCTGTTTTCCTTGTCGGTAAGAAAACAGTGGCATCCTACTAGTAACACTACTTGGCATGCGGTAGCACTGCTCAAAGTATGCGGTAGTACCGCACGGCCCCACGGTAGTACCGCTTTAGGTCTGCTGTAGTACCGTCTTACGCGGTAGTACCGTACCCTGGACACGGTAGTACCGTGTGACCGGCCCAGCGTTGTAACTAGTACGGTAGTAGGTGCGGAAGTAATTTTTTACTTCCCCATCCTACGCGGTAGTACCGCTTCGTGCAAGCGGTAGTACCGTGTCGGGTTTTTGCAACGACCGTAACTCTGCGGATGTAGCTGCAGATGTATTTTATTTAGTCCGCGCTTCTCCTCGGCCAGTCTGACCCTGCCTTGCTGTAGTACCGCTCCGGCAGTACTACCGCCCGGTGTTTTAACGCAACAGGGCTAGTACTGGCCTGTACCGCGCCAGCGGTAGTACCGCTGGACCGTGCGGTAGTACCGCGCTCTGCGGGCAGATTTGTGGGATATCGGTTGGATTTGCCCTCTCACTATATATAGGGAGTCTTCTTCCCCAAGAAGACTTACCTCTTCCATTCCCAAGCTCCATTGTTGCTCAAAGCTCCATTTCCGCCCGATCTCTCTCCCTAGCCAATCAAACTTGTTGATTTTCTCGGAATTGCTTGAGAAGGCATCGATCTACACTTCCACCAAGAGATATTTGATCCCTCCCCCACTAATCCCTTGCGGATGTTGTTACTCTTGGGTGTTTGAGCACCCTAGACGGTTGAGGTCACCTCGGAGCCATAATCCAT
Source organism: Secale cereale (assembly GCA_902687465.1). Lineage (NCBI taxonomy): Eukaryota > Viridiplantae > Streptophyta > Magnoliopsida > Poales > Poaceae > Secale > Secale cereale. The sequence continues at coordinate 74,193,810 of LR738714.1, forward strand.
TGTGGTGAAGCTTCGTGGTGTCGTTGGGAGCCTCCAATTCGGTTGTGGAGATTGCCCCAACCTTGTTTGTAAAGGTTCGGTCGCCGCCTTCAAGGGCACCACTAGTGGAATCATGGCACCTCGCATTGTGTGAGGGCGCGAGGAGAATACGGTGGCCCTAGTGGCTTCTTGGGGAGCATTGTGCCTCCACACCGCTCCAACGGAGACGTACTTCCTCTCAAAGGGAAGGAACTTCAGTAACACATCCTCGTCTTCACCGGCTCCACATGTGGTTATTTCTTTCCTTTACTTGTGCAAGATTTTGTTGTATACCTTAGCTTGCTTGCTTGTGTGGTTATTATTGTTGCTTCCTATAAGTTGTCCACCTAGTTGCATATCTAGACAACTTACTTTGTTGCTAAGTTTAAATTGCTTAAGAAAAGCTAAAAATTGTTAGTTACCTATTCACCCCCCTCTAGTCAACGATATCGATCCTTTCATAAGTTGATCATCATGAGCTTGTTCTTGATCTTGAGCTTGCTGTTGATCTTGAACATGCTCGGGAGAGGGAACTTGGCCTTGTCCATCATTTGGTGGATCAACACCATCTTGCGGTTGATCTTGCACTCGGCCTTGTTCATCGGGTTGAGGGCCTTCACTTTGTTCTTCGGAAGCGTGTGGGTCTTGGGTTGGTGATGGTTCCACTTGAGTGGAACATTGTCCTTCTCCTTTGGCCACGAAGGGTTCCTCAATGGGTAGGATATGACCAACACCCATTCTTCTGATGGCTTGAGGAGGAATTTCATCACCTACATCACAAGTACCACTTTTCTCCACTTGGGATCCATTATTATCATCAAACTCCACATTACACGTCTCCTCAATGAGTCCGTTGGACTTGTTGAGGAAACAATAAGCATGAGAGTTTGTAGCATAACCAACAAATATGCCCTCATGAGCTCTAGCTTCAAATTTAGACAAACGAACACCTTTCTTGAGTATGAAACACTTACAACCGAACACCCGGAAGTACTTGAGGTTGGGCTTGTTACCGATAAGTATCTCAGATGGAGTCTTGTTCAAGCCCTTGCGGAGATAGAGCCGATTGGATGCATGACAAGTGGTGTTTATGGCTTCGGCCCAAAAGTTGTACGGAGACTTAAACTCCGCCATCATGGTCCTTGCCGCGTCCATCAAAGTCCGGTTCTTTGTCTCCGCCACACCATTTTGTTGAGGGGTATAAGGTGCGGCATATTGATGCTTGATTCCCACATCACTAAGGAACTCATCCAAGGTGTAGTTATTGCACTCGGTGCCATTGTCACTTCGAATCATCAAGATCTTTGCATCATATTAACGTTGAGCTTCATTTGCAAAGTTGATGACGGTTTGTTGGGTCTCACTCTTCCTCTTGAAGAAGTATACCCAAGTATATCTTGAATAATCATCTACAATCACCAAGCAATACTTTCTACCCCCAAGACTATCAAAGGATGGAGGCCTGATGTCTACACACGCTTCTATTCTTGTAGACTATGTTGGGCCTCCAAGCGCAGAGGTTTGTAGGACAGCAGCAATTTCCCTCAAGTGGATGACCTAAGGTTTATCGAACTCAGGGAAGTAGAGGTCGAAGGTGGTCTCTCTCAAGCAACCCTGCAACTATGATACAAGAAGTCTCTTGTGTCCCCAACACACCTAATACAACTAGGAGTTGTATAGGTGCACTAGTTCGGCAAAGAGATGGTAAAATATGGATGATAGGAGTGGCAAAGCAAAGTAATATAAATCTGTAATAAAAAGTGCAGCAAACAAACAAGTGGTAAACGTGAGCACAAATGGTATTGCAATGGTGGAAACAAGGCCTAGGCTTCATACTTTCACTAGTGGCAACTCCCAACAACATTAACATAATCGAATCACATGATATTTCCCATAAAACATGCAAGGGGGACGTACTCGGAGGTCATTCCTTTGTGGTCAAGAGAGGACGAGAATTATGTAGGGCTACAAAAGCACACCTCAAAGTTCTTAGTTCTCAATCTATGGATTTCCCAATGTCACCGCGGCCATCCAAAGAGAGTACCACAATCACCACAACATATCTCAAGGATAGTCAAAGACAAGCACCAAGAGACTCTCAATCTTCAATCCACAAACAAAAGAGGAAATCACTCATGAAAATATTCTTCTAATCCATGTCCAATAGACCGCTGTCACCTTGGTCTCGGGGATTATACTAGATAAAGACAAGTGAGTACATCAATCCAATACATAGAGGAAGGGGAAATATCATGGGATCACCCTAGATTAACATAGCCTATGATCACAACGAAGATCACATCATGGGAGAGAGAATTGACCACATAGCTACTGGTAGAAACCTCAGCCCCGAGGAGGAACTACTCCCGCATCATGGAGGGAGGAAGCAACGTCGATGGAGATGAATCCGGGGGCACTTCCCCGTCCCGGCAGGATGCCGGCACAGGAATTCTGGTCCCCCAAAACTTGGTGGCGATGGCGGCGGAGATCGGAATAGCTTCTAGAGAAAAGGGGTCCGTCTTCGAGGGTTTCGGGACGTGATGTAAATATATGCCAAAGGGGGTCACCAGAGGAGGTAAGGGGGGCCCAGGCGCCCTGCCTAGGCGGCCAGGGGTGGGGCCGCCTGGGCTGTCCGCCTGGGCTGCCCCTGGCTCCCCTCTGGCCCTACTTCGGGCGTGTGGAAGCTTCTGGAGCGCTGATTTTTTATATATTTTTCCCGGAATTTTTCTGGCAATTTAAGTAATGGGAAAACCTGAAATACAAAAACAGCAGAAAACAGAAACTGGCACTGGGGTGCACTGAGTTAATAGGTTAGTCCAAATATGATCAAAAGTGTATGGAAGTGCATAAATATCATAGCAATATCACACAAAAGAGTCATGGAGCAAGCGGAAATTATAGATACGTTTTGGACGTATCAACATCCCCAAGCTTAATTCCTGCTCGTCCTCGAGTAGGTAAATGATAACAAGCATAATTTCTGTGGTGACATGCTACCAACCATATAAGAACTTTTCACAGTCACATGACAAATGCTTACTGAGATAATGAATCTTTAGTAATTAAGTTGCCTCATGAGAATATCACAAAGAACTGAAAGTTTTACAATATGATGCTGAAACACCCAATAGATTTGTAGTGAGCATGGTGTGCAAACATGACAAAGTGATACCTCGCTTGCCCCCTTTAGTGAAGCAAAACATAAATGCAGGAGCACCTCCGAAGTTTAAGTGACGGCTAGATACAATGATTTCAGAATAAGCGATGTCACAATCATGCAGAAGACAATGGTACTTTGGGACAATGCACATTACACTCAGAATGACAATCATGCTCTCAATAGTTGGTGCTTTGAAGAAAGAAGGTGGAGACTCTCAAACCGTGGATTTTGATGGCAAGGTTGAAAACCCGTGGCTGGAAGCAAAGACTAAACATGTATCAGAGCTCTTGGTTTTGAAAACAGAGGTAAAAATGATTTTTGGGAAGTGCATATTTCGTCAACGAATGTTAGTAGACAACCCTATCACTTCTCGAACTGGACAAGTTTCGAGGAACGGCTGCCGCACGGGGACGATCACATCCCCTTAATCTCCTTTGTTTATCACTGCCAAAAGTTTCCTGATTTCTCATGAACAAAGCGTGAAGGAGGGTTTGTTTGTTGTATTATCTTTTATGAGCCGGGCACACTCATGCCAGTTCCTCCTCGTATTAGGGGTTTGCAGATTAGACATGCAATCCCGGGGTAAAACTTGTCCAACTTAAAAAGATCATGAATTAACTACTACTTCCTCATGAGCTAAAACAGAGGCACAAAAGAGAAATGCTTTTGAATAATTTTGAGATGGTACAAGAAAATCTTCGTTAGGAATGGCAAGTAAATACCATATATAGGAAGGTATGGTGGACTCATATGGCATAACTGGTTTCAAGGATTTTGGATGCACAAGCAGTCAATCCGCTTAGTACAGGTGAAGGCTAGCAAAAGACTGGGAGCGACCAACTAAGAGAGCAATGAAGGCCATAATCATGCAGAGCGACAAAGCAACATTGAATCAGGCATGGAAGTTATATCACTACTCAGAAATTAAAGATCATCAAGGCTTGATAGACTTTCCTTACAGTCTTAAATATGCGTGAGCATATGCCAAGTCAATCAAAATAAATTCTTGGAGGAAGATATCACTAAACCATACCACATCATAGGCAAACAAATCATGCTGGTACTTCGATAACACATTAAGAACCCCCAGCTATTTGAGACTAACCATAAGAAAACATGAACTACTAAGCACCATTATGCACATAGCATTTTTATCATAGACATATCAACCAGTGCCACAGAAGCCAACTCTCTTAACAAGATAAGCATGATAACTCAAGAGAGTTCCAGAAGCAACAACCTAAACAAAAGCTCTTAAAAAGATAAGCATGAAAACTAAGAGCTAAGCATGACAACAGCTATGAAAAGATAAAGAACACACACAAGAAGATACGCATGCAAGCCTATGTTGTGTTCTACAGTGGAGTGGAGCGTATTTCTATCCCAAACATTGAAGGCTAGGATCTAACTTATTATGAACAGCAAGCAAAGCTAAAGAAAACTAAAAAGGAAACTAAGAGCAAGACGCTCCAAGCATAGCACATAACACATGAAGTGATTAAAATATAGTGGAACGAAAGACGAACTGATAATTGTTGATGGAGAAGGGGATGCACGGGGGCATCCCCAAGCTTAGACGCTTGAGTCTTCTTGAATATTTCTTGGGGGTGCACGGGGGCATCCCCAAGCTTGAGCGTTTGACCCTCCTGAATCTTTTTATCATCTTCCCTCGCACACTTGAAAATTCCCTTCATACATAACTCATCATAATCTGATTAGCGAGGTTAGTACCCATAATAAAATAACTTTTCCCTGCTGGAAATAAGGATAATCTTGAAGAGCTACTGTTTCTCAAGATTTCCAAAAGGTTTTTGCAAAGAAAAAGCAAGCTCAAGGTTTGCAAAACGAAGAAAAGGCAAAACAGGGCAGAATCTGTGAAAAACAGACCAGCAGGTAGTAAATAATTTTTTTGGGGCACTTCTGCAACTCAAATAAAAAAACTCAGAACAAATGCCCGAAAGCCAATTGTATAGATCACGTTGTCGGAAAAATTCAGACCAAAAAGACGATCTGGTGATTTTATACGAATTTTTCTGTCCAAGGACAGAATCTGTTTCCTGGACAGCACGTCACAACTTTTAAACTTTCTTGCAATTAGAGGCTAAACTTCGCACAAAGCTGAAAAATAAAGATACAATGATGTTGCTACAGTAGTAACAAACATCAAGACCACTAAAACTGAAAGAACAAACTGAAAGCAAAGATAACAAGGGTTGTCTCCCTAGAGCTCTTTCTTTATAGCCATAAAGATAGGCTTAAGACTTTAATGATGCTCTCGTAGGAGTAAAAGTTGAAGAACAAAAGAGAGCTTCAAGAAGCAAATACCAAACACATTTAAGCCTAACATGCTTCCTATGCATAGGAATATTGTAATAGAATAATTCATTGAAGCACAAAGCAATAAGCATAGGAAGACAAAACAAGTGCAGCTTCAAAACCTTCAACATAAAGAGAGGGAACTTGATATTATTGAAATATCTATAAGCATATGTTCCCTTCTCATAATAATTTTGAGTGGGGTCACGAATAAACTCAACAATATAAGCATCACATAAAGCATTGTTACCATGATCCACATGCAAAAAGGTACTCTTACTCTCCACATAAGCATAATCTTTCTCATTGGTAATAATGGGAGTAGAACTATCATAAATAACTTGAACACTATAGATTAATTGTGTATTAGGAAGATGGTGTTCAACAAGGGAGTAATTCCCTCCATGATTATGACAAGTTTCATAAGGATAATTTCTCCTTATGTCATAGGTACCTTTATAATCACTATAGATTGGAGTTATAACATCATCATAGTAGAGAAGAGCATTATCATTGCTAGCAACTATATTTGTAATCATGTTGTCTTTATTCTTACTAGCAAAAGAATTATCAATTATCACATCACTAGTGGGTAAAGGATTTGCAATCCTATCATCCCCAAGCTTAGAGCTTTCCATATCATCACTTTCAGAGTTGGTACCAAAAAGATTTTCAAGATCATAAGTAGCATTATCATCATTTTCCCAATCACAATAAGTAACATGCATATCATAATCAAAATCATCTTCAATAGTACCTATGGACGTATCATCAAGATGATAATTAAGGCAATAAACTTCACCTTCTTCTTTAAACTTACAACCGTTAGGATAAAAGTTGATGGGAGGAATATGCTCAGGCCAGGTTGATACCCATTCTTCTTCCTTCTTGCTCCTCTTCCTCCTCCTCTTCTTTTTCTTATTCTTCACCTTAGGAGGGAGTGGTTGGAGATGAAGCTTCTCCACATATCCTGGTTTATCATTAGAAACAATAAGGGAAACTTGGGAGAAACTCTCCTTTTTATTAGCAGAAATATAAGAGACATTTTTATACTTTGGTAAAGTTCCCTCCTTTCTAATCTTACTTATGTAATCATTTTCATGGCAATTAACAACACAATAGAGATGGCAATTTTGCAAAGTGTTTTTTATCCCTATGGCATTAACATCTAGCCAAGAAGTCTTTTTTGATAACTCTTCACACATCAAAAATAACATAAGCTCATCATAAAGATCAGAGGTGATCATGTTATCACACAACTGGTTAACAATTATGTTTTGAAAGTGCATGCATTGAAAATTAAAGTGACCCTCTATACAACAAAGTTCACAAGTAAAAGGATAAAGGTCACACAATTCTCTAGCAATTTCATTTAAATCTCTGACCCAAGTGATTGTTCTTTCATGCTTATGTTGCTTACAATACTTCTCTTCTTCAATCATAGGCCTTTCACAAGGTCTATCCACTCCACAAAAATTGACATGCTTATATAAAACTTCATTTTTAGGAATTGGATCATGCATGTTGCAATCATCATGAACTGTCACATCCCCAGCTTCACCTTGCTTTAGGATGGCACCTGTCTATTGCATCATGTTTATCTTCAAAGGAAAACCTGAAATGGGGATGCTCAAACCCTAGGACTAAATGAATTTAACTAGGGTCAAATTAAAATCCTTTTCAATGAACCCAAAATGCCCCTTGGAAAAGTTCATCATTTTTGGATTGATTAAAAAGCTTTGCCAAAAATGTTGCTCATATTTCTAGGACCATTCTGGATTTTTGAATTAAATTATATCTTATTTGCATTTGGGCATTTAAATTTTATATATTATTTTAAATGCTCAAATAATCCCAAACTGAAATGTTCCATGTTGGTTATATGCTAAACAGTGGGCATGAGCAGTTTGGTGAATTTTGAAAGTGCCTAAGTATTTTTAATAAAGCCCAGAACAAAATAACAAAATAGAATAACATAAACAAAATAGAAAACAGAAACAAAATTAGTTTAGAAGGAAAAGGCTTACCTGTGCAGCCAGCACTGTTGGCCCAGCTACCTCTGTAGAGGCCCAGCCCACCTGCCCCCCCCTCCTCTGTCGTCTACCTCGTGCCAGAAGGCACGAGGGCGTGTGCCCGGCGCCCGCAGCCACGCGCCGGCCACCTCCGCCTTGCCTGTCTGCCTCCTCGCCGCCCCGAAGCCCCTAGAGGACGCCACGACACCCTGGAACCCCCTCGGCCTCTCCCTGTGTTCCTTCCCCTCCTCTGTCTCTCTCCCCCGCGAGCACCTGAACGCCGTCGTCGCCGCCGTCCAGAACCACCACGGCCACCGTCCACCTCTCGCCCCTCCGATGAGCCCTCGAGCTCCGCCGTGTTCCCCCTCTTCCTCTCCTTCATCTCATGCGACGCCAGGAGCTCCCCCTCACCCGCAACGCCGTCGTTCCCCTCCTCTGCGTCCGGTGACCGCCGTTGACGATTCACCGCCGTCAGGCCGCCCCCGGGCTCGCCGTCTTCTTCAAACGAACCGCGGTGAGCCTCCGAGTCGCTTCCCCCTTCTCCCCTAGCCGCGCATGACCTCTAGGCCATAGCTCCGTCGTGGCCAACTCCGGCCGCCGCTGAACCTGTCGCCGCCGTGGCCACAACCACCATAGCTCGCATCCGAGCTCGCCATCGCACTCCTTACACTCCCGCGCTTCGGGCAGGGCCATCCGTTGCTCCTGGAGTGGCCCGTAGCGCCGTCTTGATCATCGCCCGAACTCCGGCGCCGCCAAACCTCGTCGTCGGTCACTTTCCGGCCACCCCGCGGCCTCCCGTCTGGTCCTTTGGATGCGGAAGAGCCCAAGCAACGCGTAGGACCGAACGGCGATCGTTTTGGTCGCCGTGGGACGATACCCGAACCCTCCGCCGCATTTGGTCTCGCCGGCGACGAGCCGCCGGCGTTTCTGACCTCTTTGACCGGTGGGTTGACCACCCTGGGTCACTGATGTATGGGCCCCACGCCCTTAGTCAACCACTAACTCACTGACGTGTGGGGCCAGTTCCTGCTAATTACCTAGTTAGGTTTAATTAAAATAGGATTAGCCCTGGCTCACTAACGTGTGGGCCCAGGCCCCTAGTTAATTAGAGTTAGGTTTAACTTAGTGCTAACTAATTTAGTTAATTAGTTGAGACACTGACTTGTGGGTCCCAGCCGTCAGGTTTGACCTGGGCTGGCGCCTTTGACCTGCTGACGTAGTGATGATGTCACTATGATGTCATAAATGCTTTTCTGGAATTCTAAATAAATCAGAAATGATTTATTTATTTCAGAAAATAGCCAAAACTTCTAAAAATCATAGAAAATAATCTATAGCTCAGATGGAAATAATTTATATATGAAAATTGATCAGAAAAATCCAAAGAATCTGTTTATAGCATTTTCATGCATGTTTGAACAAGTTAAACCTGTTGATCAGGTCAAATCAATTAAATGGCATTTAAATAATCACATATGAAGTTTGAATTTGAACCTTTGGTTCAAACCAACTTCATTTAATTGTGTTGCTAGTTGCATTAGCTCAATAAACAGCATATTGCCATGTCATGATCATGCATCATATTGTCGCATTGCATTGATTGTGTTCTTTCTCTGTTTGTCGGTTTTGTCCCCTCTCAGTAGACGACCTTCCGACGATGAGTTCGATGACACCGATGAAGGCTCAATGTTATCTTCAGAAGTGCCAGGCAAGCAAAACCCCTTTGAGCATTCCGATACAATCCCACTCTCTCGCTCTTGCTCTCTTTTACTGCATTAGGACAACAACGCTTCAACTGTTACCTGCTGTGGTAGTTGAACCCCTTTCCACTGCATGACCCGTCATTGCCACAGTAAATAGTTGAAACCCACTAGTATGAGTAGGAGTTGATTGAGCCATGTTGTGCCTACTCATTCATGCTTTCTGGTTATGCCTGCTATTGCTTAGAGTTGTGTCAGGTCTGATTCATCGGGGATGAATTGGAATGTGGTGAACATGTCCTACTGTTGAGAGCTAAGTGTGTGAACACGATTTGGTAAAGGTAGCGATGAGAGGCCATGTAGGAGTACATGGTGGGTTGTCTCATTGCAGCCGTCCTCAGGAACTGAGTTCTGTGTTGGTTGGTCCATGAAACAGCTACTACCACACATTGGGATCCTTAATTGACTCTCTCGACTTATTAATCAACATGATCTTTGTCCAGGAGTTGCAACTAGTTTCTGGTGTTTGTAGTTTACTGGAGGTCGTGCGCAGCGCTGACCCTCGGGGTGGGCTGTGACACGGCAGGTACGTGGCACGGTGTACCGATTGCCCGTTTGGTGATGCGGGAATCCTGTACACATCGTTTGGGGCCGTGAGCGACACCCCGGCCGGATCTCCCCACGGATGGAACCCAAATAGGCGATAAACCTGGACGAGAGACTTGTGTGGTTAGTCAGGTCGTGGCCGACACCCTCGCTGGGCCTCCGCTTGAAGGTTTCCGAGTACATGTCGTGCAAACGGCGGTAAGTGGTGAGAGCGTGTGTGAAGAAGTACACCCCTGCAGGGTTAAATATAATCTATTCGAATAGCCGTGTCCGCGGATATGGACTTCTGGGTTACCTATTACAGTTCATAGACAAGTGAAAGTGGATACTCTAAAACGCGCAAGATAAGCGTGAGTGCTATGGATGGCCTTCTCGTAGGGAGACGAGAGCGGATCCATAGTGGTGTATTGATTGGTGAATATGTGGACTCGTGTGCGCCACCTCAAAAGAGTTACTTTCAGTCGTAGTTTAGGATAACCACCGAGTCAAAGCTGGCTTGCTGCAGTCAAACTCCACCACCCCTTTGTTGATACCGATGCATATGTAGCTAGTTCTGATGTAAGTCTTGCTGAGTACCTTTGTACTCACGTTTGCTTAATTTATGTTTTTTTGCAGAGAGACCTCAGTCTCGCTAGTGGTTCCGCGTGGACTTCGACGTTTAGCTTGTTACCTCAACTACGATCTTGTACCCTTGGGAGGGTCTTGTAGATAGTGAGGCTTCTTAGTCTTTTTCATTTGTAGATGTCTGTACTCAGACATGTAATGCTTCCGTTGCCTGTGTGCTCTGTATGTTGGGTCACGTGACCTCTGTTTGTAATAAATGCTATGATGGCTCTTCTGGGCCTTATCTATATGAATTGTTGAGTTATGTTGTGATGCCATGTTGTACAACACATACTTGCATGTTATGTGTACGTGTAATGTGTATTGCTATGTGTGGGATCCGACACCTAGTTGTTTACCTTTGGTAGCCTATCTTACAGGGAAATGTCTCCTGGTGCTTCCACTGAGCCTTGGTAGCTTGCTACTGCTCCGGAACACTTAGGCTGGCCGGCATGTGTCCTTCTTCGTTCCTGTGTCTGTCCCTTAGGGGAAATGTCACGCGTTGTTCCTTTAAGTCCTTGTAGCTTGCTACGACTTGGGTTCATACGTTGATGACCGACACGTTCGTTGCTGGGTCATGTATGCCTATCTCTGTAATTTAGTGCCACTTCTGGTTTATAACTAGTCATGTCGGCCCGGGTTCTCTGTCATATGGATGCTAGCGACACTATCATATACGTGTGCCAAAATGCGCAAACGGTCCCGGGCCAGGTAAGGTGGCACCCGTGGGGATACCGTGCGTGAGGCCGCAAAGTGATATGATGTGTTACGGGCTAGACCTGTGTGACTTAGGATCGGGGTCCTGACAGCTTTGGTATCAGAGCCTGACTGCCTGTAGGATTAGCAAGCCAAACTGGTCGAAGTTGTGTCTAGAAACTCTTTAGTTATATAAGGGAATTGATTGTGGAAGGGAACGTAAGGATCTTTTTACTCCTTTACCTTATGACCTTCTGATCTGAGTCACCTTCTTCTATTCCACGGGGATTAAGAACTAGGTTTTCTCTTATGTCTATCAGGATCACGTTATTGTGGATTCAACCCTCAGCTCAGTTTCTACTACTTCTGTTTGTTCAACTGTTGGTCTCAGAACCCTGACGTTATGATGTTAAGTGAACATGCTACTTTTTTTTGCTTGGATCTCAAAAGTATTTTCGAGCATTTGCAGCCGTTATGCTGTCCGAGTCATCCCAGGTCTCTAAACAATCTGATGCATTTGCAACTCATTCCTACCTGTTCTTAATGTCCTTTTAGGCCAGATTAACCACACTAGACGGTGAGTTGTGGTACTTTGTTACCTCGACACATATGTTGGAGTTATTATTATGACCCTAAGTATCTTAGAAGATCACCCAGTAATCCAGCAATGTTATATATTCCAGTGTGATGATTTTGGCCATCATTCTCGAAAGCATCCCGTGATGTTATTTAGTTGGTAGGTATTCTATTCCTGGGTTCTTGAACCCGAGTTTCACCCTACTTACTTCATGTTGATAGTATTTGCTCGTTCCTTAAGATATTAGTAACCTTGTGATAGTCCTCGAGGTTCGTGGTTATCGTTCTTCCAATACCATGAACCATCCTTGGCAGAAGTTCTCCCGAACCAAAAGATCACAACCAGAGTGCTCCTGAGTGGTACTCCATTCATATTGTGACTCTGCCAGTCCTACCTTTCTGCATGGGTTATCCGGAAGAAATATGTGGAACTCGTTCGACATACTAACCTATGAATCCACAACTCAGAAGTTATATGTCCCTTGAGTTGTCTCCTTTTAGTTGTATTATGACCCTCGTCTATCAATTGATAGTCAGGAGTAGTCGTGCACTCGTGTTCATCGATGCCTTTTACTCTTGTGGTCTGTCAAGCCATTCTATTCTGGAATGACTAGGAGAAATAAACTCCAGTACCCTATCCATATCCAGGATTGGGTCAAAGAAGTTGTACTTCGCAGATGAAGAATGCTAATGCAGCTTCTAAACTGCTCTATCCTGGAGTATTACCATCTTTATGTCAAGAATGTCATGGGAATTGCACAACCTCTTATAAACTCTTGATACAGTGATACTTCTCGCTATTATCGTTCATTCCTCGGTCTCCGTGTTATCGTAGCCGGAATACTGATAAGTGGATTGTGATGTGTGAAATCAATACTCCTAGCAACTTCGTTGCTTGGTAGTTAAAGGACAACAATTTCATTCTTAGCGTGTTGTTTGCTAATCACCATTCTAAGATTGATCGTGCTACCTAGTCCACTTTCTTGGTGCACTCCTTGATTGATGAGTTAAGATTTTGTTAATTCCTTGCTCATTTGATTTTATCGTCTTGCCCTGAAAAGCAAGATTGTTCTCGAGCTTAGTAACACATCGGTGGTTCGTGATTTTCCGAATATCTTCTCGGAAGTATTACCAGGTTGTCACCTGACCGCTGTGTTGAGATCGTGATCAAGTTGGTTTCTTTATAAACCACCACTTCTCTAAGAATCTGTATTGGATACCCTGAACTGGTTGGTTAAGCTAAAACAATAACTTGGAGAGTTGGAAGATAAAAGCTTGCCAGCTTAGTTCATCTCAAGGGGTATGTTTGCGTGTGTTGAAGATAGATGACATCTTCATCAGTTGGTCCCTGTGATCAGTTGTTGGACCTATTGTCATATCAAAACTTTGATTTGAGTATGGGCTATCATCAAATCAAATCAGAACCAACGATGTTCTTAATGTTGTCTTACTCGTGGGTGTTCCCCGAGCATACCTCATTATATCTTTTGGGTCTGACCAATGCTATCACTTTGTCCACATTGTCATGGAATTCCATCTATATGGAAACCTGGATGAATTGTTGTTGAGCCCATCAGCAACATTGTTATCTTCTCCATGATCTATGTTGAACATCCAGCTAGTATTGGAAACTTTTATAAGCATTATCTTCATGACCCGTTCGTGAAGCATATGTACGGAAGAAAGAAGTGACTTCCTCTAATTCATGAGCATCTGATGCAAGTTGCCGCCGTGAATTCGAGAAAGCATGTTTTACCTCCTCTGGAGTCATCCCAAGTCAGTCATGCATACGTGCGAAGTATTCTATGGTCTGATAGACTGATCATCTTCATTCTGTATTTATCCCTAGCACACCAAGCCACTGATTGATTTGTTCAAAGAAAAGAAGTTCAAATGCTATTCCCGAAGGGCACGGACGGACATGCACAAGACTTCGTTATCTCCAATGATGATTCCCAATCTGAACTCGATAGTATTTTATTATAAGACTACTATGTGGTCATGCTTGTCTGGGACAACGTGTTCACAGGTTTTGTAGCAGAACCTGCTCATGTTTTGGAGCTGCTATCGTAGTTCATTCTTGAGAATCTCGCAACGCCGTCTCATCGATTTGTGTTGTAAACTTTCATTTTTCCTTCTAGACTCGATGAGTCTGGAATATCCTGACACCAACCAGAACTGAATCTCAGGCAGTTATGATGGTTGGTGCATTTCCCAAGAGCTATAATATTGGTCTCTCGATAACCGGTAAAGTGGATGTCGTGGCCAACACACCCCGCCGGAAGACCTATTGTTGCAGTATCTTGTTTGAAGAAGTTGGCCACCTCCCCATAAAGACTTCGTAGGACTTACTCCCTAGTTGATCCTTATGGATTTTTGTGCCCCTGAAGTCTGACCTTTTATTTGACGTTCTAGGTACCAAACCATTACAATAAATGGGTTGTGCTAGCACATCAAGGAGAACATTAGAAGCGGAGTGCTAAATGTCTCTCGGTCGATCGTCCAGATTTTGCCCCTTGGCTCCGCTAAGGTGGAATCTAGAGAAGGTGTTGTCTTCCCTTGCATCTGCATCATCCATCATTATTCAACATGGTAGTATGTGATGTTGCCAGGATCCTTGACACGGATATTGGTAAAACCTTGATGAATATGGGAATGCTCAAGTTCTTGAGAGCACGCACAAGCACTAGGTGTTATCCTCGACACCAACCGGGATTGCTCCCAGTGCTCTTGGTTATGCTATAACCCCTCAAGAGTAGAATTACTCTCTACTGTTGGGATTCTTCCCAGTTACCAGAATCATTCCCAGCATTTGCATTTTGTTCCCAACTTGCACCGCCAATGTGCCAATTCTCCATGGGTTACCATTCTCAATCACTGCTATTCAGGATTATCTTCAAAAGTGGTCCTACCATAGGTTCCATCCATTCCGGTGATAAGCAAAATCAACCTTGGCATTGTCTTTTACAAGGTAGTCCACATCATCCATTCTGGCCGAGAATGTCATTCCTTCGGACTCCGTCAAACGATTGATTATGTTTGCCTTAGGCTGGTATAGAGAGTTCCAATGATCTCTATATCAAAAGTAATTCTTTTTGCCACTTAAAGGAATAACTCTACGAGTCACCTTCTCTAAGGTGCCCCGTCTGGTGGTATCGATCACCATCTTCTTAGGTGTGGAATTATTGCCACTAGGTGAACCTTCATCGTTTATTTCACTCCATCCCCCTGGAGGTGTACTCCGTGTCTCAGTTCAAGAGATGTTTCAACGTCACACTCCATGGGTTGATCTTGAGTTGCTCGATCTTTCGGAAGATCAATGTTGTAGAGTTTCTCTCATCATTACCGTTTGGACGAAGATTTCGAAAGCAAGGAAGCCAGGATCAACATGAGGCAAGCAATCAACACTTATATAGAGGACACTTGGATCATGAAGTTTGTGTTAGTTAGTGTCCCCTCTGATATCTTATCTCACGTCCTGAATCTCGGGACGAGATTCTTGTTTAGTGGGGGTGAGTTGTCACATCCCCAGCTTCACCTTGCTTTAGGATGGCACCTGTCTGTTGCATCATGTTTATCTTCAAAGGAAAACCTGAAATGGGGATGCTCAAACCCTAACACTAAATGAATTTAACTAGGGTCAAATTAAAATCCTTTTCAATGAACCCAAAATGCCCCTTGGAAAAGTTCATCATTTTAGGATTGATTAAAAACCTTTGCCAGAAATGTTGCTCATATTTCTAGGACCATTCTGGATTTTTGAATTAAATTATATCTTAGTTGCATTTGGGCATTTAAATTTTATATATTATTTTAAATGCTCAAATAATCCCAAACTGAAATGTTCCATGTTGGTTATATGCTAAACAGTGGGCATGAGCAGTTTGGTGAATTTTGAAAGTGCCTAAGTATTTTTAATAAAGCCCAGAACAAAATAACAAAATAGAATAACAGAAACAAAATAGAAAACAGAAACAGAATTAGTTTAGAAGGCAAAGGCTTACCTGTGCAGCCATCACTGTTGGCCCAGCTACCTCTGTAGAGGCCCAGCCCACCTGGCCCCCCTCCTCTGTCGTCTACCTCGTGCCAGAAGGCACGAGGGCGTGTGCCCGGCGCCCGCAACCACGCGCCGGCCACCTCCGCCTTGCCTGTCTGCCTCCTCGCCGCCCCGAAGCCCCTAGAGGACGCCACGACACCCTGGAACCCCCTCGGCCTCTCCCTGTGTTCCTTCCCCTCCTCTGTCTCTCTCCCCCGCGAGCACCTGAACGCCGTCGTTGCCGCTGTCCTGAACCACCACGGCCACCGTCCACCTCTCGCCCCTCCGATGAGCCCTCGAGCTCCGCCGTGTTCCCCCTCTTCCTCTCCTTCATCTCATGCGACGCCAGGAGCTCCCCCTCACCCGCAACGCCGTCGTTCCCCTCCTCTGCGTCCGGTGACCGCCGTCGATGATTTGCCGCCGTCAGGCCGCCCCAGGGCTCGCCGTCTTCTTCAAACGAACCGCGGTGAGCCTCCGAGTCGCTTCCCCCTTCTCCCCTAGCCGCGCATGACCTCTAGGCCATAGCTCCGTCGTGGCCAACTCCGGCCGCCGCTGAACCTGTCGCCGCCGTGGCCACAACCACCATAGCTCGCATCCGAGCTCGCCATCGCACTCCTTGCACTCCCGCGCTTCAGGCAGGGCCATCCGTTGCTCCTGGAGTGGCCCGTAGCGCCGTCTTGATCATCGCCCGAACTCCGGCGCCGCCAAACCTCGTCGCCGGTCACTTTCCGGCCACCCCGCGGCCTCCCGTCTGGTCCTTTGGATGCGGAAGAGCCCCAGCAACGCGTAGGACCAAACGGCGGTCGTTTTGGTCGCCGTGGGACGAAACCCGAACCCTCCGCCGCATTTGGTCTCGCCGGCGACGAGCCGCCGGCGTTTCTGACCTCTTTGACCGGTGGGTTGACCACCCTGGGTCACTGACGTATGGGCCCCACGCCCTTAGTCAACCACTAACTCACTGACGTGTGGGGCCAGTTCCTGCTAATTACCTAGTTAGGTTTAATTAAAATAGGATTAGCCCTGGCTCACTAACGTGTGGGCCCAGGCCCCTAGTTAATTAGAGTTAGGTTCAACTTAGTGCTAACTAATTTAGTTAATTAGTTGAGACACTGACTTGTGGGTCCCAGCCATCAGGTTTGACCTGGGCTGGCGCCTTTGACCTGCTGACGTAGTGATGATGTCACTATGATGTCATAAATGCTTTTCTGGAATTCTAAATAAATCAGAAATGATTTATTTATTTCAGAAAATAGCCAAAACTTCTAAAAATCATAGAAAATAATCTATAGCTCAGATGGAAATAATTTATATATGAAAATTGATCAGAAAAATCCAAAGAATCTGTTTATAGCATTTTCATGCATGTTTGAACAAGTTAAATGACACCGATGAAGGCTCAATGTTATCTTCAGAAGTGCCAGGCAAGCAAAAACCCTTTGAGCATTCCGATACAATCCCACTCTCTCGCTCTTGCTCTCTTTTACTGCATTAGGACAACAACGCTTCAACTGTTACCTGCTGCGGTAGTTGAACCCCTTTCCACTGCATGACCCGTCATTGCCACAGTAAATAGTTGAAACCCACTAGTATGAGTAGGAGTTGATTGAGCCATGTTGTGCCTACTCATTCATGCTTTCTGGTTATGCCTGCTATTGCTTAGAGTTGTGTCAGGTCTGATTCATCAGGGATGAATTGGAATGTGGTGAACATGTCCTACTGTTGAGATCTAAGTGTGTGAACACGATTTGGTAAAGGTAGCGATGAGAGGCCATGTAGGAGTACATGGTGGGTTGTCTCATTGCAGCCGTCCTCAGGAACTGAGTTCTGTGTTGGTTGGTCCATGAAACAGCTACTACCACACATTGGGATCCTTAATTGACTCTCTCGACTTATTAATCAACATGATCTTTGTCCAGGAGTTGCAACTAGTTTCTGGTGTTTGTAGTTTACTGGAGGTCGTGCGCAGCGCTGACCCTCGGGGTGGGCTGTGACACGGCAGGTACGTGGCACGGTGTACCGATTGCCCGTTTGGTGATGCGGGAACCCTGTACACATCGTTTGGGGCCGTGAGCGACACCCCGGCCGGATCTCCCCACGGATGGAACCCAAATAGGCGATAAACCTGGACGAGAGACTTGTGTGGTTAGTCAGGTCGTGGCCGACACCCTCGCTGGGCCTCCGCTTGAAGGTTGCCGAGTACATGTCGTGTAAACGGCGGTAAGTGGTGATAGCGTGTGTGAAGAAGTACACCCCTGTAGGGTTAAATATAATCTATTCGAATAGCCGTGTCCGCGGATATGGACTTCTGGGTTACCTATTACAGTTCATAGACAAGTGAAAGTGGATACTCTAAAACGCGCAAGATAAGCGTGAGTGCTATGGATGGCCTTCTCGTAGGGAGACGGGAGCGGATCCATAGTGGTGTATTGATTGGTGAATATGTGGACTCGTGTGCGCCACCTCAAAAGAGTTACTTTCAGTCGTAGTTTAGGATAACCACCGAGTCAAAGCTGGCTTGCTACAGTCAAACTCCACCACCCCTTTGTTGATACCGATGCATATGTAGCTAGTTCTGATGTAAGTCTTGCTGAGTACCTTTGTACTCACGTTTGCTTAATTTATGTTTTTTTGCAGAGAGACCTCAGTCTCGCTAGTGGTTCCGCGTGGACTTCGACGTTTAGCTTGTTACCTCAGCTACGATCTTGTACCCTTGGGAGGGTCTTGTAGATAGTCAGGCTTCTTAGTCTTTTTCATTTGTAGATGTCTGTACTCAGACATGTAATGCTTCCGTTGCCTGTGTGCTCTGTATGTTGGGTCATGTGACCTCTGTTTGTAATAAATGCTATGATGGCTCTTCTGGGCCTTATCTATATGAATTGTTGAGTTATGTTGTGATGCCATGTTGTACAGCACATACTTGCATGTTATGCGTACGTGTAATGTGTATTGCTATGTGTGGGATCCGACACCTAGTTGTTTACCTTTGGTAGCCTATCTTACAGGGAAATGTCTCCTGGTGCTTCCACTGAGCCTTGGTAGCTTGCTACTGCTCCGGAACACTTAGGCTGGCCGGCATGTGTCCTTCTTCGTTCCTGTGTCTGTCCCTTAGGGGAAATGTCACGCGTTGTTCCTTTAAGTCCTTGTAGCTTGCTATGACTTGGGTTCATACGTTGATGACCGACACGTTTGTTGCTGGGTCATGTATGCCTGTCTCTGTAATTTAGTGCCACTTCTGGTTTATAACTAGTCATGTCGGCCCGGGTTCTCTGTCATATGGATGCTAGCGACACTATCATATACGTGTGCCAAAATGCGCAAACGGTCCCGGGCCAGGTAAGGTGGCACCCGTGGGGATACCGTGCGTGAGGCCGCAAAGTGATATGATGTGTTACAGGCTAGACCTGTGTGACTTAGGATCGGGGTCCTGACAGCTTTGGTATCAGAGCCTGACTGCCTGTAGGATTAGCAAGCCAAACTGGTCGAAGTTGTGTCTAGAAACTCTTTAGTTATATAAGGGAATTTATTGTGGAAGGGAACGTAAGGCTCTTTTTACTCCTTTACCTTATGACCTTCTGATCTGAGTCACCTTCTTCTATTCCACGGGGATTAAGAACTAGGTTTTCTCTTATGTCTATCAGGATCACGTTATTGTGGATTCAACCCTCAGCCGTTTCTACTACTTCTGTTTGTTCAACTGTTGGTCTCAGAACCCTGACGTTATGATGTTAAGTGAACATGCTACTTTTTTTTGCTTGGATCTCAAAAGTATTTTCGAGCATTTGCAGCCGTTATGCAGTCCGAGTCATCCCAGGTCTCTAAACAATCTGATGCATTTGCAACTCATTCCTACCTGTTCTTAATGTCCTTTTAGGCCAGATTAACCACACTAGACGGTGAGTTGTGGTACTTTGTTACCTCGACACATATGTTGGAGTTATTATTATGACCCTAAGTATCTTAGAAGATCACCCAGTAATCCAGCAATGTTATATATTCCAGTGTGATGATTTTGGCCATCATTCTCGAAAGCATCCCATGATGTTATTTAGTTGGTAGGTATTCTATTCCTGGGTTCTTGAACCCGAGTTTCACCCTACTTACTTCATGTTGATAGTATTTTCTCGTTCCTTAGGATATTAGTAACCTTGTGATAGTCCTCGAGGTTCGTGGTTATCGTTCTTCCAATACCATGAACCATCCTTGGCAGAAGTTCTCCCGAACCAAAAGATCACAACCAGAGTGCTCCTGAGTGGTACTCAATTCATATTGTGACTCTGCCAGTCCTACCTTTCTGCATGGGTTATCCGGAAGAAATATGTGGAACTCGTTCGACATACTAACCTTTGCATCCACAACTCAGAAGTTATGTCCCTTGAGTTGTCTCCTTTTAGTTGTATTATGACCCTCGTCTATCAATTGATAGTCAGGATATCCCAAGTGGTATTTTGAACGGGATACATTCAGTAGGTGGAGGAGACTTCTCTACCACGGGTGTGGTAAAGCGGCCTTCCCCAAGCAGCGAACTAAGAGTGCGGTTTTCCATAAACATAACTAGTGGAACTAAAAACAAGAAACAAAAAGATTTAATTGCAAGATCTAAAGATATACCTTCAAGCACTTACTTCCCCGGCAACGGCGCCAGAAATAGCTTGATGTCTACACACGCTTCTATTCTTGTAGACTATGTTGGGCCTCCAAGCGCAGAGGTTTGTAGGACAACAGCAATTTCCCTCAAGTGGATGACCTAAGGTTTATTAAACTCAGGGAAGTAGAGGTCGAAGGTGGTCTCTCTCAAGCAACCCTGCAACTAAGATACAAGAAGTCTCTTGTGTCCCCAACACACCTAATACAACTAGGAGTTGTATAGGTGCACTAGTTCGGCGAAGAGATGGTAAAATATGGATGATAGGAGTGGCAAAGCAAAAGTAATATAAATCTGTAATAAAAAGTGCAGCAAACAAACAAGTGGTAAACGTGAGCACAAATGGTATTGCAATGGTGGAAACAAGGCCTAGGCTTCATACTTTCACTAGTGGCAACTCCCAACAACATTAACATAATCGAATCACATGATATTTCCCATAAAACATGCAAGGGGGACGCACTCGGAGGTCATTCCTTTGTGGTCAAGAGAGGACGAGAATTATGTAGGGCTACAAAAGTACACCTCAAAGTTCGTAGTTCTCAATCTATGGATTTCCCAATGTCACCGCGGCCATCCAAAGAGAGTACCACAATCACCACAACATATCTCAAGGATAGTCAAAGACAAGCACCAAGAGACTCTCAATCTTCAATCCACACACAAAAGAGGAAATCACTCATGAAAATATTCTTCTAATCCATGTCCAATAGACCGCTGTCACCTTGGTCTCGGGGATTATACTAGATAAAGACAAGTGAGTACATCAATCCAATACATAGAGGAAGGGGAAATATCATGGGATCACCCTAGATTAACATAGCCTATGATCACAACAAAGATCACATCATGGGAGAGAGAATTGACCACATAGCTACTGGTAGAAACATCTGCCCCGAGGAGGAACTACTCCCGCATCATGGAGGGAGGAAGCAACATCGATGGAGATGAATCCGGGGGCACTTCCCCGTCCCGGCAGGATGCCGGCACAGGAAATCTGGTCCCCCGAAACTTGGTGGCGATGGCAGCGGAGATCGGAATAGCTTCTGGAGAAAAGGGGTCCGTCTTCGAGGGTTTCGGGACGCGATGTAAATATATGCCAAAGGGGGTCACCAGAGGAGGTAAGGGGGGCCCAAGCGCCCTGCCTAGGCGGCCAGGGGTGGGGCCGCCTAGGCTGGCCGCCTGGGCTGCCCCTGGCTCCCCTCTGGCCCTACTTCGGGCGCGTGGAAGCTTCTGGAGCGCTGATTTTTTATATATTTTCCCGGAATTTTTCTGGCAATTTAAGTAATGGGAAAACCTGAAATACAAAAACAGCAGAAAACAGAAACTGGCACTGGGGTGCACTGAGTTAATAGGTTAGTCCAAATATGATCAAAAGTGTATGGAAGTGCATAAATATCATACCAATATCACACAAAAGAGGCATGGAGCAAGCAGAAATTATAGATGCGTTTTGGACGTATCAAGGCTCAAAGAGATCCATGTGAAGGAGCTCTAAAGCTCTCGTCGAGTAGATGACAGTCGTGGGAGGGTGAGCCTTCTCATGTAGCTTTCCTTCGATACAAGCACTGCAAGCACGATCTTTGGCAAAACTAACATTTGTTAGTCCACGGACATGGTCCCCCTTGAGAAGACTTTGCAAAGATATCATATTGACATGGGCTAAATGGCGATGCCAAAGCCATCCCACATCAACTTTAGCCATTAGGCATGTCATGGTTTTAGTGGGTCACTCCGAGAAGTTAACCACATAGAGACCATTCTCGACATGCCCAACAAAGGCTACTTTAAGAGTCTTGCTCCACAAGAGGGCCATGGTATCAATATCAAAGAATGTAGCAAAGCCCATGAGTGCAAGTTGACGAACGGAAAGTAAATTGTATGCGAGGGACTCAACAAGCATGGCTTTCTCGATCGTGAGATCATGAGACACGAGAACCTTGCCAAGCCCCAATACCTTTGAAGATGAAGCATCACCCCATTCGACATTGGTGGCCATAGACGAACCTTTGTGCACGTAAATCTGAGAATGGTTTCATACTTAAACCATACTTGAACCATACCCGTACATATATCTCTCAAAACCATACTTGAACCATACCCGTTTAATATCATTTTCAACCCAACCAAAACTAAACCCTCTATTTTTTCCACCCAAACCAATTTAAACCCAATACATAACCGTGGGTTTAAACCCAATACATAACTACGGGTTTGCTTCAATGTATATATGATTGCACAAATCGACATGTTAAGAAGCAAATGACATAGAAAAGGCATAAGTGCATCTACAACAGTTTGGGAACAAAGTTATCGTTGAGATACGATCAACACATAGCAAGAGTCAAAAAGACAATGCCCATGACTGAAAAGCTCACTGACAAGTGTATTAAAACCAATTGCTTAGCTAAAGCAAAAGCAAACACATTCGATTTGCATGTGTTTCCCCATAATACATAATTACATAGTGCATCACAGCATATACGCGGATCAAAGATACTCGTTGTCGATGCATTGTTGCTTATTGCACATAACCAATGCCCAGAAACCTGTTTGGACCCATAGTTTATAACCGTTAATAACCAAACTGTTTAAGCCCATAACCAACTATACCCAAATTGAATTCTTCACATACCCAAACCAAAACCAAACTAAAAAACATTCAACCCAATAAAACCTGAACCAATCAAACCCAAAGTAAGAACCGAACCGTTTCACCCAGTTTTTTAATAACCATTCTCAGGTTTATGTGCACGTCCACCACCAAGTCTTTGCTTCCGGTCATATGATTTGTGGCTCCACTATCGAGCAACCATGATCCCCCACCGGAAGCAAACTCCTACAAGAGATCAATGCTTGGATTTAGGTACCCATTTTGTAATGGGTCCTTTGAGGTTAGTAACAAGGGTCTTAGGAACCCAAATAGACCATTCAATGTACTCATAAGAAGAACCAACAAATTTAGCAAAAATATGTCCATCACTAGCACGGCATAACACATAAGACGTGTTAAAGTCGCCGGCTTTGTTGGAAGGAGTGGCAGTGTTTTTCTTGACTCCACTACCCTCCACATTGTTCTTCTTCTTCTTAGGAGTACCCTCTCCCTCCTTCACAAAGGTTTGTTTGAGAGGAGGGGGTTGCTTGGTATTGTCGTTCTTCTTCTTCTTCTTGGGCTTGGGAGCAAACCCAATTCCTTCCTTGGCAACAACTTCCTTTTGATTGCTCAAAAGATTGTTGAGGTTCTTCTCACCTTGTATGCAAGACATAAGGCCTTTCTCAAGTTGCTTCTTTAAGTTGGTATTCTCTTCAACAAGATGCACATGCTCGCAACATGGGTTAGTAGCATTTGCATTATCAATTAAAACCATGCGAGGAAAAGTAGTTTTCTCCTTAGTTAGTGAAACTTAAAGTTGATCGTGAGACTCTTTGAGGCTAGCATGCACACTCTTCAAGACCTTGTGAGCCTTGTCAAGTGTATCAAACTCCTCCTTGAGTCTAGCATGGTCAACTACAAGTTTTGCCTTCTCGGAAATGAGAACACGAGAGATAACTAAAGCATGATCAAGATCTTTCTTTAATTTAGCATGATCATCGTTGTGTGACTCCTCAAGAGCCAAGCGAAGACCACACTCTTCCTCAAGATCATTAGAGAGATTTGATATCTCATCGGCATAGTCTCGACTATGACCGTCCATTTTAGAGATGGTCTCCTCGTGAGCCTCGATCATGTCATTGGCTTCACCAAGTTGTTCCAAGAGAGCAACGAAGTGCTTCTTCGGTTTACCTTTGAGTTTACTCATAAACAGCTCAAATTCATTTTCCTCCTCATCTGCCCCTCACTCTCATCAATACAATCCGTCAATGAAGGATTAGAAGTGATGGTAGTATTGATGTTGGGGGTTACCTTGTTGGTGGCCTTAGCCATGAGGCACTTGGCGGTGATGTTCTCATTTGGTGAGTCGAAGAGAGATGATCGTGGAGTTGTTGCTATAGCAACGGTGTCCATGGTAACCATCTCGTCATCTTCTTCATCATCGTCATCCTCACCATATTGTTCTTGGGCCACCAATCCTTTGGGAGGAGTCTTCTTGGTGAAGTTGTTCCTGTTGGGATAAGACTTGGCCTTGTCCTTTCGGATAAGCTTGCTTCCATTGTCTTCTCTTTTCTCATATGGGCAATCTACAACAAAGTGACTCACATTGCCACAATTGTAGCACGTCCTCACTCGTTGCTTTCCCTTGAAGCCACTTGAATTGTTCTTGTTGAATTTGGGCCTTGAATTCTTCTTGTTGCTCCTAAATTGGCATGATGCTAGAGCCATGTGCTCATGATAGGTATATTTGAGTCTTCTGGGCAACACTCATCTTCATCCTCTTCTTCCACACAAGCCTTGGCCTTCAATGCAAGGTTGGGCTTCTTTGATCGTTGAGCTTGCAACACCGCATTGTCGGCGGTCTTGTCCAAGATCCTCATGGCAATGAACTCATCCAACACTTCACTTGAGGACAAAGTGTGGAAGTCCGGTCTTTGGCGGATGACCGAGGACATGGCCTTGTGGTAAGGTATCATGGCCTTGAGAAACTTGCACTCTATCCAATTGTCATCCGTATCCTTGCTCCCATGATCATGAAGTGAAACCGCAAGAGTGGTTAATCTCTGATACGTCTCCAAGGTAGCTATAATTTTTGATTGTTCCATCCTATTATTTATGATGTTTTGGATGTTTAATGGGCTTTGTTATACACTTTATATTATTTTTGGGACTAACCTACTAACCCAAAGGCCCAGTCCAGATTGCTGTTTTTTTGCCTATTTCAGGGTTTTACAGGAAAGGAATATCAAACGGAGTCCAAACGGAATGAAACCTTCGGGAGATATATTTTTGGAGAAAATCACGCACGAGAGACTTGAGAACCACGGAATAGGGCAAACATGCCAGCCACGAGGGTGGGGGGCGCAACCCCCCTATAGGGCGTGCCCCCTGCCTCGTGGGCCCCATGTTTGGCACCCGGTGCCCTCCTTCCTCCTATATATACCTATGTACCCCGAACCAATCAGAACAATAGAGAAAACCCTAGTTCCACCGCTGCAACCTTCTGTTCGCGTGAGATCCCATCTTGGGGCCTGTTCCGGAGCTCCGCCGGAGGGGGGATCTTCCATGGAGTGCTTCTACATCATCATCATCGCCTCACCATGAGTTGTGAGTAGTTTACCACAGAACTTCGGGTCCATAGCTAGTATCTAGATGGCTTCTTCTCTCTCTTTGGATCTCAATACAAAGTTCTCCTCAGTCTTCAAGGAGATCTATTCGATGTAATCTCTTTTTTGCGGTGTGTTTGTCGAGATCCGATGAATTGTGGGTTTATGATCAAGACTATCTATGAGAAATATTTGGTTCTTCTCTGAACTCTTTATGTATGATTATAATATCCTTGCAAGTCTCTTCGAATTATTGGTTTGCATTGGCCTACTAGATCTATAGTTCATGCAATGGGAGAAGTGCTTGGCTTTGGGTTCAATCTTGCGGTGTCCTTTCCCAGTGACAGTAGGGGCAGCAAGGCACGTATTGTATTGTTGCCATCAAGGATAAAAGATGGGGTTTATATCACTAAGTTTGAGTTTATCCCTCTACATCATGTCATCTTGCTTAAGGCGTTACTCTGTTCTTATGAACTCAATATACTAGATGCATGCTGGATAGCTGTCGATGTGTGGAGTAATAGTAGTAGATGCAGAATCGTTTCGGTCTACTTGTATCGTACGTGATGCCTATATATAATGATCATGCCTAGATAGTCTCATAATTATTCACTTTTCTATCAATTGCTTCACAGTAATTTGTTTACCCGCCATAGAATATCGCTATCATGAGAGAAGCCACTAGAGAAAACTATGGCCCCCGGGTCTATTCTCGACATATCAATCTACAATCTACTTTACTTTTCCGCTTTTACTTTCTGTTCTTATAACCAAAAATACCAAAAATATCAAACTATCATCTCTATCAGATCTCACTTTCGTAAGTGACCGTAAAGGGATTGACAACCCCTTATCGCGTTGGCTGCGAAGTTCTTATTTGTTTGTGCAGGTGCAAGGGACTCGTGCGTGGTCTCCTACTGAATTGATACCTTGGTTCTCAAAAACTGAGGGAAATACTTACGCTACTATGCTGCATCTCCCTTTCCTCTTCGAGGGAATACAACACAAGCTCGAGAAGTAGCAATCTTCGATAAAGTTCACGAGGATCTTCATCTTTGATCATGGCAAACTCATCGGCTTCATCTTGCACAACCTCATAGTTTGAGCATTGAATGCTTGCGCTTCCCTTGTACAAGGAACCAACATGCTCCCATGTTTCCTTGGCCACGAAGAATGGTCGAAGATGTGGAATATCTTCGGGAGGGATGGCTTCTTGAAGATTGCAAAGAACGGACTCTGTGAATTGATGATCTGCAGCTTCTCTTGGAGTTAAGTTGTAAGGATCATGTGGGTATAAACCTTGCTCAATGATTCTCCAAAGATTTGTAGAACAATGGTTTAAAACGAAACGTCCAAGTAGCAAAATCAACACTTTTCACAAACTTAGGAGGAGGACCAACTGAATTTAGATGCGGGGTGGGAACGGGTCCTCCATAGTTGACGGGAGGTGCGGAATGAGCAAAGATGCCACTCCCATTCTTAGTCATCGGGACTTGCTCACTACTAGCTTCTCCCTTATCGAGAATAGCATCTGACACGTTGTTAGCGGGACGAACCACTTCCAACCGTGCGGTGGGTAATTTAAGACCATCAAGAAATTCTTAGAATATGCCTTTGACCTCGGTCATCAATGAGTCTTTCAATGTGTCCAAAGCCACATTGAACTCCTCACGAGAGACCGAGGGTCCCCCATCGGACGTAGGCAAGGATGGATTTCCACCGGAGTGTCCCTCCATCTCGACTACGTTGTCACCCATACTCTTTGGACAGTAAAGTCCTTAATAAAGAGACGAGGCTCTGATACCAATTGAAAGGATAGATATGGTTGACTAGAGGGGGGGGTGAATAGGAAACTAACAATTTTTAGCTTTTCTTGACTAAATTAAACTTAGCAACAAAATAGGTTGTCTAGATGTGCAACTACATTGGCAACCTATATGATGCAACAAGTACAAGTACACAAGCAAGCACATGGGACTAACACAATAAAGCTTTGTCAGGACCGGTCCATCAGTAAAAAAATTACCAAAAGGCCGACCTTTTTATTAAACCAGCGAGGAATATTATTACCTGCTGGCAGACAAATCCTTGATACAGAATTCCAGTACACTGAATATTATACAAGGTTGAGCTGGGGGGTTTGCTCAACAATTTTATTACAAGCGTGCCAATATAATACATAGAGGTGAATATGACACAAGGTAGGGTGGCATACTAATGACTCGTAATAAAAGGTGGTGGAATATGTCACAGTGAAGTGGGTGATGTGACTCCAAAATATTACAGCTCATCGAGTGTCGGAGTGAGACCCGATGAATTTATTTGGTGGTAGGCGGAAGCGGTTATAAAACAGTGATCAACTCCAGGATCGCAAGGGACTGACTGGGACTCCACTAAGCGTCGGACTCGCTATCAAATTCTTCATCCATGAGATCGCCTTCGTCCACATCTGGCCAAATCAACAAGCCAGGTGAGTACTTTGAATGTACTCGCAAGACAGTTTGGACTTAAGATATAATAAATGCCAACATGATGCATATGAGTATTCTAGCAAAAATGCGACCGGAATTAAAAATATTAATGTGCTGTATGCAATGATGTAAGTCGGGCGGTAATCCTCCCGAAATGCAAAAGATAAATGAAAGGAGACCAAACGAGTGTCTGAGTGACGCCTCGTAAGAAAATAATAAATGATAGCAGGCCATAGTCGGGCGTCTGAGCGACATCACATAAAGGGCTTATAAATAAAAAGAATGACACAGTCGGACGTCTGAGTGACATCACATAAAGGGCTTATGAAAAGAATACCACAGTCGGACGTCTGAGCGACATCACATAAAGGGCTTATAAGAAGAATGCCAATGTCGGACGTCTGAGCGACATCACATAAAGGGCTTA
>LR738714.1:74232626-74254430 GCA_902687465.1 Secale cereale
CATCACATAAAGGGCTTATAAGAAGAATGTCACAGTCGGACGTCTGAGCGACATCACATAAAGGGCTTATAAATAAAAAGAATGCCACAGTCGGACGTCTGAGCGACATCACATAAAGGGCTTATGAAAAGAATGCCACAGTCGGACGTCTAAGTGACATCACATAAAGGGCTTATAAATAACAGTAGTATAATGATGGAATACTTTTGAAAATAAATCAATACAGAGATAATTTGTGAGTTCATCTACCAAATGAACTTGACGAAAACACTATTCTGGTTACCAACAAGAATATACTAGAGATGGTCACCGGGTTGACATGAAGATTGACCCTAGGCCATAAACATGGCTACTGAAGGAATTTAACTGTGCAGAGATTGTACTATTAACTCATAGCCAACGGGTTCTACTAGCCACGTGGGCTAGTCCCGTCTACGGTGTTTTAGTAGAAACCCAACTAACCAGTACACACCCATTTAACATCCTGTCGTCCGGAATCACCCGCGACGACATTCATGGAAAACTTTAAGACGGGGAGGCTACAACCTCGAATAGCATAGGATCAAATGTATATATGCGCGCTCTAAGGGGTGCCCCCCTCTCGGTCCCAACCGGAAACACCCATGCCCCCTGACCGGATGACGAGCTTTAATCCAGGGCCATGGAACCCTCATCCCGGCCCCTCTACTTGGTGTGTACTCGGGAAGTGGTTTACAACTGACTAGACCGCAATCCCAACGGATGGCCTATGATAGTACAAAAAGAAGGTGAACGGAATCACGACATGGTCTCCGTTGCTACTGGGTTAACCAACTACTGGCATGCTCCAACAATACCAGCATTCCACCCATCATGTCACCACATGATCGAGGTGGTCCAAACATTTTCATTCGGGGCTCGCCCGAAGCTTGCTTGCATGAAGTATAACCATACACAATGCTTATATAACTATGCTTATGGGAGGAACTACTCGAGCAAACATGTAACCCACTCATCATATCAAAGGTTCAAACATGCTTGCCTGGTTCTGAGAAGTCGGAGCCTAATTTGGTGTGGTTCGCGTCTCCGTCACGGCCTCCGGTATCTAAGTATTCAAACAAATAAATACTAACATAAATACCGCGCGTGCAAATAAATTTTCTCCAAAAATTTCCACATAAATATGAAAAAAAACTAGGCAGAAAACTAAAGAGGACAGAAAAAGAATCAACTCAAAATCATTTCTAGTTCAAAAGATATTAGAGTTTCTGTCCAGGGACTCATCTGTAATGAAATAGAAAAGATCCAGGGGCTAGAACAGAAAACAGCAAAGCGAACCGGTACGCAGTACGTCAACCAAAGGAGAAAACGTCCTTTGCCCGAAGGCGCTAACAGAAAACGGTTCGGGGGGAGGCGATGTGAGGCTGACAGGAGGCCCCACTCGTCGGGTTTGAAAACTGGAAACAGAGCCGCGCCGGCGCCGGTGCAGTGGTGATCGCCGGCGTCGATCCACGACGAGTTAGGGGAGAAGTAGGGTACGTATAGCTTCTTGGTGGTCTTCTGCATCGAACGGTGGTGGAGTTGGGTGTCGACGAGCCCCACGTCGACGGCGACCTTGTCTCCGGCGGATGGCGGCTCGGGTGGTCGTGGGTCTCGTCGGAGAGGGTTCCTGGGATGAAATTGAGGTGGGGGTTAGGTCTAGGTGGGTGCCAGGGTGCTACGTTCAAGTCCACGGCGGCGGAGAAGCCCTCACCGGAGTGAACGAAGCTGGAGCCCGAGGCAGAGGGGGTTGGCCGGAGTTGGGGAAGAAGGGCCCCTCGAGGCTCTTCCAGAGGCTGGGCGTGGTCTGGGGAGGTAGTGGAGATGTGCGGGCTCGAGCACGAGCTCGGGGGTGCCTTATATAGCCGGCTCGAGGTGGCTGCCGTGAACGGATAAGTCCGGCGAGTCGATTACGGTGCTGCAGTGGTCGGACGGCGGAGTTAGGGGCTTGAGCATCATCTAGGAGCTGTAGTGGTTCCATTCCCGCACCTAACTCAGTAGGGGAGAGGGAGTTACGGGCTGTCCCCGACGAAACGGCCGCGCGGCACGTCGGCGGCAGAAACCGCTCTCTGCGCGTGCCAGGCCACGGCGACGGTGCGACAGGCATGCGCTGGCGCTGGAGGTGGACACGCGGAGTGCTGGGGTGATATGGGCGGCGCTAAACGGCGCCGAGCTGCGGGGTTGCTTCTGTCAGCCGCCATGGACGGCGCTGTTGCCGTGGCAGTCGCCGGCATGGTCGGGCCAGGGCGCCACCGACGCCAAGAAGCAGCCAAGCGAGCGTGCGGCGCACTGGATAAGAAGAAGCTGCAGTGCAGCGTCGAGCCAAGGAGGTACTGGCGAGGTTTTGTCGCTACGCCTGATGAAACTGACAAAATTGACGAAACTGACGAACTGTCGACAGTTTCAGTTAACAGCTGACAGTACAGTGTATGCTAAGTGTTTGATGAAATGTTTCTGGTATGTGTGCAATGTTTCTGGGGCTGATTTTTGGTGGAGTGGCCTCTTGATGTATCTAGAGGCTACCTGATTTTTTCACAGGATTTTTGGAAGAAGATGAATATGAATTTCACCAAATTTTGCAAATCTGGTCCAAACTTGCAGCAGGTGAAATTTGAAAATTTTGAACTATGGACCAGTGAAACAAGATGGATGTAGGTTGTGGGTACTAAGGACTATCTAGGAGAGTTGGTTTGGAATCAAACAACAAGCCAGACATGGTGGTTCCTTTGTAAATCACCAAGGCCCACTATAAAAGACAGAATTAGTTTTTGGAGCAAAATAAATAGAGGAAAAATCCCAATAAGGTCAAAACTTACTGGAATTCATGAGAGACTTGTCCTAAGGTGTGGAGAGAGTCTTGGAGAGAAATATTCCTGCCGGGGTCATGGCAAGATGGAGGATGGAGAGGGGGATAAGTCCAAGGTTAAACTTGAGAGGTTTAAATCAAGAAGGGGAGAATTCAAACAACCACTTCTGAGACTCAACTTGTGCTTGAGCCAAACACAAGAGAAAAACTTCAAGGTCAAAAACCGAACTTGAGAAAATCTCCAAAAAGAAAACCTTGGCCAGAAAGATTTTAGAAGAGGTTCAAGAAAAGATAAAATAACCCTCTTCCAAAAGGCCAAAATTTTGGAAGAAAACCAACTCAAAAAAATTGGGGTGTTACAAGCTTGCACAAGTAAAGGTGAGAGATAACCAAGAGTGGAGCCGGTGAAGACGAGGACGTGTTACCGAAGTTCCTTCCCTTTGAGGGGAAGTACGTCTCCGTTGGAGCGGTGTGGAGGCACAATGCTCCCCAAGAAGTGTGATGGCCTGGCTTATTAGGGATGATAGACTACTCATATCAATAAGGAATTCCTTCATTTCCGGGAGCCCATTCGAATAGAACTCCAAAGTTAAGCGTGCTCAGCTTGGAGTAGTTTCAGGACGGGTGACCGACCGGGAAGTTGCTCCCGGGTGCGCACGAGTGAGGACAAAGTGCGCAGAAAAGACTAGTATTGATATGTGAGGCCAGTCTAGATCCCGCCAGGAGTAACGACCACCGGCGGGTGTGTCCGGGGCGTTACAAGTTGGTATCAGAGCCGACCCTCGTGGTTACACGGATGTTTGCGGACAGTTTGCAGTCATGTTGTGCATGACGTTTGTGACCCGTCGTGGCACACGGCATGGCACATGTGCTGTCCTGGAAGCACAGATGGTTGTGCCAAGAGGGAACGTTCCTGTGGCACGACGAGGACGTCGGTTCCTCTGAGTGGGGGTGTATGTGATGGCCTGACTTATTAGGGATGATAGACTACTCATATCAATAAGGAATTCCTTCTTTTCCGGGAGCCCATTCGGATAGAACTCCAAAGTTAAGCGTGCTCAGCTTGGAGTAGTTTCAGGATGGGTGACCGACCGGGAAGTTGCTCCCGGGTGCGCACGAGTGAGGACAAAGTGCGCAGAAAAGACTAATATTGATATGTGAGGCCAGTCTAGATCCCGCCAGGAGTAACGACCACCGGCGGGTGTGTCCGGGGCGTTACAAGAAGCCACCATGACCACCGTATTCTCCTCGTGCCCTCACACAATGCGAGATGCCGTGATTCCACTATTGGTGCCCTTGTAGGCTGCGACCGAACCTTTACAAACAAGGTTGGGCCTCTCTCCACATCTGAATTGGAGGCTCCCAACGAAACCATGGAGCTTCACCACAATGGAATATGGCTCTGCGGTGACCTCAACCGTCTAGGGTGCTCAAACACCCAAGAGTAACAAGATCCGCAAGGGATAAGTACGGGGAATCAAATTTCTCTTGGTTGAAGTGTAGATCTGGGCCTTCTCAACCAATCCCTAGAAAATCAACAAGTTTGATTGGCTAGGGAGAGAGATCGGGCAAAAATAAGCTTGTGGAGCAACAATGGAGTTTGGGGGAGAAGAGGTAAGTCTTCTTGGAGAAGAAGACCCCCTTATATAGTGGGGTGACAAATCCAAACCTTATGTAGCGCGCAGCCCGCATCAGGGCGATACTACCGCCGCCACAGCGGTGCTACCGCTTTCACATCGGTACTACCGTTGTGGCAAGCAGGCATAGGTCAACCAGGATAGAAGAAAGAGGAGTACACGCACTACTACGGTACTACCGCCCTGGAGGCGGTACTGCCGCTTATAGGCGGTACTACTGCTCCCTACAGCCGTTGGGAAGTAGAGAAGTGCAGAGGCCGAGCAGCAGTTGGAGCGGCAGTAGAAGCGGTACTACCGCCTACAAGCGGTACTACCGTGCCCTACTGCCGTCCCTACTACCGCTCCCCTGCGTGGTCCTTTACGGAAACCCGACATGAAAAATCGAGACCACATCAGGGGCGGTAGTACCAGCGGTACTAGGCAGAGGTACTACAACCTATAGGCGGTACTACCGCTCTGACCGCGGTACCACCGCTTAGTACACAACACCCCTCATTTTGCACAACACGGATACTCCAAAGAAGCAGGAAGAAGGCGAGGGTGCAAGGAAAGTGTGTACGTGATGATTCCACCCATACTCTTCCGATACGGACCCCCTCTTCATAGTACGATTATCCCTATGACTCAATTCCACAAAAAAGAAACGAAGGAAAATAATCCGTTGTCGGTGTACAAAAGTAGGGGCGCTCTTTTTTACCCCTTACTTGTGCACGGGCAGTTAGAGCCACGCCTTTGGCCAAACATAACGGGGCAGAATGAGGAAGCAAGGAACGCAGAGTTACCAGAACAAACACCAAGACAGACAAAACGAGAAGACCAAGCAAGGAGATAGGCTCCACCGGCAAGGACTCCTGCTCGGGCGGCCTGCGCGCCACCCGACAAGGGCTCTTGCCGGGGCGATCCACTCAGACGCCTCCATCACGACCACCCTTGAAGCCTATGGGCTCCAATGATACCAACAACATTAGAGCCAAGGCTCGGGAAGCACCCACGTGATGGCATGTAGATCTTTGTGAAGACAATGATCTATGACTCCCAAGATAAGGACCAGAAGACATGGCGATCACGAGGTTCCTTGCCGAGGACGCCCGCAAGGCCCCGACAAGGCTCCTTGCCAAATAAACCCAAAGCCCCGGCAAGCCTCTTGCCACAGGGCACTCATGGAGGCCCCGCCAAGACCCTTGCCGGGAACAGAAGCAAGTCTAGGGCAAGCTCTTGCCGCAGCATCGCCGCCCCAGCTCGGCGGTCGACCTGCTGGCCCAGGCAGGCACCCACGTGGCGATACGTGGTTCATGGGCCAGCTAGCCAAGCAAATGCGTGGCGACATGCAGATCTTCGTGAAGACCCTATCGCGATGCCACCTCAGCTGCCTGCCTCGCTGGCCCGGACACGGGTCATGACTAGACGAAGCGGCCATGGACGGGACGGGCTTCTTTCCCGTCCCCGATAAAGTAAATAGACACCTAAGCAGCGCATTGAATGCGCCTTGTCCCGTAATGGCATGGGATAAACCTATACACTTTACACCTTTCCACCTCCTATGTGCCACTATGGCAGCCCCTTTAGACTATAAAAGGAGGCCCGCGGCATACTGGAGGAGGATTCAGATCCTGAAAAGCTGGATAGGCACCGTAGCTAGCGGAAGAACTCAAGAACACTCAAATATACACCAAAGCAGGACTAGGGTATTACGCATCCTCACGGCCCGAACCTGGGTAAATGATCGCTGTGCTGACTCTTAGACCTGCTCTTTGCACAACTCCGCGCCCGCCAACCGTAGAAGGGATTCCAGTGATCCAATAGGTGTCGTGTCGTACCGACATCTTTGGCGCGCCAGGTACGGGGCACAGTTGTGAAAATCTAGTCTAACAGTTAGTGTGGTATTTCTTCATGGCCATGATTTCCCAAGGAGTAAATGGCCAAGTGCAGGGCATCATCAGCGAGTTCGGTGGACGCACACGCGATGACAAAAAAGATAAGTCACGCGAGTCTTTGAGTAATTCCTTTTCACATGAAGGTTATTCGCCTTAGAGATCTTGCTCTCTGTATGCAATGGGGCCCTTCCACTATTGGCAAAGCCCTCGCCCTGTTTCGAGTCCGCTCAACAGTTTGAGTGGCCACGTCGAGAACGGCAGGGAAACCTTCCCGTTACTAGCAATGCTTTTGTCCTGTCTCGAGCCCGCCCGACAGTCCAAACGGCCGCGCTGGGGACGGTAAGCTGGCTTGCCCGGCAGCAAGCATACTCGGTTGGCTATTGAGGACCCATCCTCAAAACGCCGTGGCCTGGGTTACGCGCCGGCAAGCCCTCCCAATTAAACATAGGGTAGACATACAGAGAATGATCAAACAGGAAGATAACATGCATCGCTACGAAATATTGTAGAGTTATATTACATAAATTGTCGCAACGCTTCTGACTAAAGATAAAAACTGTCTCGGTTTTGAACCTGCAGTAGCAACAAGAAACGGGGTGCCTAATCCCGACGCTGGCCCTCTATCCTCAGAACTCCGCCGACGCAATTGATGATGGGCTTGGTACGCTCCTTGAGCGCCATGAGATCTACATCATACGGGAAGCTATCCAGCACGGCGTCGAAGTCGAGGTCGGGGTTCCAGTAGACCATCTTGGTGAGGACCTTGGTCAGGGCACCCCGGCAGAGCTTCCGGGACTCATCGGCTAAACAAGCCGCCCGGTCGGAGTGGAGCTTTCCCAGGGCCTCAAGAATGTGTTCGAAGAACATGGTCAAGCTGGCGTGGATGGAGAGGTTCGCCTCCCGGGAGAACCTGAAGCTTGGCATGCTCACGGTGGCTAGCTGCGCAGTAAGTTCCTCCGCGACGGCGACGAGGCAGCTGATCCAGAGGTCCACACCCTTTACGTACTCTGCGTAGCGAGCGATGTCGTCCTTCCGCAGTCGCCTCTCCTCCTCCAGGCCCTTGTTTAGAGCCTCCGCCCGAGCATTGGCCTCTGTGAGCGTCCCCTTGAGGCACTCCAACTCCAGCTTCAGATCCTTGATGGAATCATTGGCCATGGAGAGCTGTTCGGCCTTGCCGAGGACCTTAGACTGTGCCTCCATCAAAGTGGCATGGATCGTGTCCCTCTCCGTGGTCAGCTCCAGGACCCGCTTGTTCAAGCCCTCCCGCTCCACCTCCAGCTCTGTTACCTTGCCGACATGGACCCGAGCCTGAGCATTGAGAGCCTCAATGTGCCTCTGTTCCAGCCCTTGGGCCCGCCGCGCGACAAGCTTGTCAATCTCTTCATCCTTGCCGCGGAGGGTGGCGGCGAGTGCCTGTTCACGGGTGACAAGGTCTTCCTCCAGAGAGTTCAGCTGAGCTTGGCGCTGGTTGTGGGCGGCCTCATCATTGGCGGATCGTTCCTTGGCCTCCTCCTGAGACTTCTCAAAGTCAGACTGCGCCAGCATGAGGTCTCTGGCGCGCTCATCCAGCTTCTCCTAGGAAACCCTCATCTCATTCCGGGCCTCGTCAAACCAGACTTTTGTCTGGGCGACCTGCGCGTGGAAGTCCTCCTCCGCCTTATCCACCACTGCCGACCTGGACTTTGCCTTGTCCAGGCGGGCACGGTAAAGCACCTGGAGCTTCTGGAAGCTGGTGCTCATGGCCCGGAGAAGCTGCTCCTCCTGAGAACCGCTGCCGCTGGCGCCCGGCTCGTCAACGACCTCAAAACCAGCGGTGGCGAGCGCCTCATCATCAAACACCTCCCCCTTGGTTGGCGCCCTACTGCTTGCCATCCAGGGGAGGTGGACGAACAAGTCGTCACTCACCTTCAGGTAGCGGCCGGAGCCAGAGGCAGCGGAGGAGGAAGGCTGGTCCTCGGCAGCAGCCTTGTCAGCCTCCTCGGCTGCTGCCTTGCCGGCCTCCCCGGCGGCAGCCTCGCCGGTTCCTCCGGCAGGCCCATTGCCGGTCTCCTCGGCACTGACGTCCCCGGTCCCTCCGGCAGACCCTTAGGCCACCTCCTCTCCCGTGGCCTTGGCGGCCTCCTCGGCAGCGGCCTTGCCGTCCTCGGCCTCGGCGTCTGCGGTGACCTCCTCGATGGTGGGCTCGCCATCCGCCCGGTCCTTCAAGGGTGGGTCTAAAAGTCAAAAGAAAAAGTGAGACGATGCCTAAGGTCAAAGTTCAACTTGGAGAACAGAGGCAAATCATCCATACCAGGCTGGGAAGGAGCGGCGCTCTCCTCGCCAACAATCGTTGCCGGGGAGGAGCCGCCGGCGTTCAAGTCCCTCTCCTCCTCCTCCATGGGCGCGGGCTCGGTGGTCGGTACCCTTGCCGGGGACGCCCCCTGGGGCAGTGTAGTTGAAGGGGGCGACATGTTGGGGGTGGCCCCCTATGGGACCTCCTGCTGCCGGTCCCCACTTACAAAACCGACAAGGTCCGCATCAGGAATTCACGTCCCCGTGTCCGCCAATGGAAAAATGAGTGGTAAACTTACGCCGCTGTTGTCCGGGCTGCTCTCCACCACCAGCGGCGTGCCTGAAGTTCCCGCCGGGGGCTTGTTGATGGACGACGCCCTGGCCCTCTTCGCCACCCTCTGGGCCAACGTCTCCATATCCCTGCAGAGATGGCATTGGATCAGAGAGAGATAATACATGGATGAAACCAGGAGATAACATGAGGGGTGAGGTGCTTACTCATCTTCTGTTTCCTCCTCATCCTCTGGTATCCTCCTTGGGCTAAGAGACCCAAGATCGAAGTCGACGTCCATGGCAGCGCCTGCGGGAGGGGGAGAAGGAGATGGGTTCCGGCGACGCCTGGACGAAGAGGAGGCAGCCGCCGTCCTCTTTGCCACCGCGGTCTTCACCGTTTTTCTCCCCGCCGCGGCCGCCATCGACCTCGTCTCACGCCCGAGCTGGTTCGGGGGCTGCTGCCACCGCGGCTCTGGGGCTGTTGCCACCGCTTATGCTGCCGGACCGAACCGGCTCACCGGAGCCGGCCCGTCGCAGGACCCGTCGCCTCCTCACGGCAGGAGGGTCAGCAGCCTCGGCATCTTCGTTGGTCGACTCCTCAACCATGTCTTCAACGAGGGGAGCGTCGGCGTCGGAGCCCGCGCGGCGGGCCTCCCTGGCAGTCTTCATCCACCCGGCGGGCCTCCCCGGCAGTCTTCATCCACCCGACAAACTCCTCCTCTTCGGCGGCCACGTTGGCCTCGTCCTCCACATGGCCGGCGCTGCCGGCCTCCAGGGCAAGCGCCGCCTTCGCCGCCCTAGCGGCAATGTAGTCGAGCTCGGCCTGGGTAGTGTTGTGGACAAGCACCAGCTTGTCGCGGACGCGCTTCTCCGACAGAGTATCGAAGAACCCTTGCACCTGATCCGCCGGCGGCTCGACCCAAGACGGGTCAAGTCCGTGCGCGTTGAAGTCCGACATCATGGCAATGATGTCAGACCGGCGGGAGTTATTACTCAGCGGGACCACTCCTGCCGGCAACCCAAAAAGGGGCCCCTTGACGGCCTTACCGGCCTTGGCAGCCTTGCCGGTCCTCTCGGCCCTGCCGTCACGATCCACATCAAGCTGGAAGAGCTTCTCGTAGATGTGGCCGTGCTGCATCACCGTGAACTTGTGTTTCAGGGTGGGGCGAAGCCTCATGATGTCGGCCCCGTTCTCAAAAAGCCAAGCCGGCCTCCCCTTGTTGTGCAGCGGCGCGATCTGGCGGCGGATGAAATCAGCCTCGATCATCTCGAGGGTGAGCCCGACCTGGGCAAGACGATGGATCCTGGTGGTGGCGATCGAGAGATTTTTGTCATTGACGTCGACGTGCCCCCAGTCTCGCTTACGGACCGGCGGGCTCTGACGAACTCGACAGAACTCCGGTGGGTCTTGTTCCACTATCCACAACCACCGGCTCCTCCACTTGTCCCACCTCTCCCTCTGCACGCCATCCGAATACGTGCCCTTTTCATGGGTCCGTGAAATCCAGGTAGCGCAGCCGGAGATGGCTTCCCCCTGGATACGAGGGAAGAAGTAATGGTGGAAGAGCGTCGTGCTTGGAGCCACCCCGGCGAAACCCTCGCAGAGGTGGGCGAAAAAAGCCATGCACGCCATGACATTCGGCGTAAAATCAAGGAGATGTTAGCCGTAGGTGTGCATGATGTCATTGAAGAAATCGGAGAAAGGGGGATAGAGGCCGCAATAGAAGTAGCCAACAAAGAAAGGATACCGATTTGGGCTGGCCTCTGCGCATTGGGCAGGGATGACGTGCGTGGCTGGATGCCCCATCGTCTCACACCCCCACAAGGGCTTGAAATAGTACCTGAGCTGGACTGCATCGACCGTCGGAGGGAAGTAGGCGTGCTTCATCCGCAGTGCCGCTAGCTCACTCTCCGGGAGCTCTTTCTCCCCCGCGACCTCGTCCACTACCTTCCCCCTGCTGGACTTGGCCGCCATTGTAGCCGCAAGGGGAAGAAAAGGGGTCGGAGACAGAAGGGAGCGCGGCTGCGGTGGGCGGAGGCAAAAGCTCTGTCTTGAGGAAGAAGGAGAAGAACGACGAGTGCGAGATTAAAGGAGTGCAGGGGGTAAATGGGAGATGCACATGTGGTTTTTCCCCTTTTTATGGGGAAGGCGCGGGCCGCCCTCCACCACCATTTACTGCGACGTGACACCAACACGCAGCAAACCACCCCACGCACGACCCCCACGCCAACGCAGATCGTGGGGAAGCGCAACCATCGGAGGAGTTACTGCGGTAAAAGGGAATCCAGCCCCACTGCTCGCGCACCGTTCTAGGCCTGGCCCAACAAACGCGTTGCACTTATGGGTGGCCCAGGCCCGGGGGCTCCTGTCGGTGTACAAAAGTAGGGGCGCTCTTTTTTACCCCTTACTTGTGCATGGGCAGTCAGAGCCACGCATGTGGCCAAACATAACGGGGTAGAAAGAGGAAGCAAGGAACGCAGAGTTACCAGAACAAACACCAAGATAGATAGCACGAGAAGACCAAGCAAGGAGACAGGCTCCTCCGGCAAGGACTCTTGCCGGGGCGGCCTGCGCGCCACCCAGCAAGGGCTCTTGCCGGGGCGATCCACTCAGACGCCTCCGTCGCGGCCACCCTTGAAGCCTATGGGCTCCAATGATACCAACAACATTAGAGCCAAGGCTTAGGAAGCGCCCACGTGATGGCATGCAGATTTTTGTGAAGACAAGGATCTATGACTCACAAGATAAGGACCGGAGGACATGGCGATCACGAGGTTCCTTGCCGAGGATGCCCGCGAGGCCCCGGCAAGGCTCCTTGCCGAAGACACCCCGAAGCCCCGACATGCCTCTTGCCGCAGGGCACTCATGGAGGACCCTACAAGACCCTAGCCGGGAACAGAAGAAAGTCTGCGGCAAGCTCTTGCCGCAGCGTCGCCGCCCCAGCTCGGCGATCGACCTGCTGGCTCAGGCAGGCACCCACGTGGCGATACGTGGTTCCTGGGCCAGCTAGCCAAGCACCTGCGTGGCGGCATGCAGATCTTCATGAATACCCTACCGCAACGCCACCTCAACTGGCTGCCTCGCTGGCCCGGACACGTGTCGCGACCAGACGAAGCGGCCACGGACGGGACGGGCTTCTTTCCCGTCCTCGATAAAGTAAATAGACACCTAAGCAGTGCATTGAATGCACCTTGTCCCGTAATGGCATGGGATAAGCCTATACACTGTACACCTTTCCACCTCCTGTGTGCCACTGTGGCAGCCCCTTTAGACTATAAAAGGAGGCCCGCGGCGTACTGGAGGAGGATTCGGATCCTCAAAAGCTGGATAGGCACCATAGCTAGCGGAAGAACTCAAGAACACTCAAATATACACCAAAGCAGGACTAGTGTATTACGCATCCTCGCAGCCCGAACCTGGGTAAACGATCGATGTGCTGACTCTTAGACCTGCTCTTTGCACAACTCCGCGCCCGCCAACCGTAGAAGGGATTCCAGTGATCCCATAGGTGTCGTTTCGTACCGACATCCGTCTATAGTGAAGTCCTCGAGGGGTAACAATCATATAGTGCCCTTATTAGATAACCTGAAAAGCTTAATGCACATGATTAGTCCGCAAATGTATTGTCATCAATCACCAAAACCAACCAGGGAAAATTATGCCCTAACAAAGACAAATTCAAGATCTGTTGTTAAACAAGGCCTACTAAACATCTACGGATTTCTCTTAATTATTTTATATATTTATTGCTCATTTACATTTCTCTCTTCATCTCTTGAAATTAGTACACAAACCAACCATCTTTCAAAACTATCGCGCAGAAACTACATTTGAAGCTGGCATGCACAACGAGGATGGTTATCTGCTTATTTAACTCATTCAATGTCACATTAATTCCTTTCTCGCAGCTCCTGGGAAAACACAGATTCACTGCTTTAGAAGAAACTGAGCCTACTCAATTTCTTGGCAGCTCATGAGAAAACACAAATTATTTATCACGGAATCTGCAAAATCATTTGTACATTTTTCCTGTTCTTTTTTCCACAAGGTATCTGGTCATAGTTTATATACAAATTACAGAAGTTAATGTTCTTTTTGAAATATGCTT
This sequence comes from Secale cereale, assembly GCA_902687465.1. Classification (NCBI taxonomy): domain Eukaryota; kingdom Viridiplantae; phylum Streptophyta; class Magnoliopsida; order Poales; family Poaceae; genus Secale; species Secale cereale. Next base: position 74,245,615 of record LR738714.1, read on the forward strand.
ATTTAGTTACAGATAGTAATTGCATTGTGCTAGGGATTTGTTTTTGTTGCAGATGCATCCCAAAATAAGCTTACCATTTTAAAGGATGGAGTTTGAGCAATTTTTGACCAATCTGAGCATTTTCTTTTTACATAATTTTACAACAAACATTGTTGTATTTGTAGAAAAGGTGCGTGCACTTGACTTCAATTGCTATGCGTGCGGAAGGTTCTACAAATCAAAAACCTGAATGTGATATTTTGCTTTGGAATTGTTATCTTGCCTAAATTTGCCTTATGTAATCCATCAGTATTGTACTATAAATCTTTCTACCACTTTGTGTGACGGAACCCAAATTTTCAAGCCTTTGACTTATTTTGCTCTGCAATTCATACATTCTGTTCACTTTGCAGTATAGAATGTACTTTGGACAGAAGTTTGACATTTACCTCTTGGCTCTTTGTTTAACCATGCTCTATGATCTGGCGCAATATAGAGTTACCTGATATCAAGCTTCTCACCGTGTACAGCATGCTAGAAATAGGTGTGTTCTCTAAACTGGTGACATGCTATTAATTATTACGATTTACATTCTACATTTCATTATTATATTTATTCATGCATGTGATTCTTTATGCCACCTTTGAGGTTATGAAGCCAAAATATCTAGAATTTAATTGTTTCTTGAAGTAGCAAGATGCACTGTTTAGTTGGACTTTGGTCATATTGTCTTCTAATAATGTCTTCATATGCGGTGATGTTTGTAGAGAAAAAAAGGAAATCTTTCATGCTGGAGAAATTCTTGTCATTGAACATGATAATACATAGTATACTTGTTACAATTTTGTGTTGGTTGTTCCATCTTGGTAGGCATCTTGTTCAATTGCAGCCTAAATTTAGGGTGCATTGGCTCTCCATGTTGTTTTGGCACAAATGATTGGTAAACATTACCTTGGTCGCAGTGGCAAATCTTGGAAGAAAATGAAGGGGGGGGGGTCTCAATGTTCACGGTGTGAAAAAAGCCACTAACTCTTAGTTCTTTAGTTCAAATAAGGTTAAAAAAATATACGAGGCTCGAATGAATACCAGTAAAAAAAATTGGAGCGGGGATGAGCTCGAGCCTATTGTAGCACCCCGCTTAGATTCACCATTCACTACTAGGAAAAGGGCTACTAATGGCGCACCTATTTTGGCCATTAATGGCGCATTAGTGGTGCGCCATTAGTGCCACGCCATTAGTATATTTTACTAATGGCGCACCGCAGAAGCGCCATTAGTATATACCACGGTGCGCCATTAGTATGCCTCCCAGGGGGGCATATATACCCAGGTGCTTTGGCATACTAATGGCACACTGCTGCCAGATGCGCCATTAGTAACTTTGGCATACTAATGGCGCACTGTTGGATGATGCGCCATTAGTATCCTTTGGCATACTAATGGTGCACTGTGATGTGATGCGCCATTAGTATGAATATTAGTTTTTTTTCTTCTGTTTTTTGCACAGGTTACAAAATGTATTATTGGACAGAATATAGACAGCACCATCACACATCAACAACAGATTCATCGAATACAATAGAAGATTAGTCTCTGAATACAATTCATCATATTAGTCTCCGAATACAATTCATCATATTAGTCTCCGAATTGAAAAGACCGAACAAAGATAGAACATTATATTACAAGTCTCGAGACCACGAGTAGCGAGTTTGTCTTCACATTACAAGTCGATATCGATCATCTAAACTACCATCACATAGAAGAGAGCTGCGGTCATCACGATGAGCATCATCACGATGAAACTCATCTTCATACGGTTCCTCCAACGCTCCCTCCCCTCTCCCGCTAGATAGCGGGCGTATCTAGATTCCGCCTCGGCCCTAGTGGTGTACCCTTTGTAACTGTTACCGCTGAATCGGTGAACCTGTCTCCGACACTCCTCCCAGTCGTCGTAGACTCCGGGAACCTTACCCTTGTACACGACATACGACGGCATCGCTATGCACTAGCCAAACGAAACGTTAGTACCAATTCACAGACAATACATAAGCAATATATAAGTATGCAACAGAACGATCGGAAGAGAAAAGCAAGACATTAATAGCATCAATTACATCTAAGTTGAACGACAGTCAAAACCAAAGAGACATACTACAAGTTCATTAAAGTTTAATTACAACATGAGCCAATCGATGTTTCAGAACTAGACACAGCATCACTACTTTCGACTCGACTCAAGCGACCGGAGCGTGGATGAAGCCGTCGTCTATTGCGGGAGTCATGAAATCGCGGGCGTTGTCAGCCTGCATTTGTAGCATTGTGTCGATGTCACTGTTGGACGGTTGATTTCTGAGGTAGAACTGCCCCGAGGTACGAAGGACATCTTGATGGATGATTTCTGCAAACTCCGTCTGGATGCGAAAGAATTCTTGTCTGATGTCCGTGTCCTGGATTGTCGACACGCTCGCGGCCCAATCTTTGAGTTTACTCGGTAGCAGAAGTTGATGATGGTCCCGTACGATCGCCCGCATGTGATGGATGGCGTAGTAGGCACCCTTCTGACCGCCAGGCGGCTGCTTGACGCAGCAGAACATCGTATTGTGGGAGAACACGTGCTTGCCGTACTTACGAATAGGCCTGGTGAAGGTGCCTCCAGATTTGGCATAGCTGGGGAGAACATCATCAAGAACCTTCTTAACATTTGTGTAGTCTACGTTCGACTGACAGTCCGAGTCGAAATACGTGGCCGTGGAATATTTGGGGCTTAGGAGGATGAGCGTGCAATGTATGTCACTGCAGAAAACACGAAATGTTAAAAGAAAAATGATTGAAATCTAAGAATTCATATGTTACGGGGCGGTTGAGGGGAGGACTTACTCGGGAAAGTAAGGCACGAGGAAGTTATCCTTATCTCGGTTTGCCAGAATGACGCCTTCGAGGTAAGAACTCGCGACTTGCCAGTCCCCAGTGCTGCCCAAGATCTTGGCACGCATGTAGAAGGGGTCGACTATCATGATGCCCGGGGTCTTGTCGCGAATGATCCGCATATCCATACTCAGCGAAAATAGCCGAACGAAGGTGTAGTGCAGCGGATGAAGGTTCAACATAGCGTAGATGTCATCAAACCGCAGGACAATCATACCCCTGATGGAGTTATCCACAAAGCCCTTGCCCTCTGGCACCTTGGCCGCAAAAACCGGGTATGCCACATCCTTCTCTCTGAGACGCCGCTTCTCCAAAGAAAGAACACTGTTATGCAGACTCCGCATAGCACCGGTTGCAGCATCGAGCATATTTCTCGGTAGCATCGGCCTACCCGCCACATGCACCCTCCTCATTACATCCTCAGGTGAAGGTGGCCCGTCCTGAGCACGGATCGTACTCGGTGCCGGCTGGCTCGCACCCTTGTTAGTCTTTCTTTTGCATGCCTTCTTCTTCTCCTGTAATGGGACCGAGTTCTGCTCACAGACCGCCTTCTTGAGTGTGTTGGGGCTGATAATATTTTGCACCTCGCCTATCTGAGGCTCGGTGAAGTCGGTAGCTGGAGGCGTCTCCTGAGAACTAAACGGCAGACGACGCCTGTTGCAACTTGGTTTCTCCGTGGTACCAGCTAGATCGCGCATGTCTTTTGTAGGGTTGGGTTCTTGAGAAGGAGGCCCCATGAAGTCGCCACCGTACCCATGATCGGCAAAGTACAGATCGACGTTGGCAAATGTATCGTCGTCGTTGTCGTCGCCGTCGGCCGGATCCTGTGCCATATGCATGTTTGGATCCAGTGGCATAGGGATGTCCGGCACCGTTGCGGCGGTCTTGCCATGGGGCCGACTTGGCGTCGGCACGACTGGCGGTGTTGTCTTTGGGGTGGTGTCCCCCGCCCCCAAACGAATCTGGCTCTTCGGCCAAAGCAGGGGCCAGCTCAGGCAGGCGCTGAGGGTCATCACGTCATCTTCGTCGGCCCCGACGGGTCGAATCGGAGGTAACAACTCGTCGCAGCCTGGCAGCACCCGAACCAGTTGAACCCTATACAAGTTGGGTGGCATCCTAGTACCGTGGAACACGGGGTTGCCCGGTTGAACGATTTTTCCCTTGGCGACATCGACCAACTCGTTGTTCACGAAGTGCAGGAGAGTGCACGGAACGTCGGCGTCGCCCTGCAAAAACATGTAGGGCGTCAGGGATGCCTAGTCAAAGGCAAGGAGATGAAGTCCTCGGCCGAGAGAGGCTTAATTAGTTATCGTGATGATGGCGTCGAGCTCGGCTAATGTCGAGGCACCGCCAACGGCGGGCGTGCAGTTGACGGAGGGGCCGCATGTTGTAGAGGTGCCGGCCGGCGTACACCCGGGTGCATTAAGCTCCCGTCCCGGCGTCGGAGACACCAATGCCGCCTCCGCCGGTGACACCAATGGCCCCGCCATCGCATTCTGCGAGTTGCTGGCCGTGAAGCTGGGAATCGGGGGCGGCCCCTGTTGGCCGCCCGCAATCCACGCCTGCAACCCCTCGATCAAGGTAGGCACAATGGCGGTGATCGTCGCTCCCAGTTGTTGTTGCACTTGCTCTTGGACAATCTCCGGAATCCGCGCCACCTGTGCCTTGAGTTCTTGAACCTCGCGCGACTGGCTTTCCGAGCTGGTCTTTTTCTCCTTTCGCCCACCAGCGTTATAGTATGACGACCATTTTGTGGACAAGCCTTTGCCGGCCACACGACCAGCTGACGAAGGCTTACTTGGCTTATCCTTTTTCTTCATTGCATTCAACGCCCTATTTAGAGTTGTGTCCCAAGGGTTGCTCTTAGTCGACCCCGCGCTACTGCTTTCAGTCGCCTGCGGAAGGAATGTGAACCATTTAGAAATTTGGCTTCATTAATTAGAATGCAACCATATGGAGCTAATTACACGGGGGTGTATTCCTTACCAGAACAAGCTCAAGCGCCCTGGTCTTCGGATCCATGGTAAGCTCCTTTGTTTTCGGGTCCTTCTTGTACCGGGCCGTGACAAAGTTCCTGGTCTGCTTGTCACCATATTTATCGAAGAGGGGCGGTAGGCCTTGCTCGGCACGGTCCGCCTCCTCCTTGTCCCATATAGGCTCCGCCACTCTGTAACCGCCGGGACCAAGTGTGTGTTCCCCTAAGTTCAGCTCCCGCATTTCTTTCCCCCACTGACTTGATTCGGAGTTTGCGGTGCTCGAGCACTTGATCTTGAAGTCGTTGTAGTCATCTTCGGTGATCGAAGGATTTTTCTCCTTGATCTTCTCATAACTCTCACCTTTCTCGATCATTCTCTTCACCGTGCTTCTCCAAGTAGACAGGGCCGTGCTCATCCTTGTGAGGGCAGTATTGTTCACTTTATTCCCTTTGAGGCTTGTGTTTTCAAATTCAGCGGGGAACTTGTATCGTTCGTGCAGCTTCGTGAAGAGGAGGTTGCGCAAATTCCCTTGGTCAGGATGCCTCAGGTTCTCGGTGTTGATCGAGACGGTGCTCCAGAGAATGCACCCGAGCTGAAGCGAGTACCCCTTTACTATTCGTCCGGGCGCCGTTGGATTCCCATCGGAGTCCACTTCAGTAAATTCCTCCTTGACGGTGCGGAGCACGGTCGGGCGCCGGTCCTTCCGTTGCCTCTTCGGTTGGCTGCCATCTGTGCGTGCGCCGCCATCATCAGTGGTGGCATCCTCGGCGGCACCATCAGTGGTGTAATCCCTGACGGTACCATCAGTGGGGTCATCCTCGGCGGCACCATCAGTGGTAGTGTCAGGATCGGTGGGGAAGGCGGCGTCCTCATACAAGTGAGGTTGTTCCTCCATCTCCTGGGACAGCTCCCAGAATGCCTTGCCGCCCGAACCCCCGGCCTCATCGTTGTTGGCCATGTTTCTCTCTAAATAGGAAAAAAGTTTGGTCAAAAAGTTGGTTATTGTCAAGGAACAAGATCATGGTCTCATCATTTAGGGTTTGTCGACACCGAGGCATCCTAAAAGCTAAGCTTTTATCATTGAGGGTTTTTCAATGCCGAGGCACCCTAAAAGCCTAAGCTTTCATCATTTAGGTTTTTATCAACACCGAGGCACCCTAAAAGCCAAGGTTTTATAATTTATGGTTTGTCGACACCGAGGCATCCTAAAAGCTAAGCTGGGAAGGAGAATTCTAAGTTGGGCCTAATCACTTGGCTCTATTGCCGCCTATGGTTTAATGCAGCAAGAATAAAGGGGCAGTTGATCCTACTTAATTAACTACTAAGATACCCCAGCCCATGCATTAGTCACAAGTACCCCATATGTCCTATTTTTAGCAAAGTCATGCTAAAATTCAAGGAAAATTTCAGCACGACCTTTGCTGAAAATAGGACATATGGAGTACCCGAATTTGCCGGAACGGAAGTTAATCGACATTCCAGCAAACTCAAGGGCCTCTCGGGGTACCTGCAAAATCATTATCCCCGCCTAATGAAGTCGCCAATGGGTCATTTCAGAAGATCACAAGTAGCATCATCACAAGTACAACATCATCACAAGTACAACAGCAACAACAGTGAATACAGGCATAAAAGCAGCAGCAACAGTTAAGAAAAAGTTGCAGAAGCTTGTAAAACAATACTTTGAAGTTCAAATCCAAATATTTACAACAAGGAACCAAATACATGACCACCATTATTATCATTGTGCTAGTGTGACATACAAGTAGTACTAGTGTACATGAAGAAAAAACCTAAAACCTAAAACCCCAACAGAACATCAAGCCCACCAACCGGCTAAACGAACTAAAGATCTCACTGGACGAGGAATATCAAGCCCACCAACCGACTAAAAGAGAACAAAACCCAACTTGCATAGCAACTTGGCAAGAACTGACCCAAGTGGAGCTTATCTAGTTAACTCCACTTCTTTAGCTAATAGGTCTCTGTTTGAGCGGGAGAGAATGGTCACGAGTAGGTTGATTACCAAGAAAGCACCTGACACGACTGGCTGAAAATACGGACTTGGGATGACAGCGAATAAACGTAACCAACCCTAACTGCAAATTAACTAGAGTTGAAGCTGGTAAACAGGAGAACAAGAGCATTAGGTAAGGCTCCACCAATGTTCAAGCATCTTTCATTTAGGATCAAATTAAGCTCCTCAGAGATGTATAAATACAATATATATGAGACTATAAACCGTAAACCATGCCTGAGACTGAGACCAGATTCAGAAATGAACAGTAACACAGAAGACAGAACTTGTGCAAGATACTCTTGTCAAGTGTAACTTATGCCAGGTCTAAATTGCCATATATGCAGCAGTAATTAAAATGAGTCAAATGGAACAGGCTGCTAGCTGAGAGTAAAAGCACACCAACCAGATCAGACTTAGCCTAGTCTGAGAAATACTAACTAGGACTAGCCCCTTGTAAGCCTATTTTGAATTAACGAAAGATTAAAAGTAGCAGGTCTATTCGTAAGGCTCCCGCTCTAACTGCTAACTGAATATTTATTTTGTAATAAACTAGACCTTGCAAATACAGGTTAGTATCGCGGGGTGGCTCCCGCTAGCTGCTAACTGCTCTCCCCAATCTAGATGACCAGACATGCTAGTATCGCGACACAAACATGACTACCATACTAGTAACGGCTAGAGACAAAGGGGTTCTGAATAAGATGAAATTGTCACCGACTATGGCATGCCAAAGTATGACAGCAAGCACTAACATGTCTTCCAATAAGATAGAAGGAGATAAAAACTAACGAGCTCTTTCGCAACACCAAACCAAGTGCTATCGAGATGACTCTGGAGCCAGATGACTTTTATTCAAGAAAGCTGGCCCAGATTGAACCTGGGAATTGCAAGGCCCTTTTTGGGTTCCATCTAAGAAACATTACAGCTGTAGTATTGATTTGGACAGTTCTTAGGAATTATTAAGCCATATTTTAGATTTTAGTGTGCTCAGTCATTCAGAATTATTTAGTGTCAGTGTGAGGTATACATGTGTTGAGAAGATTAATAAGCCTGAGAAGTGTGCAGTTGACCACTTGGGTCTGTCTGATTTGTTTTAGTAGACACTGCAATGAACCACTTGCAGCCAATCTATTGTCTTCAGGAAATGATGCCTGAGATCTGCTTGATTCACAGCCACTGTTCCTGGTTTATTAAAACTACACTACAATTGTTAAGCAGAGCAATGTTCTTTTTGGTTCCATAAAAAAGTTCACCCATGTGCTCTTTAAATTGGCACTTCTTAGGAATTCTTTGAGCCAATTTAAATACTGTATTTAGCATGTTCATTCATTCTGAATTATTTAGCATTCAGACTCATCGTGGAGTACATCTGTTCTGAATGAACAAGAGACAAATGATTTTGTTGTTGCTAAACAAGATTCAGGAGCGAAGTAGGACTATGTTAAACTCGAGAAATATGCTTTAGTAAGCGTTTCAGTGAAGCCCTTGCGACCATTCTTTGTGTTTTGAAAATGATGCCTGAGATTTGCTTGTTTCACTGCCACTTAGCAAAGTAGGACTACGTTCTGAATTTTTTGGTGTCAGCTTTGGGTGCATGCTTTCAGAGTTAGAAGAAACTGATTTTGTGTGCTAACTGAATATTTATTTTGTAATTAACTAGGCCTTGCAAATACAGGTCTTGCACCTAACTAATTGAAAATCCCCTAACCAGCATGACTTTCTTCAAATGTCTAAACCTAAAATTTTGTGGTGGTGATTAGAGAGGAAGGAGGGAGGAGTGGTGGCTACCTGCCTATGGATTGGTCGCCGGCGTAGCTCCGGGCGGCGGCGTTGCTCGGGGGCGTCGGGGGCGCGGGCGTCGAGGGCGTCGGGGGCGCGGCGCTCGGCTCGGCGGGGGTGGCGCGGGGGCGTCG
>LR738714.1:74255114-74298822 GCA_902687465.1 Secale cereale
ACCGGATCTGGCAAGGTGGGATAGCGATCGAGATGGAGGGGGATCGAGATCGAGTGTCCATGAAATTTAAAAACATTCAAGAGTTCAAAAAGTGCCCATGAAATACAATCGAGAAATGAAGGCTACGATTTAAATACAATCGATCTTAGCTAGCTATCTGTTCACAATCTTCTTGCCCTTCTTTTTCGCAAATGGAGTTCTTCTGTGGAACGGACGTCCTTTAGGTAGGGTGGTCCTGCTTCTTCTTGTGGTGTATGCTGCTACTTCATCATCGTCGTCATGTTCGATCCTCGGGTCACCGTACTTGTCGAAGTCTTGCTCATTGGCTACTCCATCCATTCCGATGATCTTCCTTTTGCCTCTCCTCACGACAACATGACTGGGCTTTGACGGGTCGGTAATGAAGAAGCATTGGTCAACTTGGGAAGCCAGTACCCATGGCTCATTTTTCGCGGTGACGTTTGCGCCCGCGGTCTTGGACTTGGCTTCGGGTATAACCATGGTGGTGAAATACCGGTCTTCTTTTAGGACGCTGTTGGCCCATCTGACACGGAACATCGGGACCTTCTCTCCAGCATAGCTCAGCTCCCAGATCTCCTCGATCCTTCCGTAGTATCTGTCCTTGTCGTTACCAGTGTAGGATTCCATCGTTACCCCGGAGTTCTGATAACCATCGCTCTTCATGTCCTTGGCCTCGGTGTAGAATGTGTAGCCGTTGATATCGTACGCCTCATAGGTCATCAGGTTGTGCTCGGCGCCCTGTGACAAGGCGAATATGAGTTGTTCTTCCGCGGAAGAATCCTCATGTAAAGGGTACGACAGAAGCTTCTGCTTGAACCAACGCGTGAAACATGAGTTGTGCTCTTTGATTATATCTCCGTCCGTCCTCTGTTGGCCTCGGTCATTGTACGTCTTCTCAATAAAGGTTTTGTGCTCTACCACCCAAGGATCGACCACGTCTATGTGTTGTAGCGCGACTAGGTTTGCTCTTTGAAAGTCGGCGAGTCGACCCTCGAAGTCGACATGCATTTCGCGGCGACCCTCACGGTGACCCCATCCAGCGAGCCTGCCGAGGTGCCTGTTGACGGGCAGACCAACGGGGTTCTCGATACCTAGATAATTCATGCAGTAGGAGATGCACTCTTCGGTCAGAAAGCCCCTGGCTATGCTTCCCTCTGGACGTGACATGTTGCGACCGTATCCTTTGATGACACCATTCATCCTTTCGAACGGCATCATGCTGTGCAGGAACGTCGGCCCGAGTTGGATGATATCGTCCACGATATGGACCAGCAGATGCACCATAATGTCGAAGAATGCGGGCGGGAAGTACATCTCAAGCTCGCATAGTATCACCACGTTCTCTTCCTGTAGCCTTCTGAGTTGCCTCACGCCAACCGACTTCCGAGAGATGACGTCAAAAAAGTTGCATAGGGCAAATAGCGTTTCACGGACGTGCGCGTCCATAATCCCACGAATTGCAACTGGAAGTATCTGCGTCATCAGCACGTGACAGTCGTGAGACTTCATCCCGTTGAACTTCTGCTTCGCTGGGTCTAGGTATCTGCTTATCTTCCCCGCGTAACCGTAAGGAAGTTTTACTCCTACGAGGCAGGTGAAAAACTGCTCGATCTCCTCCTGACTTAGAGTGAAGCACGCGGGAGGGGTCTTCTTGGCCTTTTTGCCTTTGCGACGACTTTCCGTGTCCTGCTTCGCCTCATCATCATCATCATCATCATCATCATCATCATCATCATCATCATCATCATCATCATCATCATCATCATCATCATCATCATCATCATCATCATCATTAGCTTGAAGCTCCTGCCTGATGCCCATTCATTTCAAGTCTGCCCTTGCTTTCGGCCCATCTTTGGTCCTCTCTGGCATGTTGAGCAGGGTACCAAGAAGACTCTCGCACACGTTCTTCGTGATATGCATGACATCAATGCTGTGAGGCACACGGTGGATCTTCCAGTACGACAAGTCCCAGAAAACAGACCTCGTTTTCCATACCTTCAGCAGCGGCTCTGGTGCCTTTCGCTTCTTTCCCGGCTCTGGCGCCTTTTGCTTCTTTCTCGGCAGTGGGCAATCTTTCCAATTTTTCAACAACTCGTCTATTTCCTCGCCGCTCCTCGTACGCGGGCGTCCTCGGGGTTCGGTTTCACCATCGAACAGATCCTTGCATTTTCTCCATAGGTCATCATCGCGAAGCCACCTTCGATGTCCCATGAACACGGTTTTCGAAGACCCGGGATCTCTATCTAGCTGGCGATACGTTGTGTCATCCATGCACCTAACGCATCCAGAAAATCCGTGGACCACCTGCCCCGCGACATATCCGTAACCGAGATAGTCGTGCACCGTCATGAGCAGCGCGGCTCTCATAGGGAAATATTCTTTCTATGCGGCGTCCCACGTATTGGCTGGCGTTTTCCACAGCATGTCAAGCTCCTCTTTCAGCAGCACCGGATACAGATTGATGTCGTTCCCTGGTTGTTTCGGTCTTTCAATTAGCATACTCATGTGAATGTACTTCCTCTTCATGCACAACCAGGGGGGAAGGTTGTACATCCACACAAACACAGGCCAGGTGCTATGTGTGCTTCTCTGGCTGCCAAACGGATTGACTCCATCGGTGCTCACGCCCAGCCCGATGTTCCTTGGATCGTTCCCAAATTCTAGGTCTTCGAAGTTCAACGCTTGCCACTGGCTCGCATCCTTAGGGTGACTCAGCATCTTGTCTTTTTTATCTATCTCCGGATCATTTGCGTCATCTTCTCGCTTCTTCTCCTCCCTATCCGTGTGCCAACGCAGGAGCTTTGCTAACTTAGGGTCCGCGAAATACCGCTGCAGACGAGGAGTGATCGGAAAGTACCACACCACTTTTCGAGGAGCTTTCTTCCTCTTCTTGTATCGAGTGACGCCGCACACCGGACATATGGTAGACTCCGCGTGCTCGTCCCGATAAATGATGCAATTGTTCATGCACACATGGTATTTCACGTGCGGTAAATCCAGAGGACACACGATTTTCTTCGCCTCCTCGAAACTGGTCGGGCACTTGTTCCCCTTGGGAAGACGTTCATGCCACAATGACATGTTCTCGTCGAAGCATGCGTCGGTCATTTTGTGTTTTACCTTCATCTCCAGAGCCATGAGCGTTACTTTCAGGCAGGTATCCTCGCGCCTGCATCCTTCATACAATGGAGTAACCGCGTCTAACTCCAGTTGATCCATCTTGGCTTTCTTTTGGGCGGCAGCTCTTGCGTTATCCGTCTGCTTGAGAAGCAGCTCTTGAATATGAGGGTCCTGCACCCAGCCCATCGATGGTCCAGCATCGTCTGCTCCGCCGGCATCATCATCTTCATGATCATGCCCGTCGTCTGCTCCGGCATCTTCCTCATCATCATGTCCTGCATCTTCTACATGATGACTGTGTACAACATCATCGTCGTGATCATCTCCTGGGGATTCTTCGTCTTCTCGCCCGCCCGAGCCGCGGTGGTTGTCTTGCTGCCCTTCCTCATTTCTTGCCCGGCCCCCATGGACGACTTCGTAGTCATCTTCATCACCTTGCCACCGATAGCCATCCATGAAACCATGCAAGAGCAGGTGGTCCCGCACTTGCCCGGAATCCGGGTCCGCAATAAGGCTCTTCAGCTTGCATCTTCGACACAGACATCTTATCTCCGTCTCGTTCTTTTGAAGCATCTCGGTCTTCACGGAGCTCAAAAACCTATTCACGATGCCTTCGGTCATCGTGCGGACCATGGTCGCCTGCGGGGTAGAGCAAAACGATATTTTAGAACCAAGAAAAAATTTGGCATGACTTTCCCTAAAATTAGGACCAAAAAGAATACTTAATGCCAAAATTCTCGCCGAAACGGAAATGAATCAACATTCCGGCAAAATATTGGCAACTTTCGCATTTCAAATACCGGTACACCTCCAAACACAAACTCATATGCAACACCACAAACATATGCAACACCACGAACATACATAGATGTAGCTAGGCCATAAAAAGTGCATGTGCACATTGTTGTAGGGAGAACAACATAAATATAGCTTCCCGCCTTACTTACCTATCAAAACAAGGTAATTTAACCACTTAATTTGAATGAATCTATGGTGGAAATGAGGTGACAAAGAGGAGGCACCCGAGACAAGGAGGAGGTGGAGAGAATGAAGTGGGGAGAAAGTGAGTGGGTAGGAGTGGCTGTCCAAAATATCTTGTTGGTGCCCACTTACTAATGGCGCACCACCTTAAAATGCGCCATTAGTAACCCAGGTTACTAATGGCGCACCTTCTGGTGGTGCGCCATTAGTAGTTTTGCAAAAAATAAAAAATAAAAAAACATACTAATGGCGCACTGTCCCAAAGTGCGCCTTTACTAGTTTAAACTAGTGCAAAAAAAAAAAGAATAAAAAATATAATAAAAAAATAACAATAGTGGCGCATTTTGAGGTGGTGCGCCATTACTAGTTACAACTAGTAATGGCGCACTGTGTCTGGATGCGCCATTAGTATGTTTGGAAAAGGAAAAAAAATTGATACTAATGGCGCACCCTGAGCGAGGTGCGCCATTAGTGTATTCAACTCTAATGGCGTACCAGAAGGTGGTGCGCCATTAGTATATACTAATGGCGCACCGCCTGTCTGGTGCGCCATTAGTGTCAACCCCATCTATAGCCCTTTTTCTAGTAGTGATTGCTTGGTCGTGAAAAGATGAATTGGTGATCTTGAAGGAAATATGCCCTATAGGTAATAATAAATTTGTTATTTATATTTCCTTATATATCATATTAAATATCTTTTATTCATGCTAGAATTGTATTAACCGGAAACTTGATACATGTGTGAATACATAGGCAAAACAGAGTGTCCCTAGCATGCCTCTACTAGACTAGCTCGTTAATCAAAGATGGTTATGTTTCCTAACCATAGACATGAGTTATCATTTGATCAACGGGATCACATCATTAGGAGAATGATGTGATGGACAAGACCCATCCGTTAGCTTAGCACTATGATCGTTTAGTTTTACTGTTATTGCTTTCTTTATGACTTATACATGTTCCTCTGACTATGAGATTGTGCAACTCCCGAATACCGGAGGAACACCTTGTGTGCTATCAAACGTCACAACGTAACTGGGTAATTATAAAGATGCTCTACAGGTATCTCCGAAGGTGTTTGTGGTGTTGGCATATGATGGTCCCCAAGTGTAGGGAATCATCGTAGAAATTCCCAATGGTGGAAGTGATAAATATGGAGTGTCGAACCCACAAGGATCTAAAGGTAAGATCAATATTCTCTCAAGTCCTATCTGCCACTGATACACCTCTACGTACACCGAACGTTTGCTTCCAACTAGAAACGAGAAATAAAACTACGTTGTGGGTATGAAGATGATAACTTTGCATGCTATTAGAGAGCAATATAAAAGTAGGTGCTGTTATCATAAAGTTAGAATATATTACTAAATATTATAAATAGCGAGTGTGGAACAATGATGGATCGATGTGCGGAATTTCTGATCTAGGTTATTTTCTGGAGGTTTCTGTATTTATAGGAATTTTTGGCATCGGTCTCACGTCCACGGGGTCTCCGAGTCGTCCAGGAGATAGGGGCCCACGCCCAGGGGGGTGGGCCCGCCCCCCACCCTCCTGGACAGCCCGAGACTCTTCTGGCCCAACTCTTTTACTCCAGGGGCTTCTTTTGGTCCATAAAAAATCATCAAAAATTGGCACGTCAATTGGACTCCATTTGTTATTCCTTTTCTGTAAAACACAAAAACAAGAAAAAAAGAGAAACTGGCACTGGGCTCTAGGTTAATAGGTTAGTCCCAAAAATCATATAAAATAGCATATAAACGTATATAAAACATCTAAGATGGATAATATAATAGCATGAATACTTTATAAATTATAGATACGTTGGAGATGTATCAACATCCCCAAGCTTAATTCCTGCTCGTCCTCGAGTAGGTAAATGATAAAAGAAATAATTAATGAAGTGTGAATGCTAGCAGGTGCACAAGTTTGATCAATGATAATTTTAATCACCTTTTCTAGCATCATTTGTGTCATAACAGTAGCTCATCTCATAAAACTTTTCATGATCTAGTAACAAGCTATTCATATGTTAAAGTATAGATCATAAACTTTCTTGAAAACTAACAAACAGTGCTCTTAGTCATCAAACAATTGCAATTCATCTTATTTTTTGGAAGGGTCTATGTAAGAGCTTTGATTCAGCAAACTCCACATACTCAACTATCATTTAATCTTTCACAATTGC
This sequence comes from Secale cereale, assembly GCA_902687465.1. NCBI lineage: Eukaryota > Viridiplantae > Streptophyta > Magnoliopsida > Poales > Poaceae > Secale > Secale cereale. The sequence continues at coordinate 74,261,425 of LR738714.1, forward strand.
TAACACTCATGTGATATTTATGGGTTCAAAGTTTTAATCGAACACAGAGAAAGATAGGGGCTTATAGTTTCGCCTCCCAACCTTTTACCTCAAGGGTAATGTCAACAATAATAATTTATGAAAACCTACATCCAAGTGGATATATATATTTGGATCGCTCCACCACAAAGTGCTTGCCAAAGGAAAAAGTGTAAAAAGGAAAGGTGATGATCACCATGACCCTTGTATAAGGGTAGAAGATAAAAGTAAAAGATATGCCCTTCGCAGAGGGAAGCAGAGGTTGTCATGCGCTTTTATGGTTGGATGCACAAAATCTTAATGCAAAAGAATGTCACTTTATATTGCCGCTTGTGATAAAGACCTTTATTATGCAGTCCGCCCCTTTTATTTCTTCCCTATCACAAGTTCGTATAAAGCTTATTTTCTTCGCACTAATAGATCATACATATTTAGAAAGCAATTTTTATTGCATGAACCGATGACAACTTACTGGAAGGATCTTACTCAATCCTTAGGTAGGTATGATGGACTGTCATGGCAAAACTGGTTTAAGGGATGTTTGGAAGCACAAGTAGTATTTCTACTTGGTGCAAATAATTTGGCTAGCATGAGAGGGAAAGGCAAGCCCAACATGTTGGATGATCCAAGACAATATAACTTTTCGGATATAGGAAAACATAACCATTAAGTTGTCTTCCTTGTCCAACATCAACCTATTAGCATGTCATATTTTAATGAGTGCTCACAATTACAAAAGATGTCCAAGATAGTATATTTATATGTGAAATCTCTCTTCCTTCAATATTCTTTCATGAATTGTTCAAGTGACCAATTCTGCGTTTGCTAAGTTTCAATAAGCTACCTATACTTATTATGTGTGAAGTCATTACTCCCCATGGTATAAGCATATGAAACATATAAATTCAGATTTATGATATTCAATTCATTCAACCATTTACTCATAGGATGTACGTGAAGCACGTGAGTAATTGACAAACTACTCCAAAAGATATAAGTGAAGGACACTGAGTAGTCAAATAATTAACTAGCCATGGGAGGATTCTTTTTCATTCGAGATTTCAGATCAAATGATTTTATTCAAACATAAAGTAAAATTGAAAATACGCTCCAAGCAAAACACATATCATGTGATGAATAAAAATATAGCTCCGAGTAAGGTATACCGATAGTTTTGAAGACGAAAGAGGGGATGCCTTCCGGGGCATCCCCAAGCTTAGGCGTTTGAGTCCTACTTGAATATTACGTTGGGGTGCCTTGGGCATCCCCAAGCTTAGGGTATTTCCACTCCTTATTCTCCTCATATCGATATCTCACCCAAAGCTTGAAAACTTTAACCACACAAAACTTAACGTAACTTCATGAGATAGGTTAGTATGATAAAGAGTAAACCATTCACTTTGGTACTATCAAAGACAAGGTTCATAATTGTTCTCACACAATGCCTACTGTACCATATCATTTCTACAATTTATATTGAGAAATATAAGCCATAGAAACTAGAAAACAAGCAAACTATGCAATGAAAATAGAATCTATCAGAAACAGAACAATCCGTAATGATCTGAACAACAACAATACTTATCCTACTCTAAAAATTATGAAATAAATTGGTGGACGTGAGGAATTTGTCTATTAATCTTTTGCAAAAAGAATCAACTCAAAATCACTCTTCTGTAATACATGGCAGCTAATCCCGTGAGCGCAAAGTTTCTGTTTTTTTACAGCAAGATCACATTAACTTCCACCCAAGTCTTCCCAAAGGTCTTACTTGGCACTTTATTGAAACAAAAGCTATAAAACATGATTACTACAGTAGCTTAATCATGTAAACACACAAAAACAGTAAGGGTAAATATTGGGTTGTGTCCCAACAAGCACTTTTCTTTAATGCCTTTTAGCTAGGCATGACGATTTCAATGATGCTCACATAAAAGATAAGAATTGAAACATAAAGAGAGCATCATGAAGAATATGACTATCAAATTTAAATCTAACCCACTTCCTATGCCTAGGGATTTTGTGAGCACATAATTTATAGGAAGAAGAATCAACTAGCATAGGAAGGCAAGACAAGTATAACTTCAAAACTTTAATCACATAGAGAGGAAACTTGATATTATTGCAACTTCTACAAGCATGTATTCCTCCCTCATAATTTTTTCAAGTAGCATCATGAATGGATTCAACAATATAACCATCACATAAAGCATTCTTTTCATGATCTACAAGCATATAAATTTTACTACTCTCCACATAAGCAAAATTCTTCTCATTCGGAATAGTGGGAGAAACTCGAAATAGTGGAATCATTACTAAGTAAAGTTGACACTCTTCCAAATCCACTTTAGATGATAGTATTATTCATACTCCAAAAGATATAAGTGAAGTTCATGGAGTATTCTAGGATTAATATCGAATAGAAAATATCCAAGCTCAAAATATATAAGTGAAACACACGAAACATTCTATAAAACCGTACTCAAAAGATTTAAGTGAAGCACAAAGATCATTCTATAAGATCATACTCAAAAGATATAAGTGAATCACATGAAGAATTCTATAAATCAAGGAAGGGCTATCTCATACTAGCATGGTTCTTAAAGAAAAAAAAGGAAAATCACAAGCGACACAAATCATGTGAACAAAACAAAAACCGAGGTATACCGATAATTGTTAAAGAAGAAAGATGGGATGCCAACCGGGACATCCCCAAGCTTAGATGCTTGAGTATCCTTGAAATATTTACTTGGGGTGCCTTGGGCATCCCCAAGATTGAACTCTTGCCTCTCTTTATTCTTCTCATATTGATAGCTCCTCGACCTTCGAACACTTCATCCACACAAAACTTTAACAAAAACTTTGTGAGATCCGTTAGTATAATAAAGCAAAGCACTACCTTTAGGTATTGTTGCGAACTTATTCCAATTTCATATTAGCACTTTATCTACTGTATTCCAACTTCACCATGGTTTATACCCCCGATACTACCCATAGATTCATCAAAATAAGCGATCAACACATAGAAAACAGAATCTGTCAAAAACAGGACAATCTGTAGTAATCTGGAAGTTTAGTAAACTTCTGCAACTCTAAAAAATTCTAAAAAATATGACAATTTGAACAATTTGTACAGGAGTAATGCACAAAAAGTTTCAGACCCATTTGACCTTTCAGTAAAAAATGTAAAAGCACGCACTAAAGCCAAAGTTTCTGTTTTTTTCTGCACATAGAAAACAAGCAATCTAATCATCCTAAAACCAAAGCTTGGCACATTATTTTTATAATACAATGTATGTATACAAAGTGATAATTATTTACAGAGAAACTTCCATGAAAAATTCTACATTGTTTCCGTGAGCATGAACACAAGTGCTCAAGGTCGACCCTCACTTCTTCAATGCATAACTTTCCAATCACTTCTCTTTTTGAAAAACTTTTTAGGCATAAGAGGGAAATATTTTTTTATTTTAATACTTTTATTTTTTTGTATGTTTCACCCACAACTAAACAGAAACAAAAAGGAAAAACAAAATCTACTTAATGAAGAGAGCAAACAAGCACACACAAGAATATCAACCCCACGCTATTGCTCCCCGGCAACGGCGCCAGAAAAGAGCTTGATGGTGCCCAAGTGCAGGGAATCATCGTAGCAATTCCCAATGGTGGAAGTGATAAGTATGGAGTGTCGAACCCACAAGGAGCTAAAGGTAAGATCAATATTCTCTCAAGTCCTATCTGCCATTAATACGACTCTACGTACACCGAACGTTTGCTTCCAACTAGAAACGAGAAATAAAACTATGTTCTGGGTATGAAGAGGATAACTTTGCATGATATCGGAAAGCTAAAATATAAAAGTAGGTGATGTTATCATAAAGTTAGAATATTTTACTAAATATTATAAATAGCGAGTATGGAATAAATATGGATCGGTGTGCGGAATTTCCGATCTAGGTTATTTTCTGGAGGTTTCTGTATTTATAGGAATTTTTGGTGTCGGTCTCACGTCCAAGGGGTCTCCGAGTCGTCCACAAGATAGGGGCCCACGCCCAGGGGGGTGGGCGTGCCCCCCACCCTCGTGGACAGCCCGGGACTCTTCTGGCACAACTCTTTTACTCCAGGGGCTTCTTTTGGTCCATAAAAAATCATCAAAAATTGGCACGTCAATTGGACTCTGCTTTGTATTCCTTTTCTGTAAAACTCAAAAACAAGGAAAAAACAGAAACTGGCACTGGGCTCTAGGTTAATAGGTTAGTCCCTAAAATCATATAAAATAGCATATAAATGTATATAAAACAACTAAGATGGATAATATAATAGCATGAATACTTCATAAATTATAGATACGTTGGAGACGTATCAGCATAGATTGAGAATAGGGTTTGTCACTCCGAGTGTCGGAGAGGTATCTCTAGGCCCTCTCGGTAATACACATTGTAATAAGCCTTGCAAGCAAACGACTAATGAGTTAGTCACAAGATGATGTATTACGGAACGAGTAAAGAGACTTGCCGGTGACGAGACTGAACTAGGTATGATGATACCGACGATCGAATCTCGGGCAAGTAACATACCGATGACAAAGGGAACAACATATGTTGTTGTGCGGTTTGATCGATAAAGATATTCTTAGAATTTGTAGGAACCAATATGAGCATCCAGGTTCCGCTATTGGTTATTGACCGGAGATGAGTCTCGGTCATGTCTACATAGTTCTCGAACCCGTAGGTTCCACACGCTTAACGTTCGATGACGATTGGTATTATGAGTTTATGTGTTTTGATGTATCGAAGGTTGTTCGGAGTCCCGGATGAGATCACGGACATGACGAGGAGTCTCGCAATTTTCAAGACATAACGAATGATATATTGGACGATATTATTCCGACGCCGGATGAGTTTCGGGGTCACCGGATAATTATCGGAGTGCCTGAAGGGTTATCGGAACCACCGGAGAAGTAATGGGCCTTATTGCGCTTTAGGGGAGAGAGAGGGAGACTGCCTAGAGCAGGCCGCGCGCCCCCCATGGCCTAGGCCGAATTGGACTAGGGGAAGGGGTGGCGCCCCCTCCTTCCTTCTCTTCTCTCCCTCCCTCCCTTCTTCTCCTAGTTGGACTAGGAAAAGGGGGTTCCTACTCCTAGTAGGAGTAGGATTGCCCCCCTTGGGCGTGCCCTATAGGGCCGGCCGGCCTCTCCCTTGCTCCTTTATATACGGGGCAAGGGGCACCCTAGAGCACACAAGTTGACAATTGTTTTAGCCGTGTGCGTTGCCCCCCTCCACTGTTACACACCTCGGTCATATTGTCATAGTGCTTAGGAGAAGCCCTACGTCGGTTACTTCATCAACACCATCACCATGCTGTCGTGCTGATGAAACTCTCCCTCGGCCTCAACTAGATCAAGAGTTCGAGAGACGTCACCGAGCTAAACATGTGCAGATTGCGGAGGTGCCATGCGTTCGGTGCTTGATCGGTTGGATCGTGAAGACATTCGACTACATCAACTGCGTTACTAAACGCTTCCGCTTTCGGTCTACGAGGGTATGTAGACACACTCTCCCGCTCGTTTCTATGCTTCTCCTAGATAGATCTTGCGTGTTCGTAGGAATTTTTCTGAAATACTAGGTTCCCCAACAATGGCATCATGAGCCAGGTCTATGTGTAGATGATATGCACGAGTAGAACACAATGAGTTGTGGGCGATAATAGTCATACTGCTTACCAGCATGTCATACTTTGAATCGGCGGTATTTTGAGATGAAGCGGCCCGGACCGACATTACGCGTACGCTTACGCGAGACTGGTTTCATCGTTACGAGCACTCGTTGCTTAAAGGTGACCGGCGGGTGTCTGTCTCTCTCACTTTAGTTGAATCCAGTGTGACTACGCCTGATCCTTGTGAAGGTTAAAACATCACACTTGACGAAAAATCATTGTTGTTTTGATGCGTAGGTAAGAACAGTTCTTGCTAAGCCCGTAGCAGCCATGTAAAAACTTGCAACAACAAAGTAGAGGATGTCTAACTTGTTTTTGTAGGGCATGTTGTGATGTGATATGGTCAAGACGTGATGAGTTACACATTGTTGTATGAGATGATCATGTTTTGTAAATTATCGGCAACCGGCAGAAGCCTTATGGTTGTCTCTTTATTGTATGAATTGTGAAAGCCATGTAATTGCTTTACTTTATCACTATGAGTTAGCGATAGTAGTAGTAGCACTAGTTGGCGAGACGACCACGACGCTACGATGAAGATCATGGTGTCAAGTCGGTGATGATGGAGATCATGATGATGCTTTGGAGATGGATATCAAAAGCACTAGAAGACGATGGCCATATCATGTCACATATTTTGATTGCATGTGATGTTTATCTTATTATGCTTATTATTTTGCTTAGTATGACGGTAGCTTTAAGATGATCCCTTCCAAAATTTCAAGGTACAAGTGTTCTCCTTGAGTATGTACCGTTGCGAAAGTTCGTCGTGCCGAGACACCACGTGATGATCGGGTGTGATAAGCTCTACGTTCAAATACAATGGGTGTAAGACAATTTTGCACATGCAGAATACTCGGGTTAAACTTGACGAGCCTAGCATGTACAGACATGGCCTCGGAACACTGGAGACCGAAAGGTCAAGCGTGAATCATATAGTAGATATGATCAACATAAGATGTTCACCATTGAAAACTACTCCATCTCACGTGACGATCGAACATGGTTTAGTTGATTTGGATCACGTGATCATTTAGATGACTAGAGGGATGTCTATCTAAGTGGGAGTTCTTTAGTAATATGATTAATTGAACTTTAATTTATCATGAACTTAGTCCTGATAGTTTTTCCATATCTATGTTGTTGTAGATCAATGGCCCGTGCTACCGTTCCCTTGAATTTTAATGCATTCCTAGAGAAAGCTAAGTTGAAAGATGATGGTAGCAACTACACGGACTGGGTCTATCACTTGAGGATTATCCTCATTGCCGCACAGAAGAATTATGTCCTTGAAGCACCACTAGGTGACAGGCCTGCTGCAGGAGCAACTCCGGACGTTATGAATGTCTGGCAAGCTCGTTCTGATGACTACTCGATAGTTTAGTGTGCCATGCTTTACGGCTTAGAATCGGGACTTCAAAGACGTTTTGAACGTCATGGAGCATATGAGATGTTCCAAGAGTTGAAGTTAATATTTCAAGCAAATGCCCGAATTGAGAGATATGAAGTCTCCAATAAGTTCTATAGCTCCAAGATGGAGGAGGACAGTTCTATCAGTGAACACTTACTCAGAATGTCTGGGTACTACAATCACATGACTCAACTTGGTTGCAAAGTTAATGAAGATAGTGTTATTGATAGAATTGTTCAATCAATACCACGAAGCAATAAAGGCTTCGTGATGAACTATAATATGCAAGGGATCCAGAAGACAATTCCCGAGCTCTTCGCTATGCTCAGAGCTGCGAAGGTAGAAACTAAAAAGGAGCATCAAGTGTTGATGGTTAACAAGACCACTAGTTTGAAGAAAAAGGGCAAGGGAAAGAAGGGGAACTTTAAGAAGAATGGCAAGCCAGTTGCTAATCCCGCGAAGAAACCCAAGTCTGGAGCCAAGCCTGAAACTGAGTGCTTCTACTGCAAACGTACTGGACACTGGAAGCGGAACTGCTCCAAGTATTTAGCGGATAAGAAGGATAGAAAAGTGAACAAAGGTATATTTGATATACATGTTATTGATGTGTACCTAACTAATGCTTGTAGTAGTACCTAGGTATTTGATACTGGTTCGGTTGCTAATATTTGTAACTCGAAACAGGGGCTACGGATTGAACAAAAAATAGCTAAGGACGAGGTAATGATGTGCGTGGGAAATGGTTCCAAAGTCATGTGATCGCCGTCGGCACACTACCTCTACATCTACCTTCGGGGTTAGTTTTAGACCTAAATAATTGTTATTTGGTGCCAACGTTGAGCATGAACATTATATCTGGATCTTGTTTGTTGCGAGACGGTTATTCATTTAAATCAGAGAATAATGGTTGTTTTATTTATATGAGTAATATCTTTCATGGTCATGCACCCTGGATGAATGGTCTATTTTTTTGGATCTCGATCGTGTGATACAAATATTCATAATATTGAAGCCAAAAGATGCAAAGTTGATAATGATAGTGCAACTTATTTGTGGCACTGCCGTTTAGGTCATATTGGCGTAAAGAGCATGAAGAAACTCCATGCTGATGGACTTTTGGAATCACTTGATTATGAATCACATGGTGCTTGCGAACCATGCCTCATGGGCAAGATGACTAAAACTCTGTTCTCCAGAACAATGGAGCGAGCAACTGACTTATTGGAAATCATACATACTGATGTGTGCTGACCAATGACTATTGAGGCTCGTGGCGGGTATCGTTATTTTCTGACCTTCACAGATGATTTAAGCAGATATGTGTATATCTACTTGATGAAACACAAGTCTGAAACATTTGAAAAGTTCAAATAGTTTCAGAGTGAAGTAGAGAATCATCGTAACAAGAAAATAAAGTTTCTACGATCTGATCGTGGGGGTGAATATTTGAGTTATCAGTTTGGTCTTCATTTGAAATAATGTGAAATAGTTTCACAACTCACGCCACCTGGAACACCATAGCGTAATGGTGTGTCCAAACGTCATAACCATACTTTATTAGATATTGTGCGATCTATGATGTCTCTTACCGATTTACCACTATCGTTTCGGGGTTATGCTTTAGAGACAGCTGCATTCACATTAAATAGGGCACCATCTAAATCCGTTGAGACGACGCCATATGAACTGTGGTTTGGCAAGAAACCCAAGTTGTCATTTCTTAACGTTACTGTCTACAAAGCTCGACTTGTTGCGAAAGGTTTTCTACAAGTTCAAGGAGTTGACTACGATGAGACTTTCTCACCCGTAGCGATGCTTAAGTCTGTCCGAATCATGTTAGCAATCGCCGCATTTTATTACTATGAAATCTGGCAAATGGATGTCAAAAATGCATTCCTTAACAAATATCTCAAAGAAGAGTTGTATATGATGCAACCAGAAGGTTTTGTCGGTCCAAAAGGTGCTAACAAAGTGTGCAAGCTCCAGCGATCCATCTATGGACTGGTGCAAGCATCTCGGAGTTGGAATATACGCTTTGATGAGGTGATCAAAGCATATGGTTTTATACAGACTTTTGGAGAAGCCTGTATTTACAAGAAAGTGAGTGGGAGCTCTATAGCATTTCTGATATTATATGTGGATGACATATTGTTCATTGGAAATGATATAAAATTTCTGGATGGCGTAAAAAGGATACTTGAATTAGAATTTTTCAATGAAAGACCTCGGTGAAGCTGCTTATATATTTGGCATCAAGATCTATAGAGATAGACGAAGACACTTAATTGGACTTTCACAAAGCACATACCTTGATAAAGTTTTGAAGAAGTTCAAAATGGATCAGTCAAAGAAATGGTTCTTGCATGTGTTACAAGGTGTGAAGTTGAGTAAGACTCAATGCCCGACCACTACAGAAGATAGAGAGAAAATTAAAGTCATTCCCTATGCCTCAGCCATATGATCTATCATGTATGCCATGCTGTGTACCAGACCTGATGTGTGCCTTGCTATAAGTTTAGCAGGGAGGTACCAAAGTAATTCAGGAGTGGATCAATTGACAGCGGTCAAGAACATCCTAAAGTACCTGAAAAGGGCAAAGGATATGTTTCTCATTTATGGAGGTGACAAAGAGCTCGTCGTAAAAGGTTACATCGATTTAAGCTTTGACACTGATCCGGATGACTCTAAGTCACAAACCAGATATGTATTTTTGTTGAACGATGGAGCTGTCAGTTGGTGCAGTTCCAAGCAGAGCGTCGTGGCGGGATCTATGTGTGAAGCGGAGTACATAGCTGCTTTGGAAGTAGCAAATGAAGGAGTCTGGATGAAGGAGTTCATATCCGATCAAGGTGTAATACCTAGTGCATCGGGTCCAATGAAAATCTTTTGTGATAACACTGGAGCAATAGCCTTGGTGAAGGAATCCATGTTTCACAAGAGAACCAAGCACATCAAGAGACGCTTCAATTTCATCTGCAATCAAGTCAAGGAGGGAGACATAGAAATTTGCAAGATACATACGAATCTGAATGTTGTAGACCCATTGACTAAGCCTCTTCCACGAGCAAAACATGATCATCACCAAGACTCCATGGGTGTAAGAATCATTACTATGTAATCTAGATTATTGACTCTAGTGCAAGTGGGAGACCGAAGTAAATATGCCCTAGAGGCAATAATAAAGTTTTCATTTCTATTTCCTTATATATCATGATAAATGTCTTTTATTCATGACAAAATTGTATTAACTGGAAACTTGATACATATGTGAATACATAGACAAAACAGAGTGTCCCTAGCATGCCTCTACTAGACTAGCTCGTTAATCAAAGATGGTTATGTTTCCTAACCATAGACATGAGTTATCATTTGATCAACGGGATCACATCATTAGGAGAATGATGTGATCACTACAAAAAAAAGACACATCCATGACATTTTGGGCCGAACCAAAAAAAAATTCTGTCATACTTATGACACTTCTATGACAATAATTGTGACAAAACACGGTATCATCATAGATGTGGTGGGGTCCTACTTCTATGACAAAAAATCATGACAGAAAATGGGCTTTTCGTCCTGGGCGGGCCGAAGACGCAGTTGCATGACATTCTTTGGGTCGTCCATGACGGAAAAAACCGTGGTAGAAGCGAGGGCGAGGAAAATATCGGGGTGTTCCTGGTTACGGTGGGTGGTCGGGGCTGAGCGATGCGTGTTTCTCTCGTACACGCAAGCGCGTGGGTGTGAGGCGTTGGGCTCTAACTGAACCTGAGCGAGGTGTTGGGCTCTAACTGAACCTGAGCGATTGCACTACAGGCTACGTGTTACTGAACCCGAGCGAGCGATCGATGGCTGTTAACTGAACCCGATCGAGCGATTCCTTCGCTACTGCTGCTAACTGAAGCCGATCGATGCAGCCTCTGCAAGAACAGTGAGCGTTACTGGAGGGGTTTGGATGAACAGTTCCTGGTGGGGGTGGATGAACAGGACCCCGTGGTGTTAAACAGGACCCCGATCGATCGAGCCGGTTGGGGCTGCATGAACAGGACCCCGTGGAGGGCTGGATGAACAGGACCACCACGTGGAGGGCTGGATGAACAGTAGACGGTGGAGGACTGGATGAACAGTAGCCCGTGGAGGGGTGGTTGAACAGGAGCCCATGGAGAGGGCTGGTTGAATAGTAGCCGGTGGAGTAGCGCGCGGTGCAGGCTGAACAGTCGCAGGTGGAGGCAGGAGGAGGTCGACGGTGGATGAACAGTAGCCCGTGGAGGCTAGAGGGGGTCGACGGTGGAGATGAACAGTATCCCCATGGAGTCCTGTTTTGCGGTACGCCACACCCCTCCCGATGAACATGCCCCCCGTTTCGATCGTAGCGCTCCAACACAAGTCTGTTTCCTCCGTTTTGCGGTACGCCACACCCCGCCCAATGAACAGGACCCCTGTTTCGAACGTAGCGCTCCAACACAAGTCCGTTTCCTCCGTTTTGCTGTACGCCACATCCCTCCCGATCAACAGGACCCCCGTTTCGACCGTAGGATGTCCGTTTCCTCCGTTTTGCGGTATGCCAGACCCCTCCCGATGAACAGGATCCCGTTTCGACCATGGCCGGTCGAACACAAGGCTGATTCTTCCGTTCTGTGGTACGCCAGGCCTCGTTTCCATCGGCTGTTCCGTCCAAGCCAGTTGGCTCCCACGCGTTCCGTTGCCTCCCGATGAACACGACACATTCCGTTGCCTCCCCATGAACACGACGACGACGCAGTTTCTCCGTTCCGACCCAGCCATGTACACGAGCCTTGGCCGTACGTATGCGCGAGTAGGCGTTCGAGACCCTGCCCGTATGTACGTACGTGGCCGTATTTTCTTTCTTGCACACTGGCGGCTGTACGTACGTGTACATGCTACGTGCGCGCCTCTGCTATGACATGTGCGCGCCCCTACATTGACCAGTATGTACGTACATGTTCGCGGCCAGAATAACAACGCTACGTACGCTTCGACCAGGTGGGTCCCGACTGTCAGGCATTTCCTTGCGTGCGAAGATGTAGCTGGTGGGTCCCAGCAGTCAGGGGCGCGAATCATTTCTTTTGTTGCCTGGACGCACTTCCTTGCATGTAAAGATGTAGCTGGTGGGTCCCAGCAGCAGGGGGAAACGTTTTTTTCGCAAAATACAGTGGCCCGTCCGGTGGGTCCCCGATGTCAGGTGGATGAATAATTATTTTGCGCGTAATAAGGAGGCACTTCGTTGCTGCGGCCGTGGACCTAGCTGTCAGCCTCTCCACGTACAGTACTCTTCCGATGGAAGTCGTTCCTTGACCACGTTGACCACGCCGCGCCGAGAGCACCAGGGCGGTGGATGACGGTGAGGCCTAGAAAGGGGATGACGTGGAGCCGGGGAAGACGCGGCAGTGGAAGCCCGCGCGGAGAGGAGTACGAGGGTTCACTGGTTCGGCTGCGGTGTGAGGCTGCCGTCGCTGCAGGGCTGGCCAGCGGTGGGAATAGTAGGGGGCGGTGAGGCCTCCACGACAGCACAACCGGCCCTGCGAGGCAGGAGCATGCGACACGATCGGCGATGCTTTGGGCGGCTGGAGCAAGAAGACCAGAGGTTGAAGAAGCACTACGACCGTTGGATGGACATCGTACAGTCAATGGAGCTAGAATCGTTCATATTGACTAAGTTGACAAAGCACTCTGTCCCCGTCAACTTAGTAGGCCCACAAGTCAGCCACCCACCAAGGTGGGTCCCAACTAGCAGGGGGAGTATTCATTTTTTTCCTTAATAAGGCGGCACTTCCGGTGGGCCCGAGCTGACAGCAGGGGGAATGTTTTTTGCAAAATACGATGGCCCGTCCAGTGGTCCTAGCAGTCAGGGGGGAAACATGTTTTTCGCAAAATACGGTGGCCCGTCCGGTGGGTCGCTGCTGTCAGGTGGAGGAATAATTATTTTCCGCGTAATAAGGAGGCACTTCCTTGCGGCTGCCGTGGACCCAGCTATCAGCCTCTCCACGTACAGTACTCTTCCGATGGAAGTCGTTCCCTGACCACGTTGACCACGCCACGCCGAGAGCACCAGGGCGGTGGACGACGGCGAGGCCTAGGAAGGGGACGACGCGGAGCCGGGGACGACGCGACAGTGGATGCCCACACGTAGAGGAGTATGAGGGTTCACTGGTTCGCTGCGGTGTGAGGCTGCCGTCGCCGCAGAATAACAGGGGGTGTGGGTGAGTAGAGGGATGGCCTGGCCAGCGGTAGGAGTAGTAGGGGGCGGTGAGGCCTCCGCCACATCATAGCCGGCCATGGGAGGCAGGAGCATGAGGCACGACCGACGCTGGTTTGGGCTGCTGGAGCAAGAAGATCAGAGGTTGAAGAAGCACTACGGCCGTTGGATGGACATTGTACGGTCATTGGAGCTAGAATCGTGCATATTGACTAAGTTGACAAATCCCTCCATCCCCGTCAACTTAGTAGGCCCACAAGTCAGCCTGCCACTATGCTGGGTCCCAGCTAGCAGGGGGAGTATTCTTTTTTGTGCGTAATAAGGAAGCACTTCCTTGCGTGCGAAGATATAGCTGGTGGGTCCAAGCTGTCAACGGCGGTAACGTTTTTTCCGCAAAATACAGTGGCCCTTTCGGTGGGTCCCACATGTCAGGTGGAGGAATCATTATTTTGCGCGTAATAAGGAGGCATTTCCTTGCATGCGGCTGTGGACCGAGCTGTCAGCCTTTCCACGTACACTCCACTTGAGATGCATGTCGATCGTTGACCACGTTGACCAGGCCGCGCCGAGAGCACCAGGGCGGTGGACGACGGCGAGGCCTAGGAAGGGAACGACATGGAGGCAGGGAAGACTCGGCAGTTGTTTCCCACGCGGAGGGGAGTATGACTGTACGAGGGTTCACTGGTTTGTCTGCCGTCGCCGGAGAATAACAGCAGGCGTGGGTGAGGAGAGGGATGGCAAGGCCAGCAAAGGGAGTATGGTGGGGCGGTGAGGCCTGCGCGGCAGCACAGCCGGCCACGGGAAGGAGGGAGCAGGCAGTCCCGCCGGCGCTTGTTTGAGCGGTTGGAGCAGGAAGAGCAGAGATTGAAGAAGCATGACGGCCGTTGGATGGATATCCAACAGTCACTGCTTGTGCGTCAACCTTTTTTTAGGAAAGCCTCAAATCTGTGGAAAACAACATACAACCCATCTGCCATTATTTCTAATAATTTACAGCCCATTTGCTAATTCTTAAGGGTTTTTTGGAGCCCATATTCTTTTTGTTAGCATTACAACCCATATTTTGGCCATGGTTAAAAAATTATACGAAATTTTGCATATTTCGGTGCAGTCCGAAATGTTTTAATCCTGAAATTTCGAGTCACATTCAAACTGATTTTAAAAATAAATGTATATCAATATAAAATCCAACAAAATGTCCACGCATAAAAATCAATGCAATTTAAAATCTCGAAATGAAAAAAAGAAATTTGAAACTAATTGCCGGTTTGATGTGTTTTAAAAATGTACAACCGATTTCTCATTACTGATAGGCCATTTTCTCGGCCAGCCTAATGAAGCTCTCCTCGTCTTGAAAGATTTGCAGCCCAACAGGCCTGACAAACGACTTACTTGGCAAATCACAAAAAACTGGGTTGTGGCCGTGGACCCAGCTGTCAGCCTCTCCACGTACAGTACTCTTCCGATGGAAGTCGGTCGTTGACCACATTGACCACGTCGCGCCGAGTGCACCAAGGCGGTGGATGACGGCGAGGCCTACGAAGGGGACGACGCAGAGCCGGGGAAGACGCGGCAGTGGATGCCCACGCGGAGAGGAGTACGAGGGTTCACTAGTTCGGCTGCGGTGTGAGGCTGCTGTCGCCGCAGAATAACAGGGGGTGTCGATGAGTGGAGGGATGGCCTGGCCAGCGGTGGGAGTAGTATGGGGGCGGTGAGGCCTCCGTGGCAGCACAGCCGGCCACGGGAGGCAGGAGCAAGCGGCACGACCGGTGCTGCTTTGGGCGGCTGGAGCAAGAAGACCAGAGGTTGAAGAAGCACTAAGGCTGTTTGATGGACATCGTACGGTCACTCGAGCTAGAATCGTTCATATTGACTAAGTTGACAAAGCCCTCCATCGCCGTCAACTTAGTAGGCCCACAAGTCAGCCTCCCACCATGGTGGGTCCCAGCTGGCAGGGGGTATTCATTTTTTTGTGCGGAATAAGGAGGCACTTCCTTGCGTGCGAAGATATAGTTGGTGGGTCCGACCTGTCAGCGGAGGGAATGTTTTTTCGCAAAATACAGAGGCCCTTCCGACGGGTCCCATATGTCAGGTGGGGGAATCATTATTTTGCGCGTAATAAGGAGGCATTTCCTTGTGTGCAGCCGTGGACCCAGTTGTCAGCCTCTCCACGTACAGTCCACTTCCGATGGATGTCGTTCGTTGACCACGTTGACCATGCCGCGCCGAGAGCACCAGGGCGGTGGACGACGGCGAGGCCTACAAAGGGAATGACATGGAGCCAAGGAAGACACGTCAGTGGCTGCCCACGCGGTGGAGAGTACGAGGGTTGACTGGTTCGGCTGCCATCGCCGGAAAATAACAGGAGGTGTGGGTGAGCAGAGGGATAGACAAGCTAGGAATGCGAGTATATGATGGGGCCGTGAGGCCTGCCCGACAGCACAGCGGGCCACGGGAGGCGGGAGCAGGCGGTTCCGACGGCGCTGGTTTGGGCGGCTGGGGCAGGAAGATCAGAGACTGAAGAAGCACGATTGCCGTTAGATTGACATCTAACGGTCTGACGCTGGTAGAGTCGATTGTTGACTAAGTTTCGTTTTTGATAAACCTTGTGTACGTATGAACTTAGTAGGCCCACAAGTCAGCCTCCAAATCTGTGGCAGATGACATAGAGCCCATTTGCTATTTTTTAACAATTTGTAGCCCATTTGCTAATTCTTAAGTAATTTATTACAGCCCATTTTCTACCCAGGACCACGGTCAAAAAGTTTAACCTTATTTTGCATATTTCAGTGGAGTCCGAACTTTTGTAATCCCGAAATGATAAACATTTTTTAAGAACTTATTGATTTGCCAAAAAAATCGTTTTGTTTTTGTAAGCAAATAAGACGTGGGACAATTGAGTTGGTTTAAGGGAAAACCAGTGGTAAAAAAATCAGCACTAGGAGGGAAAACAACAACAAAAATAAGGATGTAAAGATGAAAAGTGAATTTTATGTATTTTCAATATAATGATACGTGTATATGAACTAGTAAAACTATAGGTAGAGATTAGAAAACGGATGTAGGACATGCGTTTCAAGAGGAAAGTAGAACTGGGCTGTGTGTTTGATTCAGTAAAAAAAAGTGCCTGCGGATGTGGTAAGACAAAATATAACTAAGGCTGGCGGGCTAGAGACCAGTAGATACCTGCTGGATCTTTGTGCCCCGTTGTCGTCATAGGCTAGGCCTGTTAAAAACAAAACCAAGCATGAGCAGTCTATAGCCCAGTTGAAACTTGCTCGACCTGAAAAAACAATATATGTGCTCAATAAACGAGAGAATTCTGTAAGTACAGACTGATAACTAGGATGCATCAGGGATATTGTTTTTTCATCGTGATAATAAGAGCATGCACTTGTTTCGAAAAATTTGGAGAACTAGGAATTCGAACGGCAGGTGCTTATGCTACCCATCAAATAAAAATCAGGTGCCTAAAAATTCGTTTCGAAACAAATGATTCAGCTTTATATCCACGCCGACCCTCGGCATGATGGTTGGAAGCAAATGCCATGTTCATACCAAAAGATCTTTAACAACAATACCAACTTGCGAACGACAAGGTAGTACAAGTACCAATACCAAACTAACTTATAATCTTTTTACTCCTGGCCCTAGTGTTCGTCTGGTAGAAAATCTTGCAGAGGACCAGCTCCCGCTCCTTCTCTTGCTCCAGGTCCCCAAGGTGGTACTGGTGCATCACCCAGTTGGTCCTCTGCTGGTCGAAGTTCTTGTTGGTGTGCAGCACCAGAACCTTTTTGCTGCCCGTCTGCCGGCCGTTGACCATCACCGGCAAGGTATTGCCGGTGTTGTGCCACATCGCGTGCATGCCGCACTCCGACTGTATCTTGCCACGCGTCCACGTGCCCCTTTTGAACGCACTGGAATTGTGCTGGAAGAAATGCTTGCTTAGGCCACTCAGTGTGATACCTGCAGTATTGTCGAATACAGGTTTTAGTGTATGTAGTTGGCATTTTCATAACATCTTTGGCATGTTGCAGTCACTTGTTTCACTTTTTATTAACTGTTAAATTGTAATTGCTTCACCAGGTCTGCGTCTAGAAAGAAAAATAGAGCTATAAACAGAGGAATATGTTTGTGCAAGTAGACGGCCAATCGGTCTCTTACCTGGAAGTTTCTCAGGATGGGTGTAGCATATGCCGTGCTCGCTATCGATGGTTGGTATGAACAAATTGATGAGACGGTGAGATCTCGCACTGTCAGCACTCACTTTGGCCTCAAGGTGCTCGATCAGCTCCTGATCCGTGGGATCGAACTTGACACGAGCCGACAGCACCGACCAATCCTTCTTCAACTTGCATGGGTTAATTCCAGTTATATGGTACTCAATGTATGATCAATCGACTGTTTTAAGTGAATGATGAAAGATTTCGACAGATAAGTGGTACTCCAAATCTGATGTCCAGAATGTCCGAACACGCCGCCGGGATTCTTGTGTCACCTCACGCGCAGCGTGTTGTCACGTCAATTCAATGTGTGGACATGATGAATAATTTGACCGACATATACTAGTACTGCTACTGTACTACTTACCAGTCGTATTTAGTGTCACATTTTAACCATAGGTTTAACTAACAAGTACGCAATATATATACAATATATATATATATATATATATATATATATATATATATATATATATATATATCTTCATCATCATTATCAGTACATCCTGCGCAGGTGAGTTAAGATGCACTTGATCCCAGAAAGGTATCTATCCTTCAAACCAGAGGAGTGCTTCAAACTAATAGCAGTACATAATATCCAACAAAAGAGGGTCGTGCTACAGCAGCAGAATACATGGCCCAGTCTACATATCAGTACGAATCAAATTGTGCATATTTGCTGTTGGCATGAACCACATCGCCGCATGTCGGGTTTGCAAAAGCCATCCATCGCATGGAAGCTTGATGCCTTTCATAGTGAAGATTATCTGGCAACAAGCTGTGTCGACGAATATCTGGATATGGTGATTCATGAAACCCATGGTATGATGTGTAAACACAGTCCCCCCCTGGCGAATGGAAGTTGCATAGCACGGTAATCATCGCCGGTGAAATGATCGATGATTGGTTGGATGATCGGATAATTGAGCCCGAGGAACATGGAGTGCTTGCCGAGGTTGTAAACCCGCCTCCAGTTGAGTACGCTTGGCCCAACGGAGCTGGGATATTTCTCGAACACGAAGCAGCCATAGCCATCAATGTCACGAACGCCCCAGGAATTGTACTGTATCCGGTTTGATGAAATGGTTTGGTCAATGTGGTACGTGCAAATGAGCATCAAATGACCACCGTCAGCTGAACGAGCGATAAACCACCACCCATCGGCTGGTATGATTCTAGGTCCTGGAATCATGAAGGCCAGAGCATTTGTGTCTGCTCCAACAATTCAAATTGGAGACCAAAAGGACAAAAATAAACAATCATGTTCAGAGTATGTGTGGAATTAAGATTATTATAACAGTGACACATATCATAGACAGAGAATTGCAATGCCGTGGTCATAATCATACCCCAAGTTAAAAAATAAGCCAATGGCTTTCATATTCTAGCAATATATCATGGTTCAAACATCATGTAACAATGAGAGGAAAGCAGATATGACATGGCCTACTCATATTCTACCATAGCACTTACTACAGTTATCATATCAACTCTAAGAAATAACATGCATTGTTATGTAAACCTTGGAAATGAGAGTAACATATAGCAATCATGAGGTTATACTCATAATATCTATTCTAACAATCATTAGATACCAATTGTTCTCATATCAACTCTAACAATAACATGTGTGGTCATAGAAATCTAGGAAATGAGAGGAACATATAGCAATGATGTGGTTATAGACATACTATATATTCTAAATTTGTAACAATGAACATGCAGTCGTATTAAGGTAAAGATGAGATGAGATAGAACAATTACACGACGATAGATTCCACCAGTATAGGCAGCCAATCTATGCGTCGACCGCATAAACGATGCCATCGTGCACTATAGCATCAGACAGAAGTGTTAGGTAAAGAGGATCGACGATGAGCCATAGCCATGTATGGCGACCGGATTCCAGATAGACTACTCCCATGTTGAACACGACAATGAGCTTGTAATACATGTAGTCTTCTGATGGTGTGGGCACTTTGCAGATTACAACCTTCAACAAACAGAGGTTGAGCCAAAAGCTCGACGCGTCTCGTGCGTAGTAGGCAGGAGTGTCTGGCGGGCCGCGAGGCTCGACGGTGGCCGTATCCAAAGATGGAAGGGTGATCTCTCGCTGGGTGTAGATATCCACGAGATGCCACGGACTACCGGATTGGTGGATGAGGACGATCCAGTTGTCATTCATGCCTTCCCAGTAGTGGCCGCGCATGAAGGATAGGTGGACGGGTAGTGGTAGCATGTCGAGGGGCACCACGGCAACCTCTGTAGGATCGTCAAGTCGGTGTCTGGGCCACCTACGAGGATCGAGCATCAGCAAGCAGGGTGTATTGAAAAGAGCCGGCCGGTTGCAGACGAGTAGACGGTACAAAGACACCGAGCATGCGGCCAGACGGATGGTGCTGAGTAGGTCCATACGATTACAAATTTGCTCCTAGAGAACATTGGGGAGGGAATTCCAATCATGGCTCTGCGTGTCAGTCGGTTCTGCCATTGGGGTTTTCGGTGCCTGCGAGCCAGCGGGGAAGTGAATTTGGGCGGGTGAGCGAAGAAGCTTCTCCTCGTGTGGACGAGCAGTGAGCGGGGGGATATGGTACGCGCGAGCTACCAAGGAAGATAGCGCGGGCGGGCGAGCAGAGAGCGGGGGGGAATGGTGTGCGGCCAACGATGGGGAAGAGAGGAGGAAGAAGAAGAGAGGAGGAAGAAGAGTGGAAGACGAGGAAGAAAGTGCATTAAATCTCAATTCTACTACTACTACGAGGATATACCGTCCTTCGGAGTGTAAATAGTTACACCGGTGACATATGTGTCTACCACAAGAGGGCCCATATGTCAGTTAAGGGAGGACATAAGTGTGCTCTACTAGCAAACATGATGACAGTACTGGGTAAGGCCGATTTAGTAACACCAACACACTGGTTCAGCTTATTAATTAAGTGTCCCATCTGCTGTAGCGTGTATTGTCACTTCACTGCGAAGACTAGTTGAATAGTTCTCTCTAACCGAGATGGGGAATAATGGATCACGAAGACTTCCTTTCTACATTATCCCTATGCCTCTACGCTCACTTCACTCATTTTGCTCCGTACGTAGTCACTTGTTGAAATCTCTAGAAAGACAAATACTCCGTATTTGGGAACAGAGGGAGGATTTTACTCCATATTTGGGAACAGAGGGAGGATTTTACTCCGTATTTGGGAACAGAGGGAGTATCACCATATGGAGGGAACAAAGGAAGCTTGAAATATGAACATGTCAATGGGAGGGAGTAAGCCCCATGCATGCATGCATGCATGCAACATGCAACACTCACACGTACACATGAACGCACGCAACACCCACGCACCCATGTGGGACACAACACACAACACAGCACACACGCTCACGCTCAAGTGCTCAACCTGTTGGGGAACGTAGCATAATTCAAAATTTTCTACGTCTTCACCAAGATCCAACTATGGAGACATCTAGCAACGAGCAACTAAGAGTGCATCTACATACCGTTATGAAGATTGCATGCGGAAGCTTTCAACGAAGCAAGGATGAAGTAGTCGTACTCTTCACGTTCTTCGTCCCCGATGATCTAGCGCCGAACGGACGACACCTCCGCGTTCAACACACGTACGGTGCAGCAACGTCACCTCCTTCTTGATCCAGCAAGGGGGGAGGAGAAGTCGTCAGAGATCCGGCAGCACGACGGCGTGATGACGGATGCAGTGGAGATCTCAGCAGGGCTTCAACGGGCGCCCTGCGTTGGGAGTATGGAGGTGTGACGGGAGGGGGAGAGGTGCCAGGGCTTGGGTGCGGCTGCCCTCTCCCCCCCCCACATATATATAGGTGGCCAGGGGGGCGCCAGGACCCCCTGCAGATCCAATCTGCAAGGGGGCGGCGGCCAGGGGGGGTTCCTTGCCCCCCAAGGCAAGTGGAGCCCCCTTCCCCCTTAGGGTTTTAACCCTAGGCGCATGGGGAGGTGGGCCCCCTTGTGGTGCGCCAGCCCTGAGGGCTGGACACTTCCCCTTGCGGCCTAGGGGCCCCACCGGGATGGGTGGCCCCACCCGGTGGACCCCCGGGGCCCCTCCGGTGGTCTCGGGACGCTCCCGGTGACCCCCGGAGATCACCCGTTGGCCGAAACTGGACTTCCTATATATCAATCTTTACCTCCGGACCATTCCGGAACTCCTCGTGACGTCCGGGATCTCATCCGGGACTCCGAACAACTTTCGGGTTTCCACGTGCATTTATCTCTACGACCCTAGCGTTACCGAACCTTAAGTGTGTAGACCCTACGGGTTCGGGAGACACGTAGACATGACCGAGACTACTCTCCGGTCAATAACCAACAGTGGGATCTGGATACCCATGTTGGTTCCCACGTGTTCCTCGATGATCTTCATCGGATGAACCACTGTGTCAAGGATTCACTCAATCCCGTATGTTATTCCCTTTGTCCATCGGTATGGTACTTGCCCGAGATTCGATCGTCGGTATCCCCGATACCTTGTTCAATCTCGTTATGGCAAGTCTCTTTACTCGATCCGTAATCCATCATCCCGTGACCAACTACTTAGTCACATTGAGCTCATTATCATGATGTATTACCGAGTGGGCCCAGAGGTACCTCTCCGTCATATGGAGTGACAACATCCCAGTCTCGGTTCGTACCAACTCAACAGACACTTTCGGAGATACCCGATGCGTACCTTTATAGCCACCCAGTTACGTTGTGACGGTTGGCACACCCAAAGTAATCCTACGGTATCCGGGAGTTGTACAACCTCATGGTCTAAGGAATAATTACTTGACACCGAAAAGCTTATGCATTACGAACTATACGATCTCGTGTTATGCTCAAGTTTGGGTCTTGTCCATCACATCATTCTCCTAATGATGTGATCCCGTTATCACTGACATCCTATGTCCATGGTCAGGAAACCGTGACCATCTGTTGATCAACAAGCTGGCTACTAGAGGCCTACCAGGGACTCATTATGATATATGTATTCACACATGTATCGCTGTTTCCGTACAATACAATTCAAGCATGAATAATAGACAATTATCATGAACAAGGAGATATAATAATAATGCTTTTATTATTGCCTCTAGGGCATATCTCCAACAGTCTCCCACTTGCACTAGAGTCAATAATCTAGTTACATTGTGATGAATCGAACACCCATAGAGTTCTGGTGTTGATCATGTTTTGCTCGTGAAAGAGGTTTAGTCAACGGGTCTGCGACATTCAGATCCGTATGCACTTTACAAATATCTATGTCTCCATCCTGAACATAATTCCGGATGGAGTTGAAACGGCGCTTGATGTGCTTGGTCTTCTTGTGAAACCTGGGCTCCTTGGTAATAGCAATAGCACCAGTGTTGTCACAGAAGAGAGTCATCGGGCTTGATGCGCTTGGAATGACTCCTAAGTCGGTGATGAACTCCTTCATCCAGACTCCTTCCTGCGCTGCTTCAGAAGCAGCTATGTACTCCGCTTCACATGTTGATGCTGCCACCACGCTTTGCTTGCAACTGCACCAGCTGACTGCCCCTCCATTCAAAATATACACGTATCCGGTTTGTGACTTAGAGTCATCCAGATCTGTGTCGAAGCTAGCATCGACGTAACCCTTTACGACGAGCTCTTCGTCACCTCCATAAACGAGAAACATATCCTTTGTCCTTTTCAGGTACTTCAGGATGTTCTTGACCGCTGTCCAGTGTTCCGTACCGGGATCACTTTGGTACCTCCCTACCAAACTTATGGCAAGGTTCACATTAGGTCTGGTACACAGCATGGCATACATGATAGAACCTATTGCCGAGGCATAGGGAATGACACTCATCTTTTCTCTATCTTCTGCCGTGGTCGGCGACTGAGCTTTGCTCAATCTCATACCTTGCAAAACAGGCAAGAATCCTTTCTTTGACTGATCCATATTGAACTTCTTCAATATTTTGTCAAGGTATGTACTTTGTGAAAGACCAATGAGGCGTCTCGATCTATCTCTATAGATTTTGATGCCTAATATGTAAGCAGCTTCTCCAAGGTCCTTCATTGAAAAACTTTTATTCAAGTAGGCCTTTACATTTTCCAAGAATTCTATATCATTTCCCATCAGCAATATGTCATCCACATATAATATGAGAAATGCTACAGAGCTCCCACTCACTTTCTTGTAAATACAGGCTTCTCCATAAGTCTGTATAAATCCAAACGCTTTGATCACCTCATCAAAGCGAATATTCCAACTCCGAGATGCTTGCACCAGCCCGTAAATCGAGCGCTGGAGCTTGCATACCTTGTTAGCTTTCTCTGGATCGACAAAACCTTCCGGTTGCATCATATACAACTCTTCCTTGAGGAAGCCATTAAGGAATGCTGTTTTGATGTCCATTTGCCATATCTCATAATCATAGAATGCGGCAATAGCTAACATGATTCTGACTGACTTTAGCATCGCTACGGGAGAGAAAGTATCGTCGTAGTCAATCCCTTGAACTTGTCGATAACCCTTAGCGACAAGCCGAGCCTTATAGATGGTCACATTACCATCCGCGTCTGTCTTCTTCTTAAATATCCATTTGTTTTCTATGGCGTGCCTGTCATCAGGCAAGTCCACCAAAGTCCATACTTTGTTTTCATACATGGATTCTATCTCGGATTTCATGGCTCCAAGCCATTTATTGGAATCTGGGCCCGCCATCGCTTCTTCATAGTTCGAAGGTTCACCGTTGTCCAACAACATGATTTCTAGGACAGGGCTGCCGTACCACTCTGGTGCGGAACGTGCCCTTGTGGACCTTCGAAGTTCAGTAGTAACTTGATCTGTTTCTTCATGATCATTATCATTATCTTCCTCCCTTGTCGGTGCAGGCACCTCAGGAACAGTTTCCTGCGCTGCGCTACTTTCCGGTCCAGGAGGGGTGACTGTCACCTCATCAAGTTCTACTTTCCTCCCACTCACTTCTTTCGAGAGAAACTCTTTCTCCAGAAAGCATCCATTCTTGGCAACAAAGACTTTTCCTTCGGATCTGTGGTAGAAGGTGTACCCAATTGTTTCCTTTGGGTATCCTATGAAGACGCATTTTTCCGATTTGGGTTCGAGCTTTTCAGGTTGAAGTTTCTTGACATAAGCATCGCAACCCCAAACTTTCAGAAACGACAGCTTCGGTTTCTTGCCAAACCAAAGTTCATATGGAGTCGTCTCAACGGATTTTGACGGAGCCCTATTTAAAGTGAATGCGGCAGTCTCTAAAGCATAACCCCAAAAAGATAGCGGTAAATCGGTGAGGGACATCGTAGATCGCACCATGTCCAACAGAGTACGATATCGACGTTCGGACACACCGTTACGTTGAGGTGTTCCGGGCGGTGTCAATTGTGAAACAATTCCACAGCTCTTAAGGTGTGTGCCAAATTCATGACTTAAATATTCACCCCCACGATCTGATCGTAAGAACTTTATTTTTCTGTCACGTTGATTCTCAACCTCATTCTGAAATTCCTTGAACTTTTCAAAGGTCTCAGACTTGTGTTTCATCAAATAGATATACCCATATCTACTCAAGTCATCTGTGAGGGTGAGAACATAACGATAGCCTCCGCGAGCCTCAACACTCATTGGACCGCACACATCGGTATGTATGATTTCCAGTAAGTTGGTTGCTCGCTCCATTGTTCCGGAGAACGGAGTCTTGGTCATCTTGCCCAAGAGGCATGGTTCGCACGTGTCAAATGATTCATAATCAAGAGACTCTAGAAGTCCATCCGAATGGAGCTTCTTCATACGTTTGACACCAATATGACCAAGGCGGCAATGCCACAAGTATGTGGGACTATCATTATCAACTTTATATCTTTTGGCATCTACACTATGAATATGTGTATCACTATGTTCGAGATTCATCAAAAATAAACCATTGACCAGCGTGGCATGACCATAAAACATATCTCTCAAATAAATAGAACAACCATTATTCTCCGATTTGAAAGAATATCCATCTCGCATAAGACGAGATCCAGAAACAATGTTCATGCTCAAAGCTGGTACTAAATAACAATTATTGAGGTTTAAAACTAATCCTGAGGGTAGATGTAGAGGTAGCATGCCGACGGCGATCACATCGACCTTGGAACCATTCCCGACGCGCATCGTCACCTCATCCTTTGCCAGTCTCCGTTTATTCCGCAGCTCCTGTTTTGAGTTACAAATATGAGCAACTGCACCGGTATCGAATACCCAGGAGCTACTACGAGTGCTGGTAAGGTACACATCAATAACAAGTATATCACATATACCTTTGACGTTGCCGGCCTTCTTGTCTGCTAAGTATTTGGTGCAGTTCCGCTTTCAGTGACCCGTTCCCTTGCAATAAAAGCACTCTGTTTCAGGCTTGGGTCCATACTTTGGCTTCTTCCCGGTAACAGGCTTACCAGGCGCGGCAACTCCCTTGCCGTCCTTCTTGAAGTTCTTCTTACCCTTGCCTTTCTTGAACTTAGTGGTTTTATTGACCATCAACACTTGATGTTCTTTCTTGATGTCTACCTCCGCTGATTTCAGCATCGAATATACCTCGGGAATGGACTTCTCCATCCCCTGCATATTGAAGTTCAACACGAAGCTCTTGAAGCTTGGTGGGAGCGACTGGAGGATTCTGTCAACGACCGCTTCATCTGGGAGATTCATTCCCAGCTGAGACAGGCGGTTGTGCAATCCTGAAATCTTGAGGATGCTCACTGACAGAACTGTTCTCCTCCATCTTACAGCTGTAGAATGCGTCGGAGACATCATATCTCTCGACTCGGGCATGAGCTTGGAAAACCATTTTTAGCTCTTCGAACATCTCATATGCTCCGTGGTGCTCAAAACGTTTTTGGAGCCCCGATTCTAAACTGTAAAGCATGCCGCACTGAACCAGGGAGTAATCATCACTACGCGACTGCCAGACGTTCAAAACGTCTTGGGCCGCATCGGGAGCAGGTGCATCACCTAGCGGTGCTTCTAGGACATATGATCTCTTGGCAGCTATGAGGATAATCCTCAGGTTACGGACCCAATCCGTATAGTTGCTACCATTGTCTTTCAGCTTGGTTTTCTCTAGGAACGTGTTGAAGTTGAGGGAAACCTGAGCGTGGGCCATTTGATCTACAAGAGATATTGTAAAGAATTTAGACTAAGTTCATGATAATTAAGTTCATCTTAATCAAATTATAATGAACTCCCACTCAGAATGACATCTCTCTAGTCATCTTAAGTGATACACGATCCGAATCGAGTAGTCCGTGTCCGATCATCACGTGAGACGGACTAGTCAAAAACGGTGAACATCTTCATGTTGATCGTATCTTCTATACGACTCGTGTTCGACCTTTCGGTCTTCCGTGTTCCGAGGCCATGTCTGTACATGCTAGGCTCGTCAAGTGAACCCTAAGTGTATTGCGTGTGTAAATCTGTCTTACACCCGTTGTATGTGAACGTTAGAACCTATCACACCCGATCATCACGTGGTGCTTCGGAGCAACGAGCTTTAGCAACGGTGCACAGTTAGGGGAAACACAATACTTGAAATTTTAGTGAGAGATCATCTTATTTACTACCGTCGTTCTAAGTAAACAAGATGCAAAAACATGATAAACATCACATGCAATCAATTAAAGTGACATGATATGGCCAATATCATCTTGCTCCTTGGATCTCCATCTTCGGGGCACCATGATCATCTTGTCACCGGCTCGACACCATGATCTTCATCATCATGAACTCCATCATCGTGTCTTGAAGAAGTCGTCACGCCAACTATTACTTCTACTATTATAGCTAACGTTTAGCAATGAAGTAAAGTAATTACATGGCGTTATTCAGTGACACGCAGGTCATACAATAATAAAGACAACTCCTATGGCTCCTGCCCGTTGTCAAGTTCATCGACATGCAAGTCGTGATTCCCTATTACAAAAACATGATCAATCTCATACATCACATATATCATTCATCACATCTTCGTTCTTGGCCATACCACATCACAAAACACATGCTGCAAAAACAAGTTAGACGTCCTCTAATTGTTGTTGCAAGTTTTACGTGGCTTCTATAGGATTTCTAGCAAGAACGTTTCTTACCTACGCCAAAACCACAACGTGATTTGTCAACTTCTATTTACCCTTCATAAGGACCCTTTTCATCGAATCCGATCCGACTAAAGTAGGAGAGACAGACACCCGCCAGCCACCTTATGCATCTAGTGCATGTCTGTCGGTGGAACCAGTCTCACGTAAGCGTACGTGTAAGGTCGGTCCGGGCCGCTTCATCCCACAATACCGCCGAATCAAGATTGACTAGTAACGGTAAGAAAGTTGAACAAGATCATACGCCCACAACTGCTTTGTGTTCTACTCGTGCAAGATGCTACGCATAAAACCTAGGCTCAGATGCCACTGTTGGGGAACGTAGCATAATTCAAAATTTTCTACGTCTTCACCAAGATCCAACTATGGAGACATCTAGCAACGAGCAACTAAGAGTGCATCTACATACCGTTATGAATATTGCGTGCGGAAGCTTTCAACGAAGCAAGGATGAAGTAGTCGTACTCTTCACGTTCTTCGTCCCCGATGATCTAGTGCCGAACGGACGGCACCTCCGCGTTCAACACACGTACGGTGCAGCAACGTCACCTCCTTCTTGATCCAGCAAGGGGGAGGAGAAGTCGTCAGAGATCCGGCAGCACGACGGCGTGATGACGGATGCAGTGGAGATCTCAGCAGGGCTTCGCCGGGCGCCCTGCGTTGGGAGTATGGAGGTGTGACGGGAGGGGGAGAGGCGTCAGGGCTTGGGTGCGGCTGCCCTCTCCCCCCCACATATATATTGGTGGCCAGGGGGGCGCCAGGACCCCCTGCAGATCCAATCTGCAAGGGGGCGGCGGCCGGGGGGGGTTCCTTGCCCCCCAAGGCAAGTGGAGCCCCCTTCCCCCTTAGGGTTTTAACCCTAGGCGCATGGGGAGGTGGGCCCCCTTGTGGTGCGCCAGCCCTGAGGGCTGGACACTTCCCCTTGCGGCCTAGGGGCCCCACCGGGATGGGTGGCCCCACCCGGTGGACCCCCGGGGCCCCTCCGGTGGTCTCGGGACGCTCCCGGTGACCCCCGGAGATCACCCGTTGGCCGAAACTGGACTTCCTATATATCAATCTTTACCTCCGGACCATTCCGGAACTCCTCGTGACGTCCGGGATCTCATCCGGGACTCCGAACAACTTTCGGGTTTCCACGTGCATTTATCTCTACGACCCTAGCGTTACCGAACCTTAACTGTGTAGACCCTACGGGTTCGGGAGACATGTAGACATGACCGAGACTAGTCTCCGGTCAATAACCAACAGCTGGATCTGGATACCCATGTTGGTTCCCACGTGTTCCTCGATGATCTTCATCGGATGAACCACTGTGTCAAGGATTCACTCAATCCCGTATGTTATTCCCTTTGTCCATCGGTACGGTACTTGCCCGAGATTCGATCGTCGGCATCCCCGATACCTTGTTCAATCTCGTTATGGCAAGTCTCTTTACTCGATCCGTAATCCATCATCCCGTGACCAACTACTTAGTCACATTGAGCTCATTATGATGATGTATTACCGAGTGGGCCCAGAGGTACCTCTCTGTCATATGGAGTGACAACATCCCAGTCTCGGTTCGTACCAACTCAACAGACACTTTCGGAGATACCCGATGCGTACCTTTATAGCCACCCAGTTACGTTGTGACGGTTGGCACACCCAAAGTAATCCTACGGTATCCGGGAGTTGTACAACCTCATGGTCTAAGGAATAATTACTTGACACCGAAAAGCTTATGCATTACGAACTATACGATCTCGTGTTATGCTCAAGTTTGGGTCTTGTCCATCACATCATTCTCCTAATGATGTGATCCCGTTATCACTGACATCCTATGTCCATGGTCAGGAAACCGTGACCATCTGTTGATCAACGAGCTGGCTACTAGAGGCCTACCAGGGACTCGTTATGATATATGTATTCACACATGTATCGCTGTTTCCGTACAATACAATTCAAGCATGAGTAACAGACAATTATCATGAACAAGGAGATATAATAATAATGCTTTTATTATTGCCTCTAGGGCATATCTCCAACACAACCTACTCCCTATGTCCGTGAAAGACTGTACATTTAGAGATTTACACATTGACCAGGGCATAATTAACGCCCAAAAGTAGCAGACTTATGTGTGCATGCGACCATTGAGAGAAGAAGATTAAATGAAGGTCATTGCATGCTGTAATTAAGGATAGACAGGTAGCCTATACCTAGAGCACAAGTTGGTGCATTAGTCAATCAATATCGATTTAGATTAAAGGCTAAATGCGTTGGAAGTGTAGATGTACTACACTCTTTGTTTTTTAGCTGATTTCTTTGCTCTACCAACTGACAGGTGGGACCCAGAAACCAGGTGACAATTTAACCAGTCAACAAAGTGGCACGTCGACTATGTGGCCGGTCAGTAGGGTGCAATACGGTGCTCTACGATAAGCTAGTGATCTTATAATCACTGCAAAACTATATATAGTGACCGTAAAGAGCGTATTGTTACATACGTTGACCACCAGTGTATTTTTTCGTTTCAAATTAAGCCATATTAACCGGAAAGGAAGCAGTATGGACTAGTACTAGTACTGCTTTGATGTGTCCCGTCAACTCGCCGAATGAGAAGCTTTCTTACTACGCCTCTCCCTCGCCCACGCGCGCGGTGGTTCGCAGGACGAGGAGAGGGTTTTGACTACAGCGCCCTCTCCCTCTGCCTCTCCCTCGCCCTTGCCCTCGCGGTGGACGTGCAGCAGTTCAATCGGTGTCAGATTGCCAGAAGCATAATATGTACTGTAGTATCCTCATTGTTGGACCTTCCGAAGAGGCGAAGAGCCAAGTGCAAGGTTCACACGAGTACGAACCGTTGAACCTCCCAAGGAAGCAAAGAGCCAAGCGTAAGGTTTTATAGGAGTTGTCGTCCTAGTAGGAGCGTACTACACAGAGTTCAACTATAGCGAACGATGCTACTGTATGATGCCGCCAAGTCACGTATATCCAAAGCTGTGCCACCTTTTTTCTCAAAGAGCATGTTGGAGCCCGTGCAACAACCACACAAGTTGCACGTACACATAACACATTTACTAGTAATAAATTCTAAAGGAAAAATGCCAGTATGCCACACAAGTTCATCTCCAATTCATGTGATAAATTTGTGCACGACTAGTCTAATATATTCACAGCGCTACCGTTCACAATTTACCGTACTCCACTTACACGTTATAGATGGGCTACATGTCCTCCTCCAGGTTCCAGTCCCAGGTGTTCTTCATGGATGGCATGATCCATAGCGGTGGGCAATGGGAATCATTGTCGCAGCTTTCTAGTCCGTCTCCACACGATGGAGACTCATCCAAGCTGAAGTGACATAAATCAGGGATAGCGTGTCCCAGCATGTCGTTCATCCGGCGGTGCGCACTGAAGACACTACCATGCTTCATGAACGACATTCCTTCCGCGTCCTACACGGAAGGTGGCATTCGCTTCACAATGGGGTAGCTGTCCCCAATGAAAAGCAAGTACTCTCCAAGAGTGTTCCTCGGCACCCACGTAGCATCACGGGGGTCGAACTCGGCGCCGTTCATATGGTACACGCGGCATATCAGATCTGGACACATGGTTACGTACATAGTCAAGGTCCATACATAATAATGTTGTGCTCAAATATGGCGGTCAGTAATACTGTGCAGCAAATAGTACTACTCCGGTATAGAGGAAGTAAAATAACCGGCTTATTATATATAGCTACTCTTGGCTACATGGATGAGATAGTAAGACATGGAAAAAAATGGTGGCAGCTAGTGGGTTCAAGTCTTCAAGGGCCTAGCTAGCTATAGGCGTCCTCCAAGGTAAAAAGTACTCCTACTAGTACGTACTCCCTCCGATCCTTTATACTCTGCGCATAACTTTTTTTGTTTTTTCCCAAATGCTCTGCGCGATCCCCTTGAGTAGTGCACCTTTCCCAGCCTGCCCCTGCCTTTCCGCTTCGCTAGCAATTAATCTCCTTAATTGGCACAACTTCCTAGTTTCCATGCAGAGACATAAGCGGAGGAGAGAGAGATTACGCGTGACATGCATGGAGGGATTCGAGGCGACTAGTACTCTAATCCACGCAAAAGCGGGGGCAAACTTGTCCAGAAAATTTCGAATGGGCCTCTCCTTGGTATGCGAGCTATGAGTTATGCGCAAAGTAAAAAGAAATGGAGGGACTAAGTAGAGTACTAGTACAACAATGAAAGAGAAGGCGAGAGGGTTAAAAAATGGAATACCTGGATAGAAGGTGATGGTCCGATCGTGGTAGATTGTGTGACCATGTTGCACATTAGTGGGTAACGGCTGCTAAGATACTTGATCCCAATATGCCATAGTCAGCTACAAGGTTCCAGGTTAGACCGAATCGCGGATGCAAATGCACATCCAGGATCGGCGATCTTATTTTGATCGCGGGATGACTGGTCCCTGCAAAATAATGGAGTACCGTTAGGGATGCAAATGATGGTTTGTGCATTCCGTTTGTAATCTCCCGTACCGTAGGATGGCAACCAGATGAAACAAGTCCCCTGGCTTGTCACCGCGAAGATGTGGCCTAGATGGCACACGGCGGCTTCGAACGTGTAGGGGTACAAATCTGCCGCCGCCAACATGCGCCAGCCTCTGTCGTTACTGCCTCTTGCATTGATGGCAATCCTTATGTCGAACACCGCGATGAGATAGTAATCGTCGTAGCCGCGTCGCTTTGTCGGCGGGTTCACAATTGCTATCTTCTTCAATCTCATGTAGGCATCATCATATGTATTCAAGCCCAGCCAGTCCGGAAGGCCGATCCCAATGGTGGAGAAGGGGTCTACCGGAACGGCCGCACTGCTGTGGATGTTGTGCAAAATGATGATGGTATCCGGCCGGAGGTATGCAAGCTAATCTTCGTTGGCACCGACCCAGACCTATATATAAGACAGTGGGCAGTGGAGAAATTACGGGATTGAAATGGAGTAACTAAGTACTACATGATCAAAATCCATTACTGACCTGCTCATCGGACAAAATCCGACTACCTCTCAACGTCGGCAACTCTAGCGGAGTCACCGTGCAACCATGGCCAGGGAGCGGTGGACTGTTCGAAGGATTGTCCCATAGAAGAACCTTCTCCTCGAGGACGCATGGAAGACCAACAAGCATGGCCTTTTCCCAAGCCATTTTAAGCACCGTCTTGAAAAAGTTGGTGCAGGGAGCACCGAGTCTTGCGACGGTGAGGACGTTGGAACGACGTGCAATTTCTCCCAGAGGATCATCGTCCAAGGTATCCCAGCCCCGATGAGGAGGAGAACCGCCTAGCGAATCCATGGGAGCAGTGACGAACTGCCTTCTCTTCGGGGGGAGGGGAACTGGCGAGGAGGAGATAAGAGCGTAGTAACCGCAGGGCCTCGTCCCTTCCAACTATAGCAAAGGGGTGAGGCTATTATTTACTACTAGTACTAGCATTATGGGACATTATGGGATTGCATTATACTATAAATAATAGCACTAGTAAGAAATTTTTGGCACTAGCTAGTAGTTTTTGGCGTGGATTAAGAAATTTTGGGTATGTTTTTGCTATTTTTTGTACACGCCAACTAGTGTCAAAAAACGTCTTACATTATGTGACGGAGGAGTACGTACTCGTACTGTAGCAGTACTAGTACTACTTTCTCAACTAGTAGTGCGAGGGTACTACTAGTTCTATGTACTGTACAGTATAGTGCACCAGTTTTGAACTCTTGAATCTCAGGGCCAAGGAGCTACAGTTGGAAGTGGAGGGTACTACTATTCTCTAGAACCATCGTTGTACTATCAATGCAGGGAAAGTACACCTGCGTAGTGGCCTAGTGGGTACTCTCGGTGCTCTATTCAGCCGCTCCTCTCACGTAGCTGGCCTACTCAGGCCCTCCACTATGTAGGCGAAAACCGGTGCCAAATTTACTTTTTAAACATTTGGCACCGGTGTCCTACATTGCCTAGCTGATGCCATATAATTTTTTTAGGGCATCGATGCTTCTACTTGCTCCAACGCCATATTTCTTTGAGACAATAAACAAAGCAACCACTATACTTTTGCATGCGAAGCACCACCAGCACCACTAGTGAGACACATATTTGAGCTGATATATTACTAGTTTATAGCTAGGTGGGCCTGAGGTGGATGGATGCCAAATCCTTCACGTTGTGGTGCCGGTGCTAAATATTTTTCATTTTGCATCGAAAAGTGTATGCGGCAGACTTTTTAGATTTCTGGCACTGAACACATAGTGGAGGGCCTCAGCCGCTCCTCTCACGCACACACTAGCAGCCTGTTTATCAGCGATAGTTACTGCGGGGGCAGAACATTTGAGTTATTTGATACATTGAGACTAGGCTTTTGGCTTCCCTTTGTGGAGGTGTAATGGATCTCGTCGAACTTTGTTAGTAGTTCCTTCTTTACGAATGAGATGAAGCAAAACTTTTGCCTCCGTTTAAAAAAACACGTCAAGAGGAATTTCGTTTATAGTAGAGCTGATAATGGAGTGAATTCCATGCGTGCAACGCCACAAGCTACAGAGTAGTAGTAGAGCACTTTACGTACAGAGCCATATTGCACAGTTCCCAATGCCCCACCAGGCTTTTCCGGCTCCTCGGGCTTAATTGGGAGGCGCTAGTTTAAATATGCTACTAGCTGATGAGGAAGCTGCAAGCAAGGTGCGGCTAGGGCGAGCACGCGAGCCACGAGATGCTGGGAAGGAAAACCCGTTCACGCGAAGTTACTATTTAAAAAAAGGCCGCCGTGCGTTCGGCCGGGATCGAACCCGCAAAACGAGGTATACACTCCCGCGACCACTAGTAGTACTCGTTGGAGTACAACGCAACCTAGAATCGCCTTTTGTCGCTAGTAGTACATTGTTCCTTACAAGAAACCCCTAATAAAGCAAGAAACCACTAATAATTCCAAGAAACTACTACCACTTACATACATGGCAGACTTAAGATAAGACTACCTTATCAACCATTGTACATGCTCTTACCAACCAGCCCTTCCAAGAAACGACTACTCTACAAAGTGTTGTTATAGGCACGTTTCAACCCATGGCCCTGTTTGGATACATTTGTTGTCCATCTAACCCTGCCATCCAAACACCACTTTGGTTAGAGTTAGTTCAGGGTTAGAATCTAACCTCTGACTTAGAGTATCCAAACAGGGCCCACGTCGCCCATTAAGTCAACGCCTTCTATTCGACCGGGCATTATGACTTGTGGGACCTACATGTCAGTCTGCACAAAAATCCCCGAGTGACCTCCTACCTCCGGCCCATCCACCTAGTCATCCTCGGCCATGGGACGCAGCTACCGCTATAGGCAGAAGGCGAGGTCAAAACCACCGGCGATGCGGAGCCCATCTTGCGGCAGCCCGAATGCCAGTTCCGTCTGGCGCTCGCGGCCGCTAGCTAGCCAAGATAGCTCCGTCCAACTGCTTGTCTGCAAGGTTTGCAGCTAGATTGGCACGGCGGCGCGGCGGCTTGCTCGCGCGCGCCGCGCTAAGGCCAGCCATCTAGCTCGAGTGAAGGCCAGCACGGCGGCTTGCTCGCTCGTGAGTCACGCTCGGTCCAGCCTGCCAACCCGTGCGGAGGCCAGCGTGGCGTCCGGCCGTTCGGCAGAGCGGCGGCCAACTCGCTCATCATCGGTGCCACCGACGAACACACATCAGTACTGTTTGAAGTAATGTTCAGGAAAAATAATGATTTGAGGGAGAATAACAGGATAGAAGATCAGATGTGGGTCCCTCGTGTCAACGGTCAAACAAAATGTGTTGGTTTAAGCTGCCTCGTCAGCACAGACGTGTGGGCCAACCCTGTCATAAATGGGTTTAAACTAACCTAATCGGTAGGTAGTAGTTTTTGGCGTGGATTAAGAAATTTTGGGTATGTTTTTGCTATTTTTTGTACAATAGATTCTTCCTAGGGCTGGTTGAAAGTGGTAGTTTTTTGTTAAATACTCTACATATTGTAAGTAGGAGTGAAAGTTAAGCTTTGGAACCCAATAAGCAAGGCTAGTTACATAGTGCATATGTGTACATGATTGAAAGTAAATATTAACCATGAGTGACTAATATCTTGATGGAAAACTCGAAACTATGGAATACTAGGGAAACAATTGCATGGTTGGAAATACTAGCAATGTTCATGTGCGTTGCAACGAATCATAATTAGAATAATACTTATTCACAAACTTGATACAAAACACTCTAATTTTGATATACATATATCACTAGAGATATATTATGTTTCAATTAGAATGCATTCCTTGGGCTGTTTTGGTGAGGTTAGGAAGGGATGTGGTTGGCTTTAAGATACTAATTATGGGTTTTTCTGCAAATTGGCAGACAAGTGGGATGTTTGTGAGAAAAGGCAACAACTTACCTCACAGTCGTTAGATGTAGATCTAATGGTCACAAACGACAGATGGCAGACACACCATCATCACCAACTTAGTCTTCTGTAGGAGTACTAGCAAGATCCGTGCATTGCACGGAACATCAAGATGCATTTCTTTATAAAAACACTCGTTGTGATTGACCCATGCGGGAGTAATCCCATGTGTAAAAACTAATGATATCTCGAGAACTAGGAGATAAGGTGAAGAGGAGTGGGGCGTGGTGGTGATTGGTGGTCGGACTGAGCGGAGGCATGGGGATTAACGACGGCGGTAGCGGCCACTAGGCCAGTTTGTTCCAGAGGCTTCTGTTCTTAATTGCTCAACAATGAGGTTGTCAGAGACAAGGATGAACGAGGGAAGACCTTGTCTGCAAATGTGGAGAGGGGTGCGAGTATCTTTTAGTTTAATTTCCATCAGTCAAATATAGATCAGATGGTCTATATTGCAAGATGGCACACATACCATCATCACCAACTCGGTTTTTTTATAAGAGAAGAAACATAAGTATGGAGATACAAACGTATTATCGACACTTGTTTTCGTAAACTAGCATCTACATTCTATTCAACGCCTCATCATGTGAGGCCTTAGCACAATAATTTCTCGACTGTGTAAAACAAAGGTTTTCCCGTCACTGATAAGGAGGGGGTGACGGCGGCATGCTTTTTGGCTTGCTCTAGTCCTAGTAGTCATACTAGGTGGTCTAAGCTCATGTAGATTTATTCTTTTTCACGTCTCATGTTCGCCGTACTGCCACGACTGTTGATGAATAGACGGTAAGTTATTCACGATGAAACCCTTGTTGAGCGTGTTTGTGAGTGAGAGAGACAGTGTGCAGGTGTGATATGTCTAGAGACTGAGGCAATGATAACAGATTCTTTGTGTCTATGTGTGTGGAGGATAGAGAGAGACATGTACATGGGGCTTTGTGTTGTGTAACATGGAGACACATATACATAATTAGAGAGTGAGTGTGCGAGATACACATGCGGACATGGGGAGAGATGAGGATCCAGATTAATGGGTGTTTGTGCGTGTCTGTGTGTGTTTGTGCGCGCGTTTGTGTGTGAGAGGGAGTCTATGTATGTGGAGTAGAGAGACCACTAATGATGTAAACCTAGTATAAGGGAAGGGGGAATGGTCTGACATGTGTAGTAGCGGGATAGCATGGGTGCGGGTGGGGGAGCAGACTATTTGGAAGAGACATTGATTGTGTGTGGGAGAGGGGTGTGAGAGCATGTGTGTGTGTGAGAGAGAGAGAGAGAGAGAGAGAGCTAGC
>LR738714.1:74298892-74324433 GCA_902687465.1 Secale cereale
AGAGAGAGATAGAGAGAGAGAGAGAGAGAGAGAGAGAGAGAGAGAGGGCGTTTGTGTCCATAAATGGCATATAGATAGGGAGACAATGTTGATGTTGTTTGAAATTGGCCTATGTACGGAGACACAAGGGAAGCGAGTCATCGTGTGTGTGATAGGGACTTCATGAGAGATCTAGAATACATGGTGTAGAGAACAATGTGTGAGATCGAGAACGATGATACATTAGGGAGCTATGGAAAGAGTCACAACATATATGTATACACGAAGGAGCTGGGGTGGGTCCGCATGTGGGAGAGATAGAAAGAGGAGAGTGGTGCACAAGGAGACAAAGTGTGCTTGTTTTGCAGTGGGGGTTGTGTGTGAGGTGAGTGTGCGAGAACCACATAACTAGGGAGATAGACGTTTGGGGGCGATGTTTTGTGTGTATGGGAAAGATACACGGACTTTAGAAGAGAGAGGGGTGTTAATGTACTCGTGTGTTGGTGTTTTGGGGAGAGAACGACTTCTCTCTGTGTGTGTGGGAAGGGGGGGTTGGCTTCAGATAAAGAGTGAGGTGTCTATATTTGAGGGACTTTAGCGTAATTGAGATATACATGGTCAATAGTGTGTGCACTCAAGGTTTATCAATTTGTTTCACAGTTTGGACTATGAGATAATGATACTTTTGAACATGGGTGATATACTTTGATGTACCAAAATTATAAACCTAAGATTGGAATTTTGGAATTCGACTCCATCATTAGCTTTTGTAATTCATTTAAACGGAGGTATATTTTTAAGCCGGGATTTCGTGATTTCAAATTCATATATCAAACCTAGAGATATACACATATGGGTATGTTCTTTATAATCATCCACTTTATTCATACACATACACATTTTTTCTTTTGTCATCATATTTAGGATAAACACATTTGGAATTTCATTTGAATTGGACCATATGATGGTATTTGCTTGTAGTAGCTCAATGATCCATATTTGAATTGAATGGAGAATCTAAGTTTTGAGTTGGAGACATTGATTTTCAAAACTTGCACTTTTTTTGCATGCAAAACAAACAAATTCTCGGCCATGATATCATAGTCGGCCATACAAGAGCAGAATATAATTTGTGACGCCAAAAGCTTTCAAACTTCCCACTCACATCGAAATATCTCACGCCTGAAAGTTTAGCCCTACGATATTCATGTTTTACCCTGCCACATGAACGGAAAAGGGCTGTTTTGGTAACTTCATTTTCCCTCTTTGCCCCCAACATTCTTCCCAGAGCCCCTCCCCTTCCCCTCCCCGACCCCCCCAACCACGGCAAGCCGCCGAATCTAGTCCTCCGCCACATCGGTGGACCTCACACCCCGACGGATCTACCTTCCGCATCTTGGAACCCCCAACTACCAACTCACCACTTCACCGGAGCCGCTTCAGCGACTGGCTTGTACACCGCTCCAGATCTCCTTGACCGCCATCATGGTCCACTGCACCGGATTTGCTTAACCGGCGCCCTCGTCCACCACAGTGTAGGCCCTTCACTGACTCCCTCGTCTGTCCCTTCGCTGGCTTTATACAAACCCTCGTCCACCGCAACAGATTTGCCTCACCGAAAGCACTGTACAACGCGCCCGCTGAAGCCTTCGTCCACTGCACCGTACCCGCTCCAGGACGCCATATTCAACTCCACCGGCCCTGCTTTACTGACGCCACAGTCTCATCAGGTTATTTCGATCTATACTCCTTCGGTTTTTCTCTTTATCGTGCAACGGTTCACTTACCACAGATGAGCTTTCTTGTATGTCGACAGGCGCCGCAACCGTAGCACCAGAGCCGCTTCAGCGATGGAGACAGCCGGCCCAAACTCAACCGCAACATGAGCACCATCGATGATCCTTAGCTATCAAGTATGCCAACGATACCCATACGCCATCGAGAATCAGGTACTATTATCCAACGGCCGACGCCTACGTTCACTTTCTTAGCATAAGCACCGCACCTTTGTATTTCTTCAGGGCATCATTTAGTTTTTCATGAGACGCGTTATTCTGCTTGCACCTGTAGGGCCAGACTTCTGGCAGTGAACATGTTACATGTGCTAAATTACATACCAGTGCACATATAGTTAATATGCTTTAGTTTTGTCCTAAATATTACTGTACTTCCTAGATATCACTGCCTACTATTTTACTTCTTGCATGCTATATTTATGATAATGGTGTTGTTCTGATGCCACCTGTTGGTTCCATCACACTGCTTCATGTTCTCTATGCTTAATTACACATCAGTAAACTAGCATGTGGTTCCGCTGGTTTTTGTTCGTTTTATCCTTCATTTTCTGATGCTAGCTATTACATCACTGCTACGATCCTCTGTTCATTACTTTTGTGTGTGTTCTTGATCTTCCCAAGTTGCATGACTAATTTGATGCTTCTATTAATTATGGAGCTACCAACCCCATCAAGCAAAATATTTGTTCTTTTCGGGCTGGCACCTCGAACAAGCATAAAAATAGAGGGAAGCAGATATATTGTCGTGTATGCACACACCCTTCTTTCATTAGTTTAGATGAACCATTGATGATCAATTTGAACCAGTGCATGCGATTAAAATTAATTTTACGTAAATAGAGGGTGCAGAATAAACTATAACAAGTAGATTTGCAACCACGGGATGCTGACGATATCTTCAAAGAACATTGCAACAGCAGCGAGGCTTCACAACAACATATGGTAAGCCAGTGTGTTTTAGTACATGTGAAATGTAATGCGTGTGGGCTGCTTTCTTGGCTTGTGCCCTCAACCTGTAATCCTACAGAATAATAAATAGTTCAGTTGTCTGCTTTGCTGTATTGCTTGATTCGAATGCTTGTTTGTTACTTGTTACGCTATACCCGAGTTGGCCAGTATGTCAGCAGTGCCTGCTGTACTATCGTAAAGAAACTAGCGGAGTAACCCGCGCATTTGCGCGGCTAGATTTATGTGTGTTGTTAGAACTTTTACATCTTTTTGGCATCTGTAATATGGATTTAGGTATTGAAAT
This sequence comes from Secale cereale, assembly GCA_902687465.1. Taxonomy (NCBI): domain Eukaryota; kingdom Viridiplantae; phylum Streptophyta; class Magnoliopsida; order Poales; family Poaceae; genus Secale; species Secale cereale. The sequence continues at coordinate 74,301,920 of LR738714.1, forward strand.
AAATATTGTATATTCTAAAGCTTATTTAATGGCATTCGAAAGAAATAGGTTGTTTCATGGTAACCGTGTGCTAGCATTTAAAATTCATCGTGTGCGAATGTGATTCAACTATAAGTTAAATTATAAATATATACCATTATCTTACAAAAAACTACCATTGATATGTACACTAACTCTAATTTGATCTAAGAAATAGTTTCTCCATTATTATTATTATCAATAGTAATAAATTTTTATAATACTTGTGTATTCACTTATTGGATAGGTTGTGCAAACTCATCCATGCAGAGACGTGTGTTTCCTAATTCTCATATATTTTTACTTGTTTCCATATTCCAACAAAAAGACTTACTCAACCCTTTTCTTTTTTTACCTCGGCCATCAGCCTTCGATTAGCCTATGCCATATGCAGGTGACAGCTCGTAAATAGTCATCAATCTCAACTCTTTTTTATCACTTATAGTTCTCAGTACACGGTTCTTCAAACCAATATTCTATGCCATATTTGGGTTGGATATGCGGCCTAGTTGTATCTTAGCTGGCATACAGTTAGAGACCATATACTTCACAACTTTATAAATCTTGTAAGGTCTTAATTAGCTTTGTTCCATTTTCTTTGTATGCCGTCTCTTATTACGTATAGTGCACCATGCTTTTGCACCACTATATATATCGTGCATCTCTGCACATATGTATTTTTGTATAAATAAGTATATATGGTCAATAGTTTTACAGAGCATGCATCATGAGCTTAGCTTTGACAGACTACTAAAGAAAACATCTCATTGAATTAAATCCTTTAAAATTAATTCCCTAAATAATTATTTTGCAAAGACCCATCTTAGTGACTTAGATTCTTTCCAATTAACGCCCTAATATGTTTCCCCGTGAATAGAGTCATCCTAAAATATTGAGACCAGCTTTTCTACTCTCGGGTGTAGGTACACCCGAATTTGAAAAAAAAAACATGATCAAACAACGTCGAAAAAATCTGCAGTTTTGGGACATGAAACTTCATCAAATATTCAAGTTTTTTGCAAAAATTCAGCTAAAAATAACATCAGAGGAGCTCTCGGCAAAAAAAAAACAAAATCAATGTTCTAAGTTTGCGCACTGTTTGAGCATTGATTTTGTTTTTTTTTTTTGGTGAGAGCTCCTCGGATGTTGTTTTTAGCTGAAATTTTGCAAAAAGTTCAAACACTTGATGGAGGTTGTTGTCTCAAGATTTCAGATTTTTTGAACCTTGTTTTATCACATTTTTCAAAATTTTGCAAACTCGGGTGTACCTACACCCGAGAGTAGCCACAACTTTTCCTAAAATATTCACAAAATACTATCACTTAGCCATCCAATCTAATTTAAGCATCCATTTGGACAGATTAGTTGGGTGCAACATGAATGAAAATAGACCAGTAATTGTAGAGAGAGATGCCTCGCCGATTAGTAGCAGCTTTCGATCGCGCAATCTTTTAACCTTTTATATCGGGACGTGAGCGTCTCCCTCCTATAAGTATTTGACTGGAAGGCAATCTACATATGTGCCCATGTATGTGTGCCGATTTTTTTTCTAGAGGTCAAAGTGATCCTTTGGTACGTGTATGTATTTCTTTCAACACTCATGTGTGTGTGTGTGTTATGTTTATCATCCTGATGTTCTTTTTTCAGAAAAACTATCCTGCTGTTATGCATTAGGCCCACATGCGTGCTAGTTTCCTAATTCAAGAGATGATGTCATCCTTGTTTTTTTTTCTTGTATGTGCAGCCGTGCAAACAGTTTTTTTTCCTTGTACGTAACATGATCATAGAACATAAATTATTGCATCCGCAATAAAAAAGAACATAAATTATTGTCACTTAGAAGCTTACAAATTGTGGGTCGTCACAGTTGTTAATCCATGATCTATCCCTTACAGTTAACATTCGATTGTAGATTCCACTAAAAAAGAAATCCGACTGTAGACATGAAATCCGATTGTAGACATACTTCATTATATAAAAAACTGTTTTTCCAATCTCCTTGTCCCCACTATATCTTTGATTTGTATACGTACATATCTTGGTATAGCTATTTCTTTTCTTGGAAACCTGTCAAGATTAAACGCGAAGCACCAAGTAGGAGTCTGGACCTATTTTTTTTGTCTTTTTCACACGGGCACCGAATTATGCTAGGACTCTTTCCTTGGTTGGCTGTCGGTCCTTTTTTTTCTTTTGTTGCTACAACAACGTAAGCTATGCATGATTGTCTCGGACTCCCTTTTCAACAAAAAGACTTTTCACCAAAGACACATGGTACACGATACGTGACCTGTCAAACTATTTGTACCGGACTATATTCTTATGTTACGTTACATCTTTTAAATCTCAGCCGTTAATATTGAAAATTTATGGTCAAGATAATTTAATCTATGTGGATGAACGTGATGGCTTGTTTGACTCTTGTTTTAATTATATAAAGCTTATTTAATGGCATTCGAAAGAAATAGGTTGTTTCATGGTAACCGTGTGCTAGCATTTAAAATTCATCGCGTGCGAATGTGATTCAACTATAAGTTAAATTATAAATATATACCATTATCTTACAAAAAACTACCATTGATATATACACTAACTCCAATTTGATCTAAGAAATAGTTTCTCCATTATTATTATTATCAATAGTAATAAATTTTTATAATACTTGTGTATTCACTTATTGGATAGGTTGTGCAAACTCATCCATTCAGAGACGTGTGTTGCCTAATTCTCATATATTTTTACTTGTTTCCAGATTCCAACAAAAAGTCTTACTCAACCTTTTTTGTTTTTTTACCTCGGTCATCAGCCTTCGATTAGCCTATGCCATACGCAGGTGACAGCTCGTAAATAGTCATCAATCTCAACTCTTTTTTATCACTTATAGTTCTCAGTACACGATTCTTCAAACCAATATTCCATGCCATATTTGGGTTGGATATGCGGCCTAGTTGTATCTTAGCTGGCATACAGTCAGAGACCATATACTTCACAACTTTATAAATCTTGTAAGAATTTAATTAGCTTTGTTCCATTTTCTTTGTATGCCGTCTCTTATTACGTATAGTGCACCATGCTTTTGCACCACTGTATATATCGTGCATCTATGGACATATGTATTTTTTTATAGATAAGTATATATGGTCAATAGTTTTACAGAGCATGCATCATGAGCTTAGCTTTGACAGACTACTAAAGAAAACATCTCATTGAATTAAATCCTTTAAAATTAATTCCCTAAATAATTATTTTGCAAAGACCCATCTTAGTAACTCAGATTCTTTCCAATTAACGCCCTAAGACTAGCCATAATGGGTAGTAACATAGAGTAGTAACATGTCCATGTTACTACTCTATGTTACTACCTCTATAGTGGGGAGTAACATATGTGTGGTAACATGGAAGACTTCATTTATTAGGCCATAGACTCATCTTACCTTGATATGTGTGATGTTACTCATACTAGTAGTAACTAGCTATGTTACTACATGCCTCTCTTTCTTCATTTATTGCTTGCCACATCATCTTTTTTATCTAGATATGTGTGATGTTACTACCTATGTTACTCCCACTATGGGTAGTCTAATATGTTTCCCCGTGAATAGAGACATCCTAAAATAGTCACAAAATACTATCACTTAGCCATCCAATCTAATTTAAGCATCCATTTGGACAGGCTAGTTGGGTGCAACATGAATGAAAATAGACCAGTAATTGTAGAGAGAGAGATGCCTCGCTGATTAGTAGTAGCTTTCAATGGCGCAATCTTTTAACCTTTTATATCGGGATGTGAGCGTCTCCCTCCTATAAGTATTTGACTGGAAGGCAATCTACATATGTGCCCATGTATGTGTGCCGATTTTTTTTTCTAGAGGTCAAAGTGATCCTTTGGTACGTGTATGTATTTCTTTCAACACTCATGTGTGTGTGTGTGTGTGTTATGTTTATCATCCTGATGTTCTTTTTTCAGAAAAACTATCCTGCTGTTATGCATTAGGCCCACATGCGTGCTAGTTTCCTAATTCAAGAGATGATGGCATCCTTGTTTTTTTTTTCTTGTACGTGCAACCGTGCAAACAGTTTTTTTCCTTGTACGTACCATGATCATAGAATATAAATTATTGCATCCGCAAAAAAAAGAACATAAATTATTGTCACTTAGAAGCTTACAAATTGTGGGTCGTCACAGTTGTTAATCCATGATCTATCCCTTACAGTTAACATTCGATTGTAGATTCCACTAAAAAAGAAATCCGATTGTAGACATACTTCATTATATAAAAAAACTGTTTTTCCAATCTCCTTGTCCCCACTATATCTTTGATTTGTATACGTACATATCTTGGTATAGCTATTTCTTTTCTTGGAAACCTGTCAAGATTAAACGCGAAGCACCAAGTAGGAGTCTGGATCTATTTTTTTTTTGTCTTTTTCACATGGGCACCGAATTATGCTAGGACTCTTTCTTTGGTTGGCTGCCGATCCTTTTTTTCTTTTGTTGCTACAACAACGTAAGCTATGCATGATTATCTCGGACTCCCTTTTCAATAAAAAAGACTTTTCACCAAAGACACATGGTACACGTGACCTGTCAAACTATTTGTACCGGACTATATTCTTATGTTACGTTACATCTTTTAAATCTCAACCGTTAATATTGAAAATTTATGGTCGAGATAATTTAATCTATGTGGATGAACGTGATGGCTTGTTTGACTCTTGTTTTAATTATATAATATATGCATGCCTAGTTCATTTGAGTCCTTAACTTTTCCTCTGAACTTCATTACAAGATTGTCTTCATAGTTTATATGAGGCCACACTGTTAAGTGCTTTCTCAGATTATTTCAACTGCTTAGATGCCTTGGCAACTTAAATATAGGGGTGGTACACTCCCTTTCAAGTTTTCATCTTACCATTTTAATTTCTTTTTGGCTGATGCTACTTCGAACCATTTAAATATAGTTTGCCATGCTCGGCAATAATTCGTATGTCGTTTACCATGTAAGCTTACTGCCTGGATCATGTGATAACTAACTCTTACTTATGTCCAGCAGAAACCTTTCACGATGCCGTTCACACTAGGACACAATGTACAACCCCAGAATCTATTTGTGGAAGCAGTGCGCCATCCATGTTACCAGATGGTAGCAGTTCAGAGGCAACACCGCCGGAGAGCAGTCTAGGCACATATATTATAGTTCTTGAGGCTCTACTAGAGGCAGAAAGAGATGGTATGGCTGCCATGAATGACGTAATCTCGATCTTGAAGCTAGAAATTATGCAATTAGCTACACGCATTATGCAAGCAACCCAAGAATTGGGGAAAGTAAGAATGTTGCATTTGAAGATGGAGGAGGTCATGCTGCTTCTGCTATCTGAAGCCCAGGGTAATCCCAGTTCTTCTTTAGATGGCAATTGGAATTGTCATTAGATTATTGTACTTGCATGTTGTGTCATGTCTCTGAATGGATTATGTTGTAAGACCCCCTATGTTGTCCATGTGTTGTAATGATCCAAATTTTTTAGGCGAGGTAATCCTCAGTACTTGTATGATTGACATAAGGTGAACTGTTTTTCGTGTGATCATATTGTATTGGATGAAATAACTATTTGACTCAAAGTGTATCCAACCTACTGAATTCGAAGATCACGGCATTTCTAAATTATAATCATATATAAAGGTGGAATAAATCTTTGTTGTGGTTTTGAAGAAATAAATAACAAAACGGAGAATTATCTGTGAATATCGTAATCGAATAAAAATTGGATTTGGATTTAGTTGCCAGGGCCCAGGGCAAATGTGAATGCTAATTCTCCCAAGTTTTGAATGAAGCGGCAAAACACCCACTATCATTTGTGGGCTGCCCGAAGCAACTGTTTGCGAGATGGAAATTACTGTCTACCCCTGACACTTGACATCCTTATCGACCGGATTTACACTGCTGTCGATAGGGGTAGACTAGTAACTTCAATCAGACATTACACGACGTCCTCTGAGCCCATTCAGACACGATGGGCGCCAAACATGGGCGGCAAAACACATTTGATTCAAGCTCGTCCGAAAGACATGCGTCTCTCCCTCCATTTCCCCATTCATCCACGGTGGGCGGCAAAACAAACTCTCCTTGTCCGAAATCGATGTAGGCTAATATTTTAAATAGGGGCAGATGTGTAACTTCCCTCAGACGTGACACAACCGCCCTACTTGTCAGCCCCGTTCATACACCATGGGCGCCAACCGTGGGCGGCAAAACACTCTCTCCTCGCCCAAAATCGTTACCGACAAATATTTTGGAGATGCAAGATTACCGTCCTATCCCCAACCGACATGATGTCCAAAATTTTAAACGGGGGATAAGTTCATAACTTTGCCACATTTCAGACAAGCGCGTCCCAAAGTTTGAGATCCCCCTCCCCCTCCATTTCCCCATTCATACACCATCGGTGCCACGACAACCTCCCCACTGCAGCCAGCCTCCTCCGTCCGCCACCCCATCCTCCACCTTGCCGGAGCCGCTACCCCTACCCCGTCGTCCACTACAAGAGATGGACATCTCTCATCCACGGCGTCGGACCAGGATCCTTTCATCGCTTCGTCTTGCTTCGTCGTCGCCGTCGTCCACTTTGCCGTTGCCGCTCCTACGACCGCCTTGTCCATGGCAACATGATTTATCCCCCAACCCGGCCGTCTGCCATCTAAAGTCTTCTTCCCCGCCGCCGACAGCTATCGCACTGGCAACACCCTCAACGTATCAGCAGGGGCCTACACGGCGTTGCAAGAGAGGTGGTACTCTTCCATATGTGCTTAAGTTATTGATCTTACCCGGAAAATAGATCTTAAATTGTTTACTATACTTTTCTTGTCCGTACCAAATCGTAGTGGCTAGTTGAATGCAAACATTGGTTGTGAAGTAGCTTTGTCCGGTTTGCACCTTCAGATCCGCCATGTCACGGGCACTATACTCGTAAAGCTTATGGTTTCCCCCATTTATATTCACTACCATCATCGTAGGTGCTTCACTCCTTCGTGTCGTGCTAGCACTGCTCCTCAAGACCTCAACCCATCAAGCGAAACAACATGCCACTCATAATTCCAAAGCTTACGTGTTGAAATACGAATCTGATATGATGCTCATATTGCTAAAACAGAGAATGTTTAATTGGTCACCTAATGTTCCTATATTCGTTTCGAAAAGCATGTGCGCCACCCACTGGTCCAGCTAGTTCCACTTTCCTGATTTTACTCTTGATGCTTAGGGTTTTCCCCTATTATCTACTCTACTATGATCTGCGTAGGTGCTTTCTGTCATACTAGCATTACTCCACCCTTCAAGCTAAACAACACAACACTCAAAATTCCAAAGCTTAGTTGTTCAAATATGATTGTGATATGATACTGATATTAGTTAACAGACACATTTAATTGGTTAGCTAAAGGTCCCACTTGAGTTTCCAAATGCATGTCGTGACATATAGAGAGACAACATAATTGCATTTCTTTGTCACTTGTTGACTGTACTTTCTTGTCCATACCAAATCTTAGTTGTTATTTCAAAGCAAATATCAGTTGCTAACTACCCTTTGCACGGTTTGCAGCTTCAGATCTGCCATCCCACTGCCACGGTCAACACTATACTCATCATGCTTACGGTTTCCCCATTTTATGATGACCACAATCAGCCTACGTGGTTCGTGTCGTAATATCACTGCTCCACCCATCGAGCTAAACAAGCTTAGTTGTACAAATTCAAATATGGTATTATGCTGATATTAGTAAAACTGGGAGATGTTTAATTGGTCAGCTAAATGTTCCTACTTTAGTTTCGAAATGCATGTGAGCCACATATGGAGAGACCGGAAGGAATAGTATTTCTCTGTGCGCTCTGGTTCATCATGGGTGGCCAACCGACATTGTATAGAAAGACTTGTAATATCTTCAATCTACTTGTTCTTCTGCTCTTCTTTAAGATGATCCTCTTCTCTTGCGGTCGACTGGTCATGTCGAGTTATTATCCCTTAGTATGTTTTGAATCTGTCAGGTCAGGTCGACTTGTTCTTCTTTACTATATGTTGAAGCTATCATCTGCGAAGTATCATCACTTCTGGAGCTCTCATATTTTGAGTAGTATGCCACATTATATTAATGCACACACCAAATTACAGCATGCATGGCAGCTCTTAGAAGAATTGCAGAGATAGCACAAAGGGGTTTACAGGGAGGAAGTATTGGATTAGAATCACTTCTGCATTACAAAGATAATTTCACTTGTTTTTATGTTTTCATGCATGTCAGGTATTGAACATTATCAAAATGAATATGAGAATGTGCGCACGAGAGGAATATTGAGGAACAATCCATTGGCTAACAAACTTGGCATGGTGGAGGATGGCCTATCTTATTCACCCATCAAAGTGCATGCTCTAACTTGGCAAGGTTGTATTGGTTGCACATATTTTGCATCTGACCTCTTGCATTACTTGTACTTTGTTACACCATCTGCTTAGTTTAAGCATCATATATGAGTATATGCCATACCTATCCATTTTCTGTACCTATTCCATGTGTCATCATACTATGTTTTTCCAGTCAAATGTTGTTCTTTCGTAATAGATGTCCAAAAGGAAGAGGATGATTCCAGATCCTCAAGGAGTTCAAACTAGGTATTTGGAAAAGGTATTGATACCTGTTAAATCAGATAGATCAGCAGCCATAGAAAACACAGGCCCAACTGTAACAGACTTTACCCCTACTCCAGTGGCCAAACCCATATTAGAACTGCTGACAGCCCAACATCAGGTACTGTCTATGATATCAACTCAAAATTCGAACTCCTAAATTTCTGCATGTGGCTTACCTTCTCTCTTGTATGAAAACCAATTTAAGATGAATCTCCTTGCTCAAAGGATAATAGGATCTCACGACAATACTGGGCTCTGCATTGCTCTTGTCAGTACCTCTTGCCCTTTGTCAGTATACTTACACTCATTGTTGTTTGATTATGTAGCATCACTGTAAATGTTTGCTTCTTTATCCTCCCTTTGCTTGAAATTATAAGATCTATATTTACTCTTAGATAAATGTAGAATTAACACAATGGTTATGAAGTTTTGGATTGCTCATGTAAGTACCTGTTGTCATGTACTCCCTCTGTATCGAATTTACTGTTGATCAATTGGATGTATTTAGAACTTAATAGTGCTAGATACATCCATTTGAGCGACAACTAATAATGGACGGTGGTGGTATTACTGTACATGCATCGCGAGATAGTTGATTGTCTAGCATTACTCTGCATCTTATCTGCCCTGCCCTCCACTTTCTCCAAATTACCATATCTACATTTACTCTTACCAAAATGTTGAATAAAGCCAATGCCACTTCACACGTTGATGTCTGCATTCCTCTTGTTAGTACCTTTTGCCTTGTAACGCTGTACTTAATTAATTGCTATTTGATTATGTATCATCAGTATGCACCTGAGCTTCACTATCCTCTATTTCTTCCAATATTATTTGATATATATTTACTCTTTGCAAAATGTAGAATAATGACAACGCTTATACAGAATTTTCTTTGGGGAATTATTTGAATTGTCTTTCCATCAACATGGAGAACGGCTTTGTCCAGCCCGTGTTAACATGTAATATAAGTTCATCCTTCTCAAGCCTTCAAACTTTGTTATAGTATAGATTTGGATAGGCATCATTTCCTCCATTGCTGTTTACATCTGATTGGATGTTTGCAACAACTACCAGTTTTAAATTGTAGTTGTAAAAACATGTTCCTTATGCAGAACAGATCCATTTATTTGCTTATATAATTGTGAAACCTGTTACATGTCTCCTTGTTTCTCTTTCAGAGTCGTATCTCTTATGCCAGGCAGAACTTTAGGAAAGATAGTGAGCCAAACCATCTTGAGGACAGCGAGATGACCCCAAGGTCATGTCTTGATGAAGACAGTGAGTTGAAGCTACTCACCAGCAGGTGTGAGACAACCTCTGTGTAGTCGCTGCCTCGATCAGTTCGACTTCTTCAGTCTCAACTTAAAGCGGAAAGGCTTGCTTTAGCTCAGCTCCGACTTGAAGTCAAAGATGTAATGAAGATGTCAGGGGACTTCCTTGCGCACTATGGTGCCATACAGCTAGGGATGAAGCATCTATCATTGACACAACTGAGGTCTCATCAGCTTGTTCGGCTGCTTGCGGGGCCCGAGCTTGCCAGGTCTAGTACCTTCTAAAGTGCTCTCAGTTTTGTATATTCTTTTGTCGGCATGTTTATATGCCCTAGTGGCGACCTTTGATGCCCAGTGTATGTTATCCGTGGTCATGATGCGCTTTATTATCACCGGTAGCGAACTTTGATTCCTAGTGGATGTAATATGCCGTAATTTCTTTGTTGTATAGTCTAGGTTTATTCTTTGGTCGGTATGCTGTAATTTAGGCCGGAAGGTTCAGTGGAACTCAGTGTTGTCGGTCTTCAGGCCGGCCTGTTACTCATATGGGCCAAAATGTGGGGCTATAATCATCTTGGGCCATTAGCAGGTCTAAACCTATAGTTGTTTCCCGCCTTTAACAGGCCATGGGCTACATATTTACTGTAGTGACACTTGGCCTTCTACAGGCCGTAGAAACAATGGGCCTTCTACGGGCCATAAAAACAATGGGCCTTCTACGGTTCGTAGAAACAATGGGCCTTCTACGGGCCGTAGAAACAATAGGCCTTCTATGGGCCATATCATCAATGGGCCTTAGACAGGCCGTATGATCGATTGGCCAAACATGGGCCAAAAACAGACCGCATTATGGCCGTAAACGGGCTAGAGTTGGAGTCGTCCTTTCATGGGCCGACCATAATGGGCCGTTGTTAATAGGCTGTATTTGATGACGCTATGAAAACGGCCCAACGTATTAACGGGCCACAAACGGGCCAACTATAACCACTGGCTGAATTTGGCCCACAAGCAGAAAATGGCACTAATGGGCCGTAATTAACTGCTAATTCTCGAGCTTGCGTTGTATTCCCTCAAAGAGGAAAGGGAGATGCAACATAGTAGAGTAAGTATTTCCCTCAGTTTTTGAGAACCAAGGTATCAATCCAGTAGGAGACCACGCGCGAGTCCCTCGCACCTGCACAAACAAATAAGAACTTCGCAGCCAACGCGATAAGGGGTTGTCAATCCCTTTACGGTCACTTATGAAAATGAGATCTGATAGAGATGATAGTTTGATATTTTTGGTATTTTTGGATATAAGCACAAAAAGTAAAAGAGGAAAAGTAAAGTAGATTGTAGATTGATATATTGAGAATAGACCCTGGGGCCATAGTGTTCTCTAGTGGCTTCTCTCATGATAGCGATATTCTACGGCGGGTAAACAAATTACTGTCGAGCAATTGATAGAAAAGAGAATAATTATGAGACTATCTAGGCATGATCATTATATATAGGCATCACGTCTGAGACAAGTAGACCGAAACGATTCTGCATCTACTACTATTACTCCACACATCGACCGCTATCCAGCATGCATCTAGAGTATTAAGTTCATAAGAACAGAGTAACGCCTTAAGTAAGATGACATGATGTAGAGGGATAAACTCAAACATAGTGATATAAACCCCATATTTTTATCCTCGATGGCAACAATACAATACGTGCCTTGCTGCCCCTACTGTCACTAGGAAAGGACATCGCAAGATTGAACCCAAAGCCAAGCACTTCTCCCATTGCAAGAACTATAGATCTAGTAGGCCAAACCAAACCAATAATTCGAAGAGACTTGCAAGGATATTATAATCATACATGAAGAGTTCAGAGAAGAACCAAATATTTCTCAAAGATAATCTTGATCATAAACCCACAATTCATCGGATCTCGACAAACACACCGCAAAAAGAGATTACATCGAATAGATCTCCTCGAAGACCGAGGAGAACTTGGTATTGAGATCCAAAGAGAGAGAAGAAGCCATCTAGATACTAGCTATGGACCCGAAGGTCTATGGTAAACTACTCACAACTCATGGTGAGGCGATGATGATGATGTAGAAGCACTCCGTGGAAGATCCCCCCTCCGGTGGATCTCCGGAACAGGCCCCAAGATGGGATCTCACGGGAACAGAAGGTTGCGGTGGTGGAACTAGGGTTTTCTCTGTTGTTCTGATACTTTCGGGGTACGTAGGTATATATAGGAGGAAGGAGGGCATCGGGGGCCAGACGGGGTGCCCACGAGGCAGGGGGCGCGCCCTATAGGGGGGCGCCCCCACCCTCGTGGACACCATGTCAGCCCTATTCCGTGGTTCTCAACTCTCCCGTGCGTATTTTGCTCCAAAAATATCTCTCTAGAAGTTTCATTCCGTTTGGACTCCGTTTGATATTCTTTTTCTGTAAAACCCTGAAATAGGCAAAAAATAGCAATTTGGATTATGCCTTTGGGTTAGTAGGTTAGTCCCTAAAATAATATAAAAGTGTATAACAAAGCACATTAAACATCCAAAACATCATAATAATAGCATGTCACAATAAAAAATTATAGATACGTTGGAGACGTATCAAGCATCCCCAAGCTTGATTCCTGCTCGTCCTCGAGTAGGTAAAAGATAAAAATAGAATTTTTGATGTGGAATGCTAACCAACATAGATTTTCAATGTAATTCTCTTAATTGTGGCATGAATGTTCAGATCTGAAATATTCAAGACAAAACTCTATATTGACATAAGAAATAATAATTCTTCAAGCATACTAACAAAGCAATTATGTCTTCTCAAAATACTATGGCTAAAGAAAGTTATCCCTACAAAATCATATAGTCTGGTTATGCTCCCTCTTCATCACACAAAATATTCATATCATGCACAACCCCGGTTTCAGCCAAGCACTTGTTTTCATACTCTATTATTTCAAACCTTTCAACATTCACGCAATACATGAGCATGAGCCATGGACATAGCACTATGTGGAATAGAGAGGTGATTGTGGAGAAGACAAAAAGGAGGGAGATAGTCTCACATCGACTAGGCGTATCAACGGGCTATGGAGATGCCCATCAATAGATATCAATGTGAGTGAGTAGGGATTGCCATGCAATGGATGCACTTAAAGATAAAAATGTATGAAAGCTCAACAAAAGAAACTAAGTGGGTGTGCATCCAACTTGCTTGCTCATAAAGACCTAGGGCATTTGAGGAAGCCCATAGTTGGAATATACAAGCCAAGTTCTATAATGAAAATTCCCACCAGTATATGAAAGTGACTAAACATGAGACTCTCTATCATGAAGAACATGGGGCTACTTTGAAGCACAAGTGTGGAAAAAGATAGTAGTAGTTGTCCTTTTTTTGGGCCTTTCTTTTTTTCTTTGGCCTTTTTTTTCTTTCTTTTTTTTCTTTGGAGGGGCTTTCTTGATTTAGCCTTTCCTCAAATGGGAAAATGCTCTAATAATGATGATCATCACACTTTCATTGAATTACAACTCGATACTAGAATAAAGTATGACCTATATGAATGCCTCCGGCGGTGTACGAGGATATGCAATGAATCAAGAGTGACATGTATGCAAAATTATGCATGGTGGCCTAGCCACAAATACGATGTCAACTACATGATCATGCATGGCAATATGACAATATGAAGCGTGTCATAAGAACGGAACAACGGAAAGTTGCATGGCAATATATCTCGGAATGGCTATGGAAATGCCATGATAGATAGGTATGGTGGTTCTTTTGAGGAAGATATATGGTGGCTATTTTGAGGAAGGATATATAGTGGGTGTATGGCACCGACGAGATTTGCGCGGTACAAGAGAGGCTAGCAATGGTGGAAGGGTGAGAGTGCGTAATATCCATGGACTCAACATTAGTCATAAGAACTCATATACTTATTGCAAAAATTTACGAGTCATCAAAACAAAGCAATCAATGCATGCTCCTAGGGGGGAAGTTGGTAGGAGTTAACCATCGCGCGTCCCCGACCTCCACACAAAGGTTGACACTTTACAAATACCTCATGCTCTAACTTCGTCACGTAGCGGTTCACCATATGTGCATGCTACGGGAATCACTCACCTTAACACAAGCATTTCTCAATTTCATAATAACTCCACTAGCATGACTCTAATATCACTATCCTCATATCTCAAAACAATTATCAAGCATCTAACTTCTCATCATATTCAATGCACTTAGTGTGAAAGTTTTTACTACATTGATCTTGGATATCTATCATGTGAAGGCTAGTTTTATAGCCAAAGCACATTACCATGCTGTTTTAATAGACTATCAAAAGGATATAAGTGAAGCATGAGATATCAACAATTTCTACAAAATATAATCACCACCGTGCTCTAAAAGTTATAAGTGAAGCACTAGAGCAAAAACTATTCAACTCAAAAGGTATAAGTGAAGCACATAGAGTGTTCTATCAATTCCTAGGCTATATTTAACTCTCTCAAATAGGTGTGTACACCAAGGATAATTGTGGCAAAATAACAAGCAAAGACTCAAATGATACATGAAGCTCCAAGTAAAACACATATCATGTGGTGAATAAAAATATAGCTCCGAGTATAGTTACCGATAGATGAAGACGAAAGAGGGGATGCCTTCCCGGGGCATCCCCAAGCTTAGGCTTTTGGTTCTCCTTGAATTTTACCTTGGGGTGCCTTGGGCATCCCCAAGCTTAGGCTCTTTCCACTCTTTGTTCCATAGTCCATCAAAGCAATACTCAAAACTTGAAAACTTCACAACACAAAACTTAGACAAAAATCTCGTGAGCTCCGTTAGTATAAGAAAACAAACCACTACTCAAAGGTACTACAATGAATTCATTCTTTGTTTATATTGGTGTTAAACCTACTGTATTCCAACTTCTATATGGTTCATACTTCCCAATACTACTCATAGATGCATTGAAATAAGTAAACAACATACGAAAAACAGAATCTGTCAAAAACAGAACAGTCTGTAGTAATCTGCAGCTTTCGCATACTTCTGTAACTCCAAAAAATTGAAATAAATTGGTAAACGTGAGGAATCTTCAACAAGAATCAACCAAATATCACGCTCCAGTAAAATCTGGTGACCATTCTAGCGAGAGCTAACGATTCTGTTTTTTCACAGCACAATCATATAAACATCACACAAGTCTTCCCAAAGGTTCTACTTGGCACAAACACTAATTAAAACACAAAACCACATCTAAACAGAAGCTAGATGCAATATTTATTCCTAAACAGAAGTAAAAACAAAAAATATAAAATTGGGTTGCCTCCCAACAAGCGCTATCGTTTTACGCCCCTAGCTAGGCACGATACATGGATAGATCTAGGTATTGCCATCTTTGGAAGGCAATCCATAAGTGGCTCTCATAATAGATTCATATGGTAATTTGATTTTCTTTCTAGGAAAGTGTTCCATGCCCTTCCTTAACGGAAATTGGAATCTAATATTTCCTTCCTTCATATCAATAATTGCACCAATCGTTCTAAGGAAAGGTCTACCAGGAATAATAGGACATGAAGGATTGCAATCTATATCAAGAACAATGAAATCTACGGGCACATAATTCCTATTGGCAACAATAAGAACATCATTGATCCTTCCCATAGGTTTCTTAATATTGGAATTCTCAAGATGCAAATTTAAAGAACAATCATCAAGCTCATGGAATCCTAGCAAATCACACAAAGTTTTTGGGATAGTGGAAACACTTGCACCCAAATCACACAAAGCAAAGCATTCATGATCTTTAATTTTAATTTTAATAGTAGATTCCCACTCATCATAAAGCTTTCTAGGGATAGAAACTTCTAATTCAAGTGTTTATTCATAAGATTGCATCAAAGCATCAACTACGTGTTTAGTAAAAGCTTTATTTTGACTATAAGCATGCGGAGAGTTTAGTACGGCTTGTAATAAGGAAATACAATCAATCAAATAGCCATTATCATAATTGAATCCCTTGAAATCCAAAGTAGTGGGTTCATCACTATGCAAAGTTTTAATCTCTTCACTCCCACTTTTAACAATTTTAGCATCAAGATCTAAAAACTCCGAATCATTGGGACACCTTAAAGTAGAATCATCTACAATCCTATCTTTATCAAGATTCATACTAGAAAACAAGGATCTAATAGGAGACACATCAATAACTTTCAGATCTTCATCTTTATTTTCATGATAACTAGAAGAACATGCTTTTATATAATTCTCTCTTTTAGCACGCATCCTAGCGGTTCTTTCTTTGCATTCATCAATGGAAATTCTCATGTCTTTGAGAGACTCATTAATATCATGCTGAGGTGGGATAGATCTAAGTTTCAAAGAATCAACATCAAGAGCAATTCTATCCACACTTCTAGCCAATTCATCAATCATAAGCAATTTTTCTTCAAGCATATCATTGAAATTCTTTTGTGAAATCATAAACTCCTTAACACTAGTTTCAAATTCATAAGACATCTTTCCATAAGAGTTGTTGTAGGAATTTCCATAATTCTTAGAGGAATTACTAGGAAAAGGCCTAGGATTAAAGTTCCCTCTATAATCATTGTTACCAAAATTATTCCTACCAACAAAATTCACATCCAAAGATTCATTATTATTTTCAATCAAAGTGGACAAAGGCATATTATTAGGATCAGAAGAAGCACTCTTAGCAGCAAATATTTTCATAAGTTCATCCATCTTTCCACTCAAAACACTAATCTCTTCAATAGCATGCGCTTTTTTACTAGTAGATCTTTCGGTGTGCCATTGAGAATAATTAAAAAAATAATATTATCTAGGAGTTTGGTAGCTTCTCCTAAGGTAGTTTCCATGAAAGTGCCTCCTGCGGCCGAATCTAAAAGATTTCTAGAAGCAAAATTCAAGCCAGCATAAAAGTTTTGAATAATCATCCAAAAGTTCAAACCATGTGTAGGGCAATTATGTATCATTAATTTCATTCTCTCCCAAGCTTGTGCAACATGCTCATGATCTAGTTGCTTAAAATTCATAATATCATTTCTAAGTGAGATTATCTTAGCAGGAGGGAAATACTTAGAGATAAAAGCATCTTTGCACTTATTCTACGAATCAATACTGTTTCTAGGCAAAGAGGAAAACCAAGTTTTAGCATGATCTCTAAGTGAAAACGGAAATAACTTCAATTTAACAATATCGTTATCCGTATCCCTTTTCTTTTGCATATCACACAAATCAACAAAGTTGTGTAGATGGGTAGTGGCATCTTCACTAGGAAGGCCGGAAAATTGATCTTTCATGACAAGATTCAACAGAGCAACATTGATCTCACAAGATTCAACATCGGTAATAGGAGCAATCAAAATGCTAATAAAATCATTATTGTTGGTATTGGAGAAGTCACACAATTTGGTATTATTCTGAGTCATAGTGACGAGCAAGCAATCCAACACACGAGCAAACAAGAAGCAAGCGAACGATAAACACACGGCGGAAAAAGGCCAAATAAAACGGCAAGGGTGAAGTGGGGGAGAGGAAAACGAGAGGCAAAAAATGTAATGCGAAGGATAATGGTTTGTGATAGGTACTTGGTATATGACTTTTGCGTAAGCCTTCCCGGCAACGGCGCCAGAAATTCTTCTTGCTACTTGTCGAGCTTGCGTTGTATTCCCTCGAAGAGGTAAGGGAGATGCAACACAGTAGCGTAAATATTTCCCTCAGTTTTTGAGAACCAAGGTATCAATCCAGTAGGAGACCACGCGCGAGTCCCTCGCACCTGCAAAAACAAATAAGAACTTCACAGCCGACGCGATAAGGGGTTGTTAATCCCTTTACGGTCACTTACAAAAGTGAGATCTGATAGAGATGATAGTTTGATATTTTTGGTATTTTTGGATATAAGAACAAAAAGTAAAAGCGGAAAAGTAAAGTAGATTGTAGATTGATTTGTTGAGAATAGACCCGGGGGCCATAGTGTTCTCTAGTGGCTTCTCTCATGATAGCGATATTCTACGACGGGTAAACAAATTACTGTCGAGCAATTGATAGAAAAGCGAATAATTATGAGACTATCTAGGCATGATCATTATATATAGGCATCACGTCTCAGACAAGTAGACCGAAACGATTCTGCATCTACTACTATTACTCCACACATAGACCGCTATCTAGCATGCATCTAGAGTATTAAGTTCATAAGAACAAAGTAACGCCTTAAGCAAGATGATATGATGTATAGGGATAAACTCAAACATGGTGATATAAACTCCATCGTTTTATCCTCGATGGCAACAATACAATACGTGCCTTGCTTCCCCTACTGTCACTGGGAAATGACACCGCGTGACTAAACCCAAAGCCAAGCCTTCTCCCATTGCAAGAACTATAGATTTAGTAGGCCAAACCAAACCAATAATTCGAAGAGACTTGCAAGGATAATATAATCATACATAAAGAGTTCAGAGAAGAACCAAATATTTGTCAAAGATAATCTTGATCATAAACCCATAATTCATGGGATCTCGACAAACACACCGCAAAAAGAGATTACATCGAATAGATCTCCTCGAAGACCGAGGAGAACTTGGTATTGAGATCCAAAGAGAGAGAAGAAGCCATCTAGATACTAGCTATGGACCCGAAGGTCTGTGGTAAACTACTCACAACTCATGGTGAGGCGATGATGATGATGTAGAAGCACTCTGTGGAAGATCCCCCCTCCGGCGGAGCTCCGAAACAGGCCCCAAGATGGGATCTCACGGGAACAGAAGGTTGTGGTGGTGGAACTAGGGTTTTCTCTGTTGTTCTGATTGTTTCGGGGTACTTAGGTATATATAGGAGGAAGAAGGGAACCGGGGGCCAGACGGGGTGCCCACGAGGCAGGGGGGCGATCCCCCACCCTCGTGGACGCCACGTCAGCCCTATTATGTGGTTCTCAAGTCTCCCGTGCGTATTTTGCTCCAAAAATATCTCTCCAGAAGTTTCATTCCGTTTAGACTCCGTTTGATACTCCTTTTCTGTAAAACCCTGAAATAGGCAAAAAAACAGCAATCTGGACTGGGCCTTTGGGTTAGTAGGTTAGTCCGAAAAATAATATAAAATTGTATAACAACGCCCATTAAACATCCAGAACATCATAAATAATAGCATGGAACAATCAAAATTTTTAGATACGTTGGAGACGAACCAGTAACCGAATGCTGGAAATGAGCCCAATAATAAATGGGACCTCAGAAGGCCGAAAGATAACATGGGCTACAAATGGCCGAATGGATTAATGGGCCGTTAATGGGTATAAAATGGTACACTGTTCATTACAGGCGAGTTTCACCATGGGCCGTTAATGGGCCAAGAATAAATGGGCCCTGAGAAGGCCGAAAGATAACATGGGCTGCAAACGGCCCAATGGATTATGGGTCGTTAATGGATATAATGGGATACACTATTCATTACGGGCCAGTTTCACCATGGGCCGTTAATGGGCCAAGAGTTACAAAGGACCTCATATGGGCCGAAAGACGTCATGGGCCATACATTGGCCGGAACTTAAAATGGGCTGGAATCATATTGGACGACCCAGATGACGCTACTGGGCATAATTCGGATAGGTCGTAACGGGCCCTGGGTTAGCGGGCTGTAAATGGGCTATATGCGAACATGCCGTTAACATGCTTTCCGTGGGCCGACCCGCCACCTTTTGACTAAGTCAAACAGGCCGGCCTTTTCACATGAATGGGCCTCTGTTGGGCCGTGCCATGTGTCGACGTATCATAGGTGCTTTGGGTCCAATGAGAGGATGATATCTGTCCCAACGGTGAGCCGACACGTGTTTCCTCTAGCCAATGATGATTTTACACGTGGAAAATCCCCATTGGTTGGGGCTGTTAATGGGTTATCGGATCCAAAACCAGACCCCATAGCTTAACGGCATTCCGTTATGGTGGATGCCACATGTCGGTCACCCTTGACAAAAGCACTTATATGATGTGCGATTTATCGTCATGGAAGTGGACACTTACGTGATGATAATTTTGGTAATGTCATGGAACACTTATACGACAGCACATGTATGACTATCTTGATTCTATCATAAATTTGTCATGGATGTACATGCATGACAGAAAACATGACCTACTGTGACAAACGGGTATCATCACGGAAGTGTATTTTTTTTGTAGTGGATGGACAAGACCCATCCGTTAGCTTAGCACTATGATCGTTTAGTTTTACTGCTATTGCTTTCTTCATGACTTATACATGTTCATCTGACTATGAGATTGTGTAACTCCCGAATACCGGAAGAACACCTTGTGTGCTATCAAACGTTACAACGTAACTGGGTGATTATAAAGATGCTCTATAGGTGTCTCCGAAGGTGTTTCTGGTGTTGGCACAGATCAAGAATAGGATTTGTCACTCCGAGTATCGGAGAGGTATCTCTGGGCCCTCTCGGTAATACACATTGTAATAAGCCTTGCAAGCAAACGACTAATGAGTTAGTCACGAGATGATGTATTACGGAATGAGTAAAGAGACTTGCCGGTGACAATATTGAACTAGGTATGATGATACCGACGATCGAATCTCGGGCAAGTAACATACCGATGACAAAGGGAACAACGTATGTTGTTGTGCGGTTTGACCGATAAAGATCTTCGTAGAATATGTAGGAACCAATATGAGCATCCAGGTTCCGCTATTGGTTATTAACTGGAGATGAGTCTTGGTCATGTCTACATAGTTCTCGAACCCGTAGGGTCCGCACGCTTAACGTACGATGATGATTGGTATTATGAGTTTATATGTTTTGATGTACTGAAGGTTGTTCGGAGTCCCGGATGAGATCACGGACATGACGAGGAGTCTCTGAATGGTCGATACATAAAGAATGATATATTGGACGATATTATTCGGACACCGGATGTGTTCCGGGGGTCACCGGATAATTATCGGAGTGCCGGAAGGGTTATCAGAACCACCGGAGAAGTAATGGGCCTTATTGGGCTTTAGGGGGGAGAGAGGGAGGCTTCCTCGGGCAGGCCACACGCCCCCATGGCCTAGTCCGAATTGGACTAGGGGGAGGGGCGACGCCCCCTCCTTCCTTCTCTTCTCTCCCTCCCTTCCTTCTTCTCCTAGTTGGACTAGGAAAAGGGGGTTCCTACTCCTAGTAGGAGTAGGATTGCCCCCCTTGGGCGCGCCCTATAGGGCCGGCCGGCCTCCCCCTTGCTCCTTTATATATGGGGGCAGGGGGCACCCTAGAACACACAAGTTGACAATTTTTTTAGCCATGTGCGGTGCCCCCTCCTTTGTTACACACCTCAGTCATATTGTCGCAGTGCTTAGGCGAAGCCCTGCGTCGGTAACTTCATCAACACTGTCACGACGCCGTCGTGCTGACGAAACTCTCCCTTGGCCTGAACTAGATAAAGAGTTTCGAGAGACGTCACCGAGCTGAATGTGTGCAGATCATGGAGGTGCCGTGCGTTCGGTGCTTGATCGATTGGATCGCGAAGACGTTCGACTACATCAACCACGTTACTAAACGCTTCCGCTTTCGGTCTACGAGGGTACGTGGACACACTCTCCCACTCGCTGCTATGCTTCTCCTAGATAGATCTTGCGTGTTAATAGGAAAAAATTTATATACTACGTTCCCCAACAGATCTCAAGCGAGAAATTCAATGTAGCTGAATTACTCGTTTTTCGATTGCCTATTAGCCCCTTCTCCTATAGGAAAAGCTAAATTGCCAGCGTTTATACTCATGTACTCCCTCCGTTCCTAAATATAAGTCTTTGGAGATATTCTACTACGGACCACATATGGAGCAAAATGAATCAATCTACACTCTAAAATGCATCTATATACATTCGTATGTGGTTCACAGTGGAATCTCTACAAAGACGTATATTTAGGAATGGAGGGAGTACATTATAGAAGTTTGCTATGTACGATTACTCTGTGTTCTTGTATAACTATCAAATCACCATGGACACTATTTTTGCTCCAATACTATAGTCTATTTTGACTGCCCTCTACAGGGCTGAATTATTCCAAAGTTATGGCAATGCCAATTTATATTACATTGCCCATTATTATAATGTGTATGCTTTGTGCTTTCAAATATGCTGCTTCTTACAATATTAGGGAAAATCATTGATAATGCTAATGATTCTAGACAAAAAAGGAATATGCAGCAACTTCTCAAACACCCAATTCAGACACATCATGCGTATTCAAGTTAAGACCCAACTTTAAAAAAACCAGTCCTCTCCTACCACTTCACTACTTGGCTATTTTATATTGCCTTCCAGTATAGTATGCACTTTATACTAATGTTACTTTGATGTTTTTATTTAACTATTTTTTGATAGCATGCTTTATGACTGTATGTTTGTAAAAATCCCATCGCTTCATTGTAAAAGTAGACGGACGCGGCAACGCGCGCCATTAATGATCTAGTTGACTACTAAGTTTGGACCGTAGACAGTCAGGTTGGGCGTTCGGGTAACCCGAATTATTCAGTTTTTTGAAATTTCA
>LR738714.1:74324457-74357643 GCA_902687465.1 Secale cereale
ACACACACACACACAAAGAGAAACACGAAAATTTGAGTTCAGGTTCGGGATTTCCCGATTTGTCCGAATAGACAAGTTGTTGTCCTCTTCCTAGCAGATAAGGGAGACGGAGTTTGTATTTGCGAGAGAGAGTGAGACTTTTCAGAGGGAGAGTCGTAGCTAGAGAGACATAGGGAACACGAGATATCCCTATGGAGAGAGGGTGTGTGTGAGAGGCATGTAGGGGAACAGTGGAAAGAACTGAGACCTTAGGAGACTGAGCTTGTGTTTGAGTGCGAGAGATGGATATTTAAGAGGGAGAGTCATAGCTATTGAGACTTAGGGAGCGCAAGAAATGTCTAGAGTGAGAGGGTGTGTGTGAGCGGCATATAGGGGAATAGCACAGAGAAATAAGACCCCCGAAGACGAAGTTTTTGTTTGTGTGAGAGAAAGAGATTTCATAGAGAGAATTATAGTTAGAGAGGCATAGCCGGAAGAGATACAGTGAATGTCGAGGGAGAGACTACTATTAGAGTGTTATGAACAAGAAAAGACTGCTATCAACATACAACTAGCACAAGACATACCCAAGAGATGGTGAAGGCGTACGGGTATAGATAGATATATGAGGGCGCGAGTGATAGCTATATGAGATGAAATATCTCGATTAAAGTGGAATCAAATACTTAAATTAGAGATTAGGACATCAATAATATCATAACGAAAACAGGGCTATCAAACATGCATATTCATTTCAATTTGGGGGCATATTTAATGTTATTTAGTTTATCAATATCAGTGATCCATAGATCTTTTCAATTAGAGACAATGCATGTCTTTAGGCAATTCATGGCTAAATGGGACTACACTACATGCTGCATGTGTCAAACACGTTATACGTGTTTGGTAAGACAACAAAACCCTGCATGAAACACACATTAATTGGAGCTAGTTAGCGAGGAATGCATACATTGGATTTCAACATAAAATAGTTTCAAATAGTTCAATTCAATTTAAGATGGATTCAGCCTTATGAATATGAGCTCACAACATCTTTAAACCATATTTATGTAGAAAGGGTGTTTAGCTTTTGAAAGTACTAGTCAATGTGTACGTGAAATGCAAGTTAATTTGTGCATGCGGGTACTAATTAGGATATTATTTGTGTGTTATTATGTGGTTAGCACTATATTTGGCATGAAATTAACTCCATGCTAAACGTGTTGAGCGATCGACATTGAAGCAGTCTAGGTCGTTGGATTGATATGATTTGATGGCCGTGGTTAATTGGATCGGCCCCTTTGGGTCTTTTTATATTGGTACATATGTAGATATACTCCCTCTGTTCCTGAATGTAAGGTGCATTAGTTTTTTAAAAAGTCAAACCTTGTCCATGTTTGACCAACTTTATAGCAAAATCTATAAAGATTTACAATTTTAAATATATAAAATATAAAAATATATTTCATGGTGAATCTGGTGATGATGATTTGGTATTCTAGACATTCTTATTTTTGTCTATAAACTTGGTCAAAGTAAGGGAAGTTTGACTTTTTGAAAAAATAATACACCTTATATTTAGGAATGGAGGGAGTATAAAAAATGATGCATAAAGATTTTTATTTGAATACAAACTGGATCCTGCCCGAAAAAAAGAAAATGGATTCGAAGTGAGTTGGCATGGTAAACATGCACTCTTTTTGTACAAAAATTTGAACGAAGCGGGGAAACTCGTAGTAACTGCCGTAAACCAAAATCTGCGAGATGGAAATTACTGCCTATCCCTGACACGCAAAGCCTATCGGCTGGATATCTATAGGTGTCGATAGGGGTAGGCTTGTAATTTCACTCAAACGTGACATAACCGCCTCCGCCTCGCACCTCCCCGGATTCATACATGGTGGGAGCCAAAACACGGTTTCTCCTCGGCCGAAATCGCGTCTCACCTCCCCAATTCATACATGGTGGGCGCCAAAACAAACCCTCCTCGGCCGAAATCTCCGGCGACAAATATTCGGTGTATGGAATTTTAAACGGGGGATAAGTTGGTACCTTTCCCCGCATTTGAGACAAGCGCGTCCCAAAGACATGGTTCCCCCTACCTCTCTCCCTCCATTTACCAATTCGTACTCTGTGGGCGCCAAAACACCCTCTCCACCCCAGCCTCCTCCGTTCGCCACCCGATCCACTGCCGTCCTCCTCCACTATGCCGGAGCTGATACCCCCACGTCGTCTTCCATTGCAAGAGATCGACCTCACTCATCCACGACTTTGTACTAGCCGGATCCTTGCATCCTGTCGTGGAGTTGTCACGGCAGATGTCCTAAGGGAAGGACTTAATTGCGGAGTCATAGCGACGTGGTTAGCTTAAAGGGGTTAAACGGGACAAAAGACACGGGGAGTTTATACTGGTTCAGCCCCTTGCGGTGAGGGTAAAACCTAATACAGTTTGAGGTGGAATTGCTGGGGTGTCGATTGCTAGGGAGCGGATGCGCTTGCCTAGCTCTCGATCTGTTGTTTCTTGCCCTAAGACGCTGCCGTGTCATCCCCTTATACACACGGGTTGACACCCTGCGGCCTACGAAGTCCCGGTCGGCTCATACAATCGTGTCCGGCCTGGTGACTCTTGTTACATGCCTTACAATACAAGTTAACATATATGGCGGTTTATACTTACAGGCCTTAAGCCGCTCCGGGCCTTGGGCCCTTTATCAATTACTCTCATTGAACCGCCATCGTCAACATGCTTCTGAGCTTGGCCCATGAACCGTCATTGGGTAACCCGGCCCCTCCTGGGCAGGTCATATCAAATACTCATATCCCCAACATTAGGCCCCAGGTTGATTTGAACTTGTTCATGTCAATCTTCCTTCATCTTCTCATGAGAAATTGTAACCCGCCATGACATCAGCTCTTGAAATGGTGGTGACCCGCCATGATGTCACTTGTTACTTACTTTTGAACTGTTCAGATCTTAACAAATCTTCCGCATTTATTGGTATTCCGATAATCGAGGCGCCTGCACTGTTACTTATCTGTTTTTTGCCTCCTGGATTCTCGCGCGTGACCCTTATCCCGTCTGCTTATAAATAGGGCCAGGAGTCCTTTCCATTCTCCCCTTGCTTCTTCCGCTTCATCTCCTTCCTCGCGACGCTCCTGCATCCGAGCTCCACCGACGCCATCATCCTCTGTTTCGTTTTCAATAGCAGCCACATCATCCACCTGTCGTCACCAGGCTTCTTCCGTGCGCCGCCGCCATTCACTCGTGCATGTATGTTCTTCTCTTTCCTCCCCTCTTAGATCTATTAGGGTTCCCAAAACTCGCCGGAGTTCATCTCCTTTATCTTCTTCAACTATGGATTCCTTTCGATCTTGATCTTCCTCCATACAATACTGTTGATAACATCTCTTTCAGCAAATACTGTAATGCCTCATCTATGCGAAAAGACTGATCTATCTCCTTGAACTGCATCATATTGATCTGAGGCCTGCCTGTTCATCGTTTTTAGCTTTATTTTCTGAACCGCTGTAGATCCAAAATTACAACTTCATTCTGTGAAAACTGTTTGTCCCCATACTTAGTAGAATCTACCTTCCTGAATATCCGCGCTAATCATGGCGGCTTAATTTTCCGGCTTATAATTATTCTCATGCCATTAGGCCCCATTTAAGCCGCCAAGCTAAACTTATACTGTAACCTGCTCATTCGGTTTAATGAATCAATTTTGAACCAGTAATAAGTATTTCCTTCTTTAGGCTTGTTTGTTCATAATGCTGCCGAAGACAGTCACCACGTGCAACTGGGTCCCTTCCGTAGTTACTGAGGATACGCTTGTTGGTTTTGTCAAGATTGGATATCTGCCAAAGAAATCAGTTATGCACTACCGCGCCCCTAAACCGGGCGAAGAGAAGCCTATTCCAAAAACGATGAAGTTATTGTCTTCACTGATCACATGAACCGAGGTTTTTCACCACCCGGCTCTAAATTCTTCCGGGACGTTCCGCACTTTTTTCAACTCCATCCCCAAGACACCGGACCCAATTCAGTTTCTAATATCTGTAACTTCTAGGTCTTCTATGAAGTATATCTTCAAGAGGAACCCAGCCTCTTGCTCTTCAGAGAGTTCTTTTATTTAAACCACCAGAATGAGTTCACCAAGGGACCCAACTTGGAGCTTGGGGCCGTCTCAATTCAAAGAAGAAGAGACTCTATTTTTCCTTATGCCTATCTGCTGAGTCATCCAAAAGACTGGAATCAAACCTGGTTTTACTGCAAAGACAGTTCCCCGACTGATGAGCATCCATTACTGGGTTATCGTACCCAGCATTTAGATACCAAGCATCCTCTTGCTGAGAAACTCACTGGCGCAGAGCACAAGAAAATTGCTCCCACTCTTGCAAAGTTGAAAGCCCTACTGGGAAAACAGCTAATTGGAATTGACTTGGCCCGGTATTGGCTCGCCCGGCGGATCATTCCCTTGAGCCGTAGGACCGTCTTAATGTGCGATTATACTAGAGAGACCAATGATCCATTACGTAACAGTTCTGAGGACTTGGAGGATGATGTAACCACAGATATGACCAAGACCGTCTTAAACAAGAGCCTGGCAGACTGCAACAAAGTGGGCCTGAGCCCTTTCTGCAAACTTAACCCGACGCCAGAGGTGAGTCTTAACTCTAACCGTCGTCACCTTATAATTCTGATTCCCCTGTCAATCTTAAACTTGCCGCCTCTCGCAAGCTAAATCGGCTTTCTGGAAAAAAGCTTATGACCATGAGGCTGCTAAGAAGGCCATAATTGTTAAGAAAGCCGCCAAGAAAGCCGTGAAAAAGACCAAGAAGAAAACTAGCGCTTCTGAATTGTTGGAAATGAACTACGGCTCTGAGTCGGAGGTAGTCCTTGACTCTCTTGGTTCTTATTTCAATTATCTTATTGACACTGATTATTGTCAGGATGACACGGAGGCCAGCCAGGCTGCTGATGAAGAGGTAATTACTATTTCCTCTGGCTCAGAATCCTTGCCAAGACAAAAAGTTCGATGGGTAATTGATATGTCTCCAACGTATCTATAATGTTTGATTGTTCCATGCTATTATATTATCCATCTAGGATGGTTTCTATGAATTTATATGTTATTTTATATGATTTTTGGGACTAACCTATTAACCTAGAGCCCAGTGCCAGTTTATGTTTTTTCCTTGTTTTTAAGTTTTAGAAAAGGAATACCAAACAGAGTCCAATTGACATGCCAATTTTGATGATTTTTTATGGACCAAAAGAAGCCCCCAGAGTAAAAGAGTTGGGCCAGGAGAGTCCTGGGCTGCCCATGAGGGTGGGGGGCGCGCCCACCCCCCTTGGCGCGCCCCCTATCTCGTGGAAAACCCAGAGAGCCCCCTGACTTGTGCCCTACGCCAAAAAATCCTATAAATACAGAAACCTCCAGAAAATAACCTAGATCGGGAGTTCCACCGCCAAAAGCCTCTGTTGCCACCGAAAACCAATCTAGACCCGTTCTGGCACCCTGCCGGAGGGGGAATCCCTCTCCCATGGCCATCTTCATCATCCCGGCGCTCTCCATGACGAGGGGGAGTAGTTCACCCTCGGGGCTGAGGGTATGTTTCAGTAGCTATGTGTTTGATCTCTCTCTCTCGTGCCCTTGAGATGGCACAATTTTGATGTATCATGAGCTTTGCTATTATAGTTGGATCTTATGATGCTTCTCCCCCTCTGCCTTCTTGTAATGGATTGAGTTTTCCCTTTGAAGTTATCTTATCGGGTTGAGTCTTTAAGGATTTGAGAACACTTGATGTATGTCTTGTGTGGGATACCCATGGTGACAATGGGGTATTCTATTGATTCACTTAATGTATGTTTTGGTGATCAACTTGCGGGTTTCGTGACCTTGGGAATCTATGCATAGGGGTTGGCACACGTTTCCATCTTGACTCTCCTATAGAAACTTCGGGGCACACTTTGAAGTTCTTTTTGTTGGTTGAATAGATGAACCTAAGATTGTGTGATGCCTATCGTATAATCATGCCCACAGATACTTGAGGTGACAATGGAGTATCTAGGTGACATTAGGGTTTTGGTTGATTTGTGTCTTATGGTGTTATTCTAGTACAAACTCTATGATAGATCAAATGGAAAGAATAGCTTCATGTTATTTTACTATGGACTCTTGAATAGGTCGATCAGAAAGGATAACTTTGAGGTGGTTTCGTACCCTACCTTAATCTCTTCGTTTGTTCTCCGCTATTAGTTACTTTGGAGTGACTCTTTGTTGCATGTTGAGGGATAGTTATATGATATAATTATGTTATTATTGTTGAGAGAACTTGCACTAGTGACAGTATGGACGCTAGGCCTTATTTCCTAGCATTGCAATACAATTTATACTCACTTTTACCACTTGCTACCTTGCTGTTTTTATATATTCATATTACAAAAACCTATATCTACTATCCATATTGCACTTATATCACCATCTCTTCGCCAAACTAGTGCACCTATACAATTTACCATTGTATTGGGTGTGTTGGGGACACAAGAGACTCGTTGTTATTTGGTTGCAGGGTTATTTGGGAGAGACCATCTTCATCCTACGCCTCCCACGGATTGATAAACCTTAGGTCATCCACTTGAGGGAAATTTGCTACTGTCCTACAAACCCCTGCACTTGGAGGCCCAACAACGTCTACAAGAATAAGGTTGCGTAGTAGACATCAAGCTCTTTGCTGGCGCCGTTGCCGGGGAGGTTAGTGCTTGAAGGTATATCCTTAGATCTTGCAATCGAATCTTTTAGTTTCTTGTTTTATCACTATTTTAGTTTATACAAGAAAACTACAAAAAAAATGAAATTAAGGTTACCTCATATTCTTCATCTTTTTAATATCTTTCGTGAAAATGATGGGAAGAAAAATTGTGCTGAAGTACTAGAAGAAGAATTACATAGAATGCTTGGCATAAAATATGTGCATGATGAGCATGATTGTAATGTTGTTAGTATAAATTCTTTGAATACCAATGATGCTAATGATATGCAAAGCCACAAGCTTGGGGATGCTATGTTTGATGAAGATGATATGTTTAGTCCCCCAAGTTTTGATGAGCAAATTTATTATGATGAAAGCATGCCTCATATTTATGATGATTATTGTGATGACACGTATGCTATAAAAATAAAGATAACCATGAAACTTGTCATCATGATTTTAATTTTCAATTGGATTATGCTTCACATGATATTTATTTTGTTGAGTTTTCTCCCACTACTATGAATGAGAAGAATTTTTCTGATGTGGAGAGTAGTAAAATATCTATGCAAGTAGATCATGAAAATAATGCTTTATGTGCTGGTTATATGGTTGAATTCATTCATGATGCTACTGAAAATTATTATGAGAGAGGAACATATGTTTCTACATATTGCAATAATATTAAGTTTCCTATTTATGTGCTTGAAGTTTTGAAGCTATGCTTGCTTTGCCTTCCTATGCTAGTTGATTATTGCTCCCATAAGTCGTGTTCTCACAAAATCCCTATGCATAGGAAGTGGGTTAGACTTAAATGTGCTAGTTATATGCTTCATGATGCTCTCTTTATGTTTCAATTCTTATCTTTTATGCGAGCATCATTGAAATGATTGAGCCTAGCTAGGGGCGTTAAACAATAGCGCTTGTTGGGAGGCAACCCAATTTTATTTTCTTTGTTTTTGCTTCTGTTTAGGAATAAATATTGCATCTAGCTTCTGTTTGGATGTGCTTTTGTATTTAATTAGTGTTTGTGCCAAGTAGAACTTTTGGGAAGACTTGTGTGAAGTTTATGCGATCATGCTGTATAAAACAGAAACTTTAGCGCTCACGAGATTAGCTACCATGTTTTACTGGAGAGTGCGTTTTAATTGATTCTTTTTTCAGATGATTAATAGACCAATTTCTCACATCCACCAATTTATTTCAGAATTATTAGAGTTACAGAATTATTCGAAAGTTATAGATTGCTACAGACTGTTCTGTTTTTGACAGATTCTATTTTCTATGTGTTGTTTGCTTATTTTGATGAATCTATGAGTAGTATCGGAGGGTATGAACCATAGAGAAGTTGTAATACAGTAGATATTACACCAATATGAATTTAGAATGAGTTCATAACAGTACCTAAGTGGTGGTTTTATTTTCTTATACTAACAGAGCTTACGAGTTCTCGGTTGAGTTTTGTGTTGTGAAGTTTTCAAGTTTTGGGTAAAGATTCGATGGACTATGGAATAAGGAGTGGAAAAAGCCTAAGGTTGGGGATGCCCAAGGCACCCCAAAGTAAAATTCAAGGACAACCAAAAGCCTAAGCTTGGGGATGCCCCGGGAAGGCATCCCCTCTTCCGTCTTCGTCTATCGGTAACTTTACTCGATGCTATATTTTTATTCACCACATGATATGTGTCTTGCTTGGAGCGTCATTTTGTTTTATTTTGTTTTGCTTGCTGTTTGAACAATATCCCAAGATCTGAAATTCTTAAATGTTAGAGAGTCTTCACATAGTTAAATAATTATTCAACTACTCATTGATCTTCACTTATATCTTTTGGAGTGGTTTGTTATTTGCTCTAGTGCTTCACTTATATCTTTTAGAGCACGACGGTGGTTTTATTTTGAAGAAATAGATGAACTCTCATGCTTCACTTATACTATTTTGAGAGTCTTAAGCAGCATGGTAATTTGCTTTGGTTATAAATTTAGTCCTAATATGGTGGGCATCCAACAGGGATATAATAAAAACTTTCATATAAAGTGCATTGAATACTATGAGAAGTTTGATACTTGATGATTGTTTTGAGATATGAGGATGGTGATATTAGAGTCATGCTAGTAAAGTAGTTGTGAATTTGAGAAATACTTGTGTTGAGGTTTGCAAGTCCCGTAGCATGCACGTATGGTAACCGTTGTGTGACAAATTTGAAGCATGAGGTATTTCATTGAGTGCCATCCTTTGTGTGGAGGTCGGGATCGCGCGATGGTTAACTCCTACCAACCCTTCCCCTAGGAGCATGCGTGTAGTACTTTGTTTAGATGACTTGTAGATTTTTGCAATAAGTATATGAGTTCTTTATGACTAATGTTGAGCCCATGGATTATACACACTCTCACCCTTCCACCATTGGTAGCCTCTCTTGTACCCCGCAACTTTCGCCGGTACCATACACACACCATGTACCTTCCTCAAAACAGCCACCATACCTACCTATCATGGCATTTCCATAGCCATTCTGAGATATATTGCCATGCAACTTTCCACCGTCCCATTTGCTATGACACGCTTCATCATTGTCATATTGCCATGCATGATCATGTAGTTGACATTGTATTCGTGGCTAGGCCACCATGCATAATTTTTTATACATGTCACTCTTTATTCATTGCACATCCCGGTACACCGCAGGAGGCATTCATATAGAGTCATACTTTGTTCTAGTATCGAGCTGTAAATCAATAAAAGTGTGATGATCATCATTATTAGAGCATTGTCCCCAAAGGTAAAAAAGAAGGAAAGGCCAAAGAAAAAAATGCCAAAAAAAGAAAAAAAAGGGACAATGCTACTATCTTTTTCCACACTTGTGCTTCAAAGTAGCACCATGATCTTCATGATAGAGAGTCTCTTGTTTAGTCACTTTGATATACTAGTGGGAATTTTCATTATAGAACTTGGCTTGTATATTCCAACGATGGGCTTCCTTAAATGCCCTAGGTCTTCGTGAGCAAGCAAGTTGGATGCACACCCACTTAGTTTCTTTTGTTGAGCTTTCATACATTTATAGCTCTAGTGCATTCGTTGCATGGCAATCCCTACTCACTCACATTGATATCTATTGATGGGCATCTCCATAGCCCATTGATACACCTAGTTGATGTGAGACTATCTTCCTCTTTTTGTCTTCTCCACAACCATCACTCTATTCCACCTATAGTGCTATGTCCATGGCTCACACTCATGTATTGCGTGAAAGTTGAAAAAGTTTGAGAATACTAAAGTATGAAACAATTGCTTGGCTGAAACTGGGGTTGTGCATGATTTGAGTATTTTGTAGGGATGAACTTTCTTTGGCCATGTTATTTTGAGAAGACATAATTGCTTTGTTAGTACGCTTGAAGTACTATTATTCTTATGTCAATATTAAACTTTTGTCTTGAATCTTTCAGATCTGAACATTCATGCCACAATAAAGAAAATTACATTGATAATTATGTTATGTAGCATTCCACATCAAAAATTCTGTTTTTATCATTTACCTACTCGAGGACGAGCAGGAATTAAGCTTGGGGATGCTTGATACGTCTCCAACGTATCTATAATTTTTTATTGTTCCATGCTATTATATTATCCATCTAGGATGTTTTATATGCATTTATATGTTATTTTATATGTTTTTTGGGACTAACCTATTAACCTAGAGCCCAGTGCCAGTTTCTGTTTTTTCCTTGTTTTTGAGTTTTACAGAAAAGGAATACCAAACGGAGTCCAATTGACGTGCCAATTTTTGATGATGTTTTATGGACCAAAAGAAGCCCCCGAAGTAAAAGAGTTGGGGGGGCATGCCCCCCTATCTCGTGGACAGCCCGGAGACCCCCCTGACTTGTGCCCTATGCCAAAAAATCCTATAAATACAGAAACCTCCAGAAAATAACCTAGATCGGGAGTTTCGTCACCGAAAGGCTCTGTTGCCACCGAAAACCAATCTAGACCCATTCTGGCACCCTACCGGAGGGGGGGACCCCTCTCCGGTGGCCATCTTCATCATCCCGGCGATCTCCATGACGAGGGGGGGGGGTAGTTCACCCTCGGGGCTGAGGGTATGTATCAGTAGCTATGTGTTTGATCTCTCTCTCTCTCTCTCTCTCTCTCTCTCGTGTTGTTGAGATGGCACAATCTTGATGTATCGCGAGCTTTGCTATTATAGTTGTATCTTATGATCTTTCTCCCCCTCTACCTTCTTGTAATGGATTGAGTTTTCCCTTTGAAGTTATCTTATCGGATTGAGTCTTTAAGGATTTGAGAACACTTGATGTATGTCTTGCGTGGGATACCTGTGGTGACAATGGGGTATTCTATTGATTCACTTGATGTATGTTTTGGTGATCAACTTGCGGGTTCCGTGACCTTGGGAATCTATGCATAGGGGTTGGCACACGTTTTCATCTTGACTCTCCGGTAGAAACTTTGGGGCACTCTTTGAAGTTCTTTGTGTTGGTTAAATAGATGAATCTGAGACTGTGTGATGCATATCGTATAATCATGCCCACGGATATTTGAGGTGACAATGGAGTATCTAGGTGACATTAGGGTTTTGGTTGATTTGTGTCTTAAGGTGTTATTCTAGTACGAACTCTATGATAGATCGAACGGAAAGAATAGCTTCATGTTATTTTACTACAAACTCTTGAATGAATCGATCAGAAAGGATAACTTTGACGTAGTTTCGTACCGTACCATAATCTCTTCGTTTGTTCTCCGCTATTAGTTACTTTAGAGTGACTCTTTGTTGCATGTTGAGGGATAGTTATATGATCTAATTATGTTATTATTGTTGAGAGAACTTGCACTAGTGAAAGTATGAACCCTAGGCCTTTTTTCCTAGCATTGCAATACCATTTATGCTCACTTTTACCACTTGCTACCTTGCTGTTTTTATAATTTCATATTACAAAACCTATATCTACTATCCATATTGCACTTGTATCACCATCTCTTCGCCGAACTAGTGCACCTATACAATTTACCATTGTATTGGGTGTGTTTGGGACACAAGAGACTTGTTGTTATTTGGTTGCACGGTTGATTGAGAGAGACCGTCTTCATCCTACGCCTCCCACGGATTGATAAACCTTAGGTCATCCACTTGAGGGAAATTTGCTACTGTCCTAGAAACCTCTGCACTTGGAGGCCCAACAACGTCTACAAGAAGAAGGTTGCGTAGTAGACATCAGTAATCCGGAAAGTAAGATTTTCACACCCTTTAGCTCATTTAGATCCTCACTTTCTTTTGAAGCAATAGCAACACGAAAGCTGGCGTTGGACTCGGAACACCGGGGAAGAAGAATTGTCCTCCGGTTTACCAAATACCCCAACTCGTCGAAAGCGCCAGAATGAGGTATTTCCACTCTTAAACTCTCTTTACTCACTAGCGGGTCTTATTCGCCATCCACTGAATTCTTCTGATTCAAACTATCAGGAGGTCTCCCGTTCTTCATCTGGCGATTCGTCTCAAAGTCAACTTCCAGCTTTCAAGACTGCGCGTGGGTAAACAATTTCTTCACTGCTCATCTTTTCCTTGAATCTTTGTAACTTTGCACTAAATCAGTTTAACCCGTGCAGAGGCCAAGCCAAGCCCATTAAGAGAGCTAAGGCGAGTAAGCCAGCGGCTGATCCAAAGGTCGTTGAGCCGGAGCAGCAAGTTTTTATTGGAAATATGCCCTAGAGGCAATAATAAAATGGTTATTATTATATTTCCTTTGTTCATGATAATTGTCTATTGTTCATGCTTTAATTGTATTATCCGGAAACAGTAATACATGTGTGAATACATAGACCACACCATGTCCCTAGTGAGCCTCTAGTTGACTAGCTCGTTGATCAACAGATGGTTACGGTTTCCTGACCATGGACATTGGATGTCATTGATAACGGGATCACATCACTAGGAGAATGATGTGATGGACAAGACCCAATCCTAAGCCAAGCACAAGATCGTGTAGTTCGTATGCTAAAGCTTTTCCAATGTCAAGTATCCTTTCCTTAGACCATGAGATTGTGCAACTCCCGGATACCGTAGGAGTCCTTTGGGTGTGCCAAACGTCACAACGTAACTAGGTGGCTATAAAGGTACATTACGGGTATCCCCGAAAGTATCTGTTGGGTTGGCACGAATCGATACTGGGATTTGTCACTCCGTATGACGGATAGGTATCTCTGGGCCCACTCGGTAAGACATCATCGTAATGAGCTCAATGTGACTAAGGGGTTAGTCACGGGATGATGTGTTACGGAACGAGTAAAGAGACTTGCCATAACGAGATTGAACAAGGTATCGGTATACCGACGATCGAATCTCGGGCAAGTACAATACCGATAGACAAAGGGAATTGTATACGGGATTGATTGAATCCTTGACATCGTGGTTCATCTGATGAGATCATCGTGGAACATGTGGGAGCCAACATGGGTATCCAGATCCCGTTGTTGGTTATTGGCCGGAGATATGTCTTGGTCATGACTGCATGGTTCCCGAACCCGTAGGGTCTACACACTTAAGGTTCAATGACGCTAGGGTTATAGGGAATGTAGTACGTGGTTACCGAATGTTGTTCGGAGTCCCGGATGACATCCCGGACGTCACGAGGAGTTCCGGAATGGTCCGGAGGTAAAGATTTATATATGGGAAGTCCCGTGTTGGTCACCGAAAATGTTCCGGGCGTTATCGGTAATGTACCGGGACCAGCGGAAGGGTTCCGGGGGTCCACCGGGAGGGGCCACCAGCCCCAGAGGGTTGCGTGGGCCAAGTGTGGGATGGGACCAGCCCCAGGCGGGCTGGTGCGCCCCCCACCAAGGCCCAAGGCGCAGGGAGAAGGGGAAGGGGGGAAACCCTAGGCTTAGATGGGCCTAAGGCCCACCTAGGGTGCGCCTGCCCCTCTCTCCCCCTCTGGCCGCCACCTAGATGGGATCTAGGGCTGGCTGCCACCCCTAGGGGTGGAACCCTAGATGGGGGCACATCCCCTCCCCTCCCCCTATATATATGTGGTGTTTTGGGGCTGCCAGATGCACGAGTCCCTCTGTCTCTTGGCGCAGCCCTACCCCTCTCCCTCCTCGTCTCTTGCGGTGCTTGGCGAAGCCCTGCAGGAGTGCCACGCTCCTCCACCACCACCACGCCGTCGTGGTGCTGCTGGACGGAGTCTTCCCCAACCTCTCCCTCTAACTTTGTTGGATCAAGGCGCGGGAGACGTCACCGGGCTGCACGTGTGTTGAACGCGGAGGCGCCGTTGTTTGGCGCTTAGATCGGAATCAACGCGATCTGAATCGCTAGGAGTACGACTCCTTCATCCGCGTTCTTGCAACGCTTCCGCATCGCGATCTTCAAAGGTATGAAGATGCACTCCCCTCTCGTTGCTAGTAATCTCCATAGATAGATCTTGGTGATGCGTAGGAATTTTTTTGATTTTCTGCAATGATCCCCAACAGTGGCATCATGAGCTAGGTCTATGCGTAGTTACTATGCATGAGTAGAACACAAGATTGCTGTGGGCGTAGGTCATGTCAATTTACTTGCCGCTACTAGTCTTATCTTGATTCGGCGGCATCGTGGGATGAAGCGGCCCGGACCGACCTTACACGTACGCTTACGTGAGACAGGTTCCACCGACTGACATGCACTAGTTGCAATAGGTGGCTAGCGGGTGTCTGTCTCTCCCACTTTAGTCGCATCGGATTCGATTGAAAGGGTCCTTATGAAGGGTAAATAGTAATTGGCATATCACATTGTGGTTTTTGCGCAGGTAAGAAACGTTCTTGCTAGAAACCTATAGCAGCCACGTAAAAACTTGCAACAACAATTAGAGGACGTCTAACTTGTTCTTGCAGCATGTGCCGTGTGCTGTGACATGGCCAAAAGGATGTGATGAATGATATATATGTGATGTATGAGATTGATCATGTTCTTGTAATAGGAATCACGACTTGCATGTTGATGAGTATGACAACCGGTAGTAGCCATAGGAGTTGTCTTATTTTATTGTATGACCCGCGTGTCATTGAAAACGCCATGTAATTACTTTAATTTATTGCTAACCGTTTGCCATAGTAGTAGAAGTAATGTTTGGCGAGACAACTTCATGAAGACACGATGATGGAGATCATGGTGTCATGCCGGTGACAATGATGATCATGGAGCCCCGAAGATGAAGATCGAAAGGAGCAAAATGATATTGGCCATATCATGTCACTATTTGATTGGATGTGATGTTTATCATGTTTTACATCTTATTTGCTTAGAACGACGGTAGTGAATAAGATGATCTCTCACTAAAATTTCAAGAATTGTGTTCCCCCTAACTGTGCACCGTTGCTAAGGTTCGTTGTTCCGAAGCACCACGTGATGATCGGGTGTGATAGGCTCTAACGTTCGCATAGAACGGGTGTAAGCCAGATTTACACACGCAATACACTTAGGGTTGACTTGACGAGCCTAGCATGTGTAGACATGGCCTCGGAACACGGAAGACCAAAAGGTCGAACATGAGTCATATAGAAGATACGATCAACATAAAGATGTTCACCGTTGATGAGTAGTCCGTCTCACGTGATGATTGGACACGGCCTAGTCGATTCGGATCATGTATCACTTAGATGACTAGAGAGATGTCTATCTGAGTGGGGTTCATTAAATTTGTTTGGATGACCTTAATTGTCATGAACATAGTTTAAAATCTTTACAATATGTCTTGTAGATCCAATGGCCCACGCTAATGTTGGCCTTAACTTCAACGCGTTCCTAGACAAAACCAAGCTGAAAGACGATGGTAGCAACTATACGGATTGGGTCCGTAACTTGAGGATCATCCTCATAGCTGCCAAGAAAGCATATGTCCTTGAAGCACCGCTAGGTGATGCACCCGTTTTCCCAACAACTCAAGACGTTATGAACGCCTGGCAGTCGCGTAGTGATGATTACTCCCTGGTTCAGTGCGGCATGCTTTACAGCTTAGAATCGGGTCTCCAAAAGTGTTTTGAGCAGCACAGAGCATATGAGATGTTCCAAGAGCTGAAAATGGTTTTCCAAGCTCATGCCCGAGTCGAGAGATATGAAGTCTCCGACAAGTTCTACAGTTGTAAAATGGGGGAGAATAGTTGTGTCAGCGAACATATACTCAAAATGTCTGGGTTGCACAACCGCTTGTCTCAGCTGGGAATTAATCTCCCAGATGACGCACTCGTTGACAGAATCCTTCAGTCACTCCCACCTAGCTACAAGAGCTTTGTGATGAACTTCAATATGCAAGGGATGGAGAAGTCCATTCCTGAGGTGTATTCGATGTTGAAATCAACGGAGGTGGAGATCAAGAAAGAACATCAAGTGTTGATGGTAAATAAAACCACTAAGTTCAAGAAAGGCAAAGGTAAGAAGAACTTCAAGAAGGACGACAAAGGAGTTGCCGCGCCCGGTAAGCCAGTTGCCGGGAAGAAGCCAAAGAATGGACCCAAGCCTGAGACTGAGTGCTTTTATTGCAAGGGAACGAGTCACTGGAAGCGGAACTGTCCCAAATACTTAGCAGATAAGAAGGCTAGAAACATCAAAGGTATATGTGATATACATGTTAATTATGTGTACCTTACCAGCGCTCGTAGTAGCTCCTGGGTATTTGATACCGGTGCAGTTGCTCACATTTGTAACTCAAAGCAGGAGCTGCGGAATAAGCGGAGACTGGCGAAGGACGAGGTAACAATGCGCGTCGGGAATGGTTCCAAGGTCGATGTGATCGCCGTCGGCATGCTACCTCTGCATCTACCTTCGGAATTAGTGTTAAACCTCAATACTTGTTATTTAGTACCAGCTTTGAGCATGAACATTGTATCTGGATCTCGTTTAATGCGAGATGGCTACTCATTTAAATCTGAGAATAATGGTTATTCTATTTATATGAGAGAAATGTTTTATGGTCATACCCCGCTGGTCAATGGTTTATTCTTAATGAATCTCGAACGTGATGTTACATATATTCATAGTGTGGATGCCAAAAGATGTAAGGTTGATAATGATAGTCCCACATACTTGTGGCACTACCGCCTCGGTCATATTGGTGTCAAACATATGAAGATGCTCCATGCAGATGGACTTTTGGAGTCTCTTGATTATGAATCATTTGACACGTGCGAACCATGCCTCTTGGGCAAGATGACCAAGACTCCGTTCTTCGGAACAATGGAGCGAGCAACCAACTTGTTGGAAATCATACATACCGATGTGTGTGGTCCAATGAGTGTTGAAGCTCACGGTGGCTATCGTTATGTTCCCACCCTCACATATGACTTAAGTATATATGGGTATGTCTACTTGATGAAACACAAGTCTAAGACCTTTGAAAAGTTCAAGGAATTTCAGAATGAGGTTGAGAATCAACGGGATAGAAAAATAAAGTTCTTACGATCAGATCGTGGAGGAGAATATTTAAGTCACGAATTTGGCACACACTTGAGGAACTATGGAATTGTTTCACAATTGACGCCGCCTGGAACACCTCAACGTAATGGTGTATCCGTACGTCATAATCGTACTCTGTTGGACATGGTGCAATCTATGATGTCTCTTACCAACTTACCGCTATCATTCTGGGATTAAGCTTTAGAGACTGCCGCATTCACTTTAAATAGGGCACCGTCTAAGTCCGTTGAGACGACACCATATGAACTGTGGTTTGGGAAGAAAGCTAAGTTGTCGTTTCTAAAAGTTTGGGGATGTGATGCTTATGTCAAGAAACTTTAGCATGAAAAGCTCGAACCCAAATCAGAAAAATGCGTCTTCATAGGATACCCTAAGGAAACTATAGGGTATACCTTCTACCTCAGATCCGAATGCAAGGTCTTTGTTGCCAAGAATGGATCCTTTCTGGAGAAAGAGTTTCTCTTGAAAGGAGTGATGGCTTCTCGCCCCTCGTTGGTTACCCCAAGTGGAAGGTTTGAGATGTAGCGTAACGGCAAGTTTCCCTTGGCAAGATACCAAGGATCGAATCCCGTGAGACTTCGAGGGTCGACAAGTAGGTGTCAGCGGCTAACGGCGCCAGATACTTAGCGGTTGACAGGACCTACACACAGATACAAATAACTTTGCTCCCAACGAGTACAGAGAGGTTGTCAATCCCTCCGGCCTTGATGTTTACAAAGGATCAAACACAAGAGATAATAATGATAGCTATGACTGCAACTAGGGAATAGAAACATGAAGCAAATATAGGGTGTGATCAGTGGTGGTGATATGGACCGGGGTCCCATGATGTTCACTAGTGATGTCTCTCTCCCAAAAGACGATAAAATAGCTAAGCGAGGTAAACAAATTACAGTTGGGCAAATGACAGGATTATGTGCGCACACCAATGCTAACTATGCTGTAAAGAAAGGTAGAGGCTCAAAAGCATGGGCGGTACGCCAAGGCAAGTAGACCAAAATCCATCTGCATCTACTACTAATCATCCACCTTGAGATATCTATCCAGAACATCTCGCTGGTATTAAGTTGTGAGTCCGACCCAAAGTGTAAACTCAAAGCAACAGACAACTGCATTAAAAGAACTTTGCGTAAAGTAAACTATCCTTGCACCCGCAAGTACAAGCACCGTTGTTTTCCCCCTTGTGGCAACAGCACATCCCCTAGACACATGTTTCTGTCACTCAAGCTAGTCATCAGGGGGCATCAACCCACAATCAAGCATAACGTTCCCTCTTGGAGTTACTACCTACTACTCGGCCAAAGCAATAAACAGCAACGGAGAACATGCAAGAATTACTCAAGAACTAAAATATAAAAGAGGTGAATCAAATATATTACTCACACACAATCTGAACATAATCTCATAATCCATCAGATCCCAGCAAACTCAGCAGAGCAACAGCATAAAGATTACATATGTGCCTCGATCATGTAGGGCTGCTCACGAGGTCTAATCCATGAAGAACAAAGAGGGGAGGAGAACATCACATAGCTACTGGTCATGGACCCATGGTCCAAGGGGGACTACTCACAACTCATCCGGGAAGAGTCCATGGTGGTGGAGAAGCTCCCGGTGGTGGTTCTCCCCTCCGGCAGGGTGCCGGGAAGAGTTCTCCTGATGCTCCCGATCTTGGAAGCGTTGCGGCGGCGGAACAGAGACGAGATCGCGAAAAAGGGTTCCGTCCTCGAGGGTTTCGGGACGCGAGGAGTATATATGCCAAAGGGGGTCACCAGAAGCGGAGAGGGGGGCCCAGGCGCCCCCCTAGGGCGGCCAGGGGTGGGGCCGCCTGGGCTACCCCTGGCTCCCCTCTGGCCCCACTTTAGTTTTTCTCGAAGCTTCCTGTACGCTGATTTT
The DNA here is from genome assembly GCA_902687465.1 of Secale cereale. Classification (NCBI taxonomy): domain Eukaryota; kingdom Viridiplantae; phylum Streptophyta; class Magnoliopsida; order Poales; family Poaceae; genus Secale; species Secale cereale. The sequence goes on from LR738714.1 coordinate 74,343,537, forward strand.
TTCTGTACTTTTCCCGGAATTTTTGGAGCACTTTTAATATGGGGGAAATCTGAAATAGAAAAACAGCAGAAAATAGGAACTGGCACTGTGGTGCACTGAGTTAATAGGTTAGTCCAAATATGATCAAAAGTGTATGGAAGTGCATAAATATCATAGCAATATCACACAAAAGAAGCATGGAGCAAGCAGAAATTATAGATACGTTTTGGACGTATCAACATCCCCAAGCTTAATTCCTGCTCGTCCTCGAGTAGGTAAATGATAACAAGCATAATTTCTGTGGTGACATGCTGTCAACCATATAAGAACTTTTTAAGTAAAGCAATCAAGGTATGTAATTCAATTCAAGTCATAACAAGCAAGAGTCTATATTAGCATTGTAACAAGTAACATAAGAACATAAAGGTGCAAGAGCTCTCGCTGTCCGTGACTCGAATATCTCCAAATGGTGTTTGCATGCAAGAAAGGGGATAGGGATATACGAGAGAGTAAAACATAGTTTTTGTATTGTTGAGAACTTAATCTACTAAAGTTTCACACTTGGTCTTCTTTGGAATCTTATCTCGACTCATCCCCAGACCGTCAGCCAGGTACAAGTCAAAATGATCCACTCCCTTTCGATATTTTGAGCACTCATGCAATGGATGGCGTAAGCAAGAAAGTCGACACTTAGGATGGCAAAGAGAGAAAAATGATGGAGGGGGAAGACAAAAAGGTGTGAAAGGTTCACATCAATGAGGACAATCATCGGCGAGAGAAAGCCAAATGATAGATATGATATGAGGAGTAGGGATTGCCATGCAACGGATGCACATATGAGCTAAGGTAAGCTCTCCAATGGAACTAGTGGGGGTGCATCCAACTTGCTTGCTCAAGAAGACCTAGAGCTCTTTTGAGGACGCTCATCATTGGAATATACAAGCCAAGTTCTATAGTGTAAAGGTCCCCACATAGCTATATGCATGAATGATAATCTCTATGGAGTACAAGGTACAAGATGGAGTACGAGTGTGGATCTCTCAAAAGAAATAGTAGTGTGCCCCCTTCTCTCTTTTTATTTCTTTTTCTTTTTTTATTTATTTTTTATTTTTTGTGGCCTCAATGGCTCTTTCTATTTAACTCTCATTTGTCCTCTTTGGGATCTTTTGATTTTGTCCTCTTTGGGATCTTTTGATTTTGTCCTCTTTGGGATCTTTTCCTCACTTTAGGGGCAACACTCTATATATTACAAGAAGTATAGAAGATCTTTCACACTTCACAAAAGTACTCAACATAAAGAAAATGAAACTATCATGATGTATGCAAATGTATGCCTCTGCCAGTGTAGCAGGAAATGCAATGATACTAGCGCGTCATGTAGCAATGATTAGGGCAAGGCCCAACTAGCATGCGGCTCATCGATCAAGCAAAAAGCATGTATGACATGAAGATCAAATCATGAGAAGATGGATGTTGCATGGCAATGTATCTCAGAAAGGCTATGGAAATGCCTTAATAGGTAGGTATGGTGGCTGTTTTGAGGAAGGATATAATGAGGCTTATGATGACAGAGCGTATCGTGCCAAGGATTTGGATGCACCGACGAAGTATGCGCCAACTCTCGAGGTGAGAAAGGGCAATGCACGGTACCGAAGAGGCTAGAAAAATATGGTTAGGTGGAAGTGTCAACTTTCGAATACTCACATTAGTCCGAAGAACTCATGCACTTATTATCGGTAACTCTCAATCAAATTAGGAGGTTCACAAAGAGACAAGTACCCCGAGGAGGTGTGTATGGGGGTTTGGTTACCCTTGCGCATCCTCGACCCATGGTACGTGAGTGTACTCTAATATTCGATCCCTCCAAAGATTAGTGATCCATTTAGTAGCTAAAGTTCTCAACTATTTTGTAGGTTTTCGAAAATAAACACGGATTGCCCAAAATACGACATCTATCACTAATAGGCTAAAGCTCTTGACACCAAAAGTTCAGACATTACTCATGGCAATACCTCAAAACTATTGCAAGTTACTACTAAAATTAAATAGCAACCTCAATTACCAACTTTAAGTTAAGACACACAACTCAGTGCAACAGGCAAACTCTCTTAACAAGATAAACATGAAAACTCAAGAGAGTTCAACAACCAACCAAACAAAAGCTCTTTAAAAAGAAAAGCATGAAAACTAAGAGCTAAACATGACAGTAGCTATGGAAAGACAAAGAACACACACAGCAAAGATAAGCATGAAAATCCTATGTTGTGTTCTAGGTTGAAGTGGAGCGTGTTTCTCTCCCACACAAAGAAAGCTGGGTTCTAACTTTCTATGAACGGCAAGCAAATCTAAAGAAAACTAAAAAGGAAACTAAGAGCAAGACGCTCCAAGCATAGCACATAACGCATGAAGTGATTAAAATATAGTGGAACGAAAGACGAACTGATAATTGTTGATGGAGAAGGGGATGCACGGGGGCATCCCTAAGCTTAGACGCTTGAGTCTTCTTGAATATTTCTTGGGGGTGCACGGGGGCATCCCCAAGCTTGAGCGTTTGACCCTCCTGAATTTTCTTTTATCATCTTCCCTCGCACACTTGAAAACTCCCTTCATACATAACTCATCATAATCTGATTAGCGAGGTTAGTACCAATAATAAAATAATTTTTCCCTACTGGAAATAAGGATAATCTTGAAGAGCTACTGTTTCTCAAGATTGCCAAAAGGTTTTTGCAAAGAAAAAGCAAGCTCAAGGTTTGCAAAACGAAGAAAAGGCAAAACAGGACAGAATCTGTGAAAAACAGACCAGCAGGTAGTAAATAATTTTTTCGGGGCACTTATGCAACTCAAATCAAAAAACTCAGAACAGACGCTCGAAAGCAAATTGTATAGAGCATGCTGTCAAAAAAATTCAGACCAAAAAAATGATCTGGTGATATTATACGAATTTTTCTGTCCAAGGACAGAATCTGTTTTCTGGACAGCACGTCACAACTTTTGCACTTTCTTGCAATCAGAGGCTAAACTTGGCACAAATCTGAAAAGAAAAGATACAATGATGATGCTACTATAGTAACAAAAATCAAGACACAACAAAAGCAAAATAAAACCTAATTCGTTGTGGGCTGCCTCCCAAAAGCGCTTTCTTTTATGCCTTTAAGCTAGGCATAATACAAAGAGAGAAGATCAAGTTTTATCAAGAGTAAGAGAATAGCTAGCCCGTGTAACGGACTCAAAAGGTAACTTAATCTTCTTTCTAGAGAAGTCTTCCATCCCTTTCTTGAGAGGAAATTGGAATTTTATATTCCCCTCTTTCATGTCAATGATAGCACCAACGGTGCGAAGAAAAGGACGTCCCAAAATAATTGGACAAGAAGGTTCACATTCAATATCCATAATAGTAAAATAAACGGGAACATAATTGTCATTGACAATGATAAGAACATCGTCGATCTTCCCCAAAGGTTTCTTCACAGAAGAATCAACAAGACGAACACCAAAAGAACAAGGATTAAAAGGTTTCAATTTAAGCATATCATACATCCTTTTGGGCATAACGGAGGTACTAGCTCCAACATCACATAAAGCATAACAAGAGAAGTTATTCAACTTAATTTTAATCATAGGATCCCAACCATCTTCTAGCTTTCTAGGTATGGAGGCTTCTACCCTAAGCTTCTCCTCCCTAGCTTTGATGAGAGCATTAGTGATATGCTCCGTGAAGGCAAGATTAAGTGTGCTAGTGTGGGGATCTCTAGACATCTTGTGAAGAAAACTAATAACTTCAGAAAGGGTGCAATTATCAAAATCCAGGTCACTACTATCAAGTAAAGTGGTAGTGGTGTCCTTTAGGCCTACTTGTTTGGTAGCTTCTATGGTCATAGGAGTTTCTTCTACGGTTGAGGTCATAGCATCACCATTAATAGGTCCAATGGGACTAGGAGTGCATTGGGTGTAAAGAGTTTGGATATTCTCAACAACTTGGATAGTAGCAACAATGTGGTGGGTAGGAAGGCTCTTAATTCTATCTTCTTCCTCCTTCAGGGGTGCAACCACTTCAGGTTTAGCTGCCATTTGGTTTATCAAAGTGGCTTGTGTGTGGGACATATTGGAAACTTGGGTCTCAGTGATGGTGAGCCTAGTCTGGAGGTTAGAAATCTCAATATTTAGGCTTTCCAGTTGTCTACCAATGTCTTGCAAGATAGCAGTATGCTCATCTAATTGCCTCAAGAAGGTCTTGTTTTGTTCATATTGGGTGTGCATGTAGTTCTTAGTGGCCTTCTCTATTTCTAGAAGTTTCTCATAACTAGGCATGTCTCTATCTCTAGGGGTGGAGTTCTTGGTGCTAGGATAAGCATTGTTGTTCCCATAGGAATTAGAGGGGAACGGTCTAGGGTTGCTACCAAAATTACTCCTATAAGCATTGTTATTGAAATTGTTTCTAGAGATAAAGTTCACATCTACTTGATCTCAAGCAATCAAAGAATTTAAAGGAACATCATGAGGATCAATAGAAGATTGCTTGGAAAGTAGAGACATGGTCAAGTCAACTTTTTCATTTAGGGAGGAAATCTCCTCGACAGAGTTTACCTTCCTACCTGTTGGAGCGCGTTCGGTGTGCCATTGGGAATAATTGGTCATCATCTCGTCGAGAAGCTTCGTGGCAGCACCAAGTGTAGTTGACATAAAGGTTCCTCCCGCGGCCGAATCTAACAAGTTCCGCAAGGTAAAGTTCAAACCTGCATAAAAAGTTTGGATAACCATCCAAGTAATCAAACCATGAGTAGGGCAGTTCTTGACAAGAGATTTCATGCGTTCCCAAGCTTGGGCAACATGTTCATTATCCAATTGTTTAAAATTCATTATGTTACTCCTTAGTTGGATAATTTTAGCAGGGGGATAGTACTTCCCAATAAAGGCATCCTTGCACTTGTCCCAAGAATCTATACTTTTCCTAGGCAAGGATTGAAACCAGATTTTAGCTCCTCCTCTCAAGGAGAAAGGAAAAAGCTTAAGCTTAACAACATCACTATCTACTTCTTTGTACTTTTGCATATCACAGAGCTCAACAAAATTATATAAGTGCAAAGCAGCATCATCTCCAGCACCGGAGAATTGATCTTTCATAACTAGGTTCAGTAAAGCATGTTTAATCTGATAAGAAGGTGCTGAAGTGGCAGGTGTAGCAATAGGGGTGCAGATAAAGTCATTGTTGTTATGACTAGTGAAGTCACACAACTTGGTGTTCTCGGTGGAACCCATAGCAGCAGCAAGCAAGATAACTATTTTTGTGATTTTTCGTAAGGGACACTAAAGCAAAACTGAAAGGTAAACTAACAAGACTAAAAAGAAAATATAAAAGATAGCGTGCAACTCCCCTATCTTGAAGAGTGGAGTCCCTGGCAACGGCGCCAGAAACTTTGCTTGATGGCTTTCTCGCCCCTCGTTGGTTACCCCAAATGGAAGGTTTGAGATGTAGCGTAACGACAAGTTTCCCTTGGCAAGATACCAAGGATTGAATCCCGTGAGACTCCGAGGGTCGACAAGTAGGTGTCAACGGCTAACGGCGCCAGATACTTAGCGGTTGACAGGACCTGCACATAGATACAAATAACTTTGCTCCCAACGAGTACAGAGAGGTTGTCAATCCCTACGGCCTTGTTGTTTACAAAGGATCAAACACAAGAGATAATAATGATAGCTATGACTGCAACTAGGAAACAGAAACAGGAAGTAAATATAGGGTGTGATCAGTGGTGGTGATATGGACCGGGGTCCCATGATGTTCACTAGTGATGTCTCTCTCCCAAAAGACGATAAAACAGCTAAGCGAGGTAAACAAATTACAGCTGGGCAATTGACAGGATTATGTGCGCAAATCAATGCTAACTGTGATGTAAAGAAAGGTAGAGGCTCAAAAGCATGGGCGGTATGCCAAGGCAAGTAGACCGAAATCCATCTGCATCTACTACTAATCATCCACCTTGAGATATCTATCCAGAACATCTTGCTGGTATTAAGTTGCGAGTCCTACCCAAAGTGTAAACTCAAATCAACAGACAACTGCATTAAAAGAACTTTGCGTAAAGTAAACTATCCTTGCACCCGCAAGTACAAGCACCGTTGTTTTCCCCCTTGTGGCAACAACACATCCCCTAGACTCATGTTTCTGTCACTCAAGCTAGTCATCAGGGGGCATGAACCCACAATGAAGCATAACGTTCCCTCTTGGAGTTACTACCTACTACTCGGCCAAAGCAATGAACAGCAACGGAGAACATGCAAGAATTACTCAAGAACTAAAATATAAAAGAGGTGAATCAAATATATTACTCACACACAATCTGAACATAATCTCATAATCCATCAGATCCCAGCAAACTCAGCAGAGCAACATCATAAAGATTACATATGTGCCTCGATCATGTAGGGCAGCTCACGAGGTCTAATCCATGAAGAACAAAGGGGGAGGAGAACATCACATAGCTACTGGTCATGGACCCATGGTCCATGGGGGACTACTCACAACTCATCCGGGAAGCGTCCATGGTGGTGGAGAAGCTCCCGGTGGTGGTTCTCCCCTCCGGCAGGGTGCTGGGAAGAGTTCTCCTAATGCTCCCGATCTTGGAAGCGTTGCGGCGGCGGAACAGAGACGAGATCGCGAAAAAGGGTTCTGTCCTCGAGGGTTTCGGGACGCGAGGAGTATATATGCCAAAGGGGGTCACCAGAAGCGGAGAGGGGGGCCCAGGCGCCCCCCTAGGGCAGCCAAGGGTGGGGCCGCCTGGGCTGGCCGCCTGGGCTGCCCCTGGCTCCCCTCTGACCCCACTTTGGTTTTTCTCGAAGCTTCCTGTACGCTGATTTTTTCTGTATTTTTCCCGGAATTTTTGGAGCACTTTTAATATGGGGAAATCTGAAATAGAAAAACAACAGAAAACAGGAACTGGCACTGTGGTGCACTGAGTTAATAGGTTAGTCCAAATATGATCAAAAGTGTATGGAAGTGCATAAATATCATAGCAATATCACACAAAAGAAGAATGGAGCAAGCAGAAATTATAGATACGTTTTGGACGTATCAAGGAGTAAGTGGGAGGAAAGTAGAACTTGATGAGGTGATTGTCACCCCTTCCGAACCGGAAAGTAGCGCAGCACAGGAAGATGTTTCTGTGGTGCCTGCACCAACTAGAGAGGAAGTTAATGATAATGATCATGAAGCTTCAGATCAAGTTACTGCTGAACTTCGTAGGTCCACAAGGACACGTTCCGCACCAGAGTGGTACGGCAACCTTGTCCTGGAAATCATGTTGTTAGACAACGGTGAACCTTCGAACTATGAAGAAGCGATGGCGGGCCTGGATTCCAGCAAATGGCTTGAAGCCATGACATCCGAGATAGGATCCATGTATGATAACAAAGTATGGACTTTGGTTGATTTGCCCGATGATCGGCAAGCCATAGAAAATAAATGGATCTTTAAGAAGAAGACAGACGTGGATGGTAATGTGACCATCTATAAGGCTCGGCTTGTCGATAAAGGTTATCGACAAGTTCAAGGAATTGACTACGATGAGACTTTCTCTCCTGTAGCGATGCTGAAGTCCGCCTGAATCATGTTAGCAATTGCCGCATTCTATGATTATGAGATATGGCAAATGGACGTCAAAACGGCATTCCTTAACGGCTTCTGATACGTCTCAAACGTATCTACTTTTCCAAACACTTTTGATATTGTTTTGGCCTCATTCTTGCATGATTTGGACTAAACTAACCCAGACTAACGCTGTTTTCAGCAGAGCTGCCTGTATGGTTTATTTGTGTGCAGGAAAACGGATTTTTAGGTATCTCAGAAAAATCCACGAAAAATCACAGAAAATCCACGCACCCGAAGGAACCAGGAACCAGAAGTGGGACCAGAGGGGGGCCAGGGGGTGCCCAGGCGCCCTGTGGGCGTGCCCCCCTGGGCCGCGCCGGGGGGCCGCTTGGGTGGGTCCCACACCTCCTGGTGCCCTACTTTATCCCGTATTTTTACTCCCGACGCAGAAACCCCAGATCAGAAGTTCTTTCGCAGTTTTCCGTCGCGGAGCCGCCGCCACCCTCTGTTCTTCCTCGGGAGGGCTAATCTGGAGGCTGAATTGGCCTCCGGAGAGGGGAGATCGTTGCCATCGTCATCATCATCACCACTCCATCATCCCTCCATGACTTCTCCCTCCATGTGTGAGTAATTCCCCCGCTGTAGGCGAAGGGGATGGTAGGGATTGGATGAGTTAGATCATGTAATAGTTTATCAGATTGTTGCGGGCATGTTGCCTATCATCTACTATGGTGTTTATCATCTTTGCTTCAACTTGTTATTCTTAATGCTTGACACTTAAGGCCCGAGTGCCATGATTTCAGATCTGAACCATATGTGTTTGCATGAATATATTTGTGTTCGTGATCCTATCTATGAGTTGTTTACACCTGTTACGGTCCGGAACCGGCGATCCCAAAAGTGACAGCTTGGGACACTTAAGGGGATGGTCCGTAGTTGAGGATTACATGTATCCATTGAGTTCATTGCTTTGTTCCGGTGCTCTTTGATAGGAGCACCTTAATATCCATAAGTTCCTTTTGGCCCCGTTCGTAGCGGGATGGTAGGACAAAAGATGTTGTGCAAGTTCTTATTGCAAGCACGTACAACTACCTACGGGATACATGCCTAATGTTTGATATTTGCCTAGATGATCATTACTTTTCCGTGTGCCGTGCCCCAAGTTAAATCTATCTCATCCATGCAGCGCCCAACCATCCATCTCCCTAGCCTACAGTGTTTTAAACCCTGCTTGTCACTAGTCGCTACTTTTGCTATTTACTTTGCTATCTACTGTTGCTATTTACTTTTGCTGTTTACTTTTACTATTACTATCATCACTATCATATCACTGTTACCACTTATCTTTTGTTGCAAGTAAGTATATTTCAGGTGCGGTTGAATTGACAACTCAACTGCCAAAGCTTATAAATACTCTTTGGCTCCCCGTGTGTCGAATCAATAAATTGGGCTATTCTTACCCGCGGAGACTATCTTGATCCCTTACGGTTGAGGGTTATCAAGTACCGTTTTCTGGCGCCGTTGCCGGGGACTCCACTCTTCAGGATAGGGGAGTTGCACGCTATCTTTTACCTTTGCTTTTTAGTCTTGTTAGTTTACCTTTTAGTTTTGCTTTAGTACCTTTTTATCGAAAATCACAAAAATAGTTATCTTGCTTGCTTGCTACTATGGGTTCCACCGAGAACACCAAGTTGTGTGACTTCACAAGTCACAACAACGATGACTTTATCAGCACACCTATCACTACACCTGCCACTTCAGCACCTTCATATGAAATTAAACCTGCTTTACTGAACTTAGTCATGAAAGATCAATTCTCCGGTGCTGGAGATGATGCTGCTTTACACTTAAACAACTTTGTTGAACTTTGTGATATGCAAAAGTACCAACAAATAGATGGTAATATTGTTAAGCTTAAGCTTTTTCCTTTCTCCTGGAGAGGAGGAGCTAAAATTTGGTTTGAGTCTTTGCCTAGAAATAGGATAGATTCATGGGACAAGTGCAAAGATGCTTTTATCGGAAAATACTATCCACCTGCTAAAATTATCCAACTTAGAAGTAACATAATGAATTTTAAACAATTGGATAATGAACGCGTTGCCCAAGCTTGGGAACGTATGAAATCTCTTATCATGAACTGCCCTACTCATGGTTTGACTACTTGGATGGTTATCCAAACTTTTTATGCAGGCTTGAACTTTACCTCGCGGAACTTGTTAGATTCGGCCGCGGGAGGAACTTTTATGTCAACTACACTTGGTGCTGCCACAAAGCTTCTCGATGAGATGATGACCAACTATTCCCAATGGCACACCGAACGCGCTCCAACAGGTAGGAAGGTAAACTCTGTCGAGGAGATTTCCTCCTTAAATGAAAAAGTTGACTTGATCATGTCTCTACTTTCGAAGCAATCTACTGTTGATCCTCGTGATGTTCCTTTAAATTCTTTGATTGCTCAAGAACAAGTAGATGTGAACTTTATCTCTAGAAACAATTTTAACAACAATGCTTATAGGAGTAACTTTGGTAACAATCCTAGACCGTTCCCCTCTAATTCTTATGGGAACAACAATGCTTATCCTATCACCAAGAACTCCACTACTGAACTAGAGATTTTGCTTAAAGATTTCATCACTACCCAAAAAGCCTTTAATAAGAGTGTAGAAGAAAAACTACATAAACTAGATGATCTTTCTTTTAAGGTAGACCATTTAGCCAATGAGGTAAAATTGCTAAATATTAAAACTTCTCCTCTTGAGGAGAGGGAAGTCACTCCTATAAATGCTATTCAAGTGCAAATTAATGAAAACATTAGGATGATGGCTAAACTTTAAGAGAGATGGGCTAGAGAAAGGGAGGAAGAAGATAGAATTAAGAGCCTTCCTACCCACCACACTGTTGCTACTATCCAAGTTGTTGAGGATGTTCAAACTCTTAGCACCCAATGTACTCCTGGTCCCAATGGACCTATTAATGGTGATGCTATGACTATAGAAACTACCAAACAAGTGAACCTAAAGGACACTACTACCACTTTACTTGATGCTCGTGATCTTGATTTTGATAATTGCACTCTTACCGAAGTTATTGATTTCCTTCACAAGATGTCTAGAGATCCCCGCACTAGCACGATTAACCTTGCCTTCACAGAGCATATCACTAACGCTCTCATCAAAGCTAGGGAGGAGAAACTTAGAGTAGAAGCCTCCATACCTAGAAAGCTAGAAGATGGTTGGGATCCTATGATAAAAATTAAATTAAATGACTTCTCTTGCTATGCATTATGTGATGTTGGAGCTAGTACCTCTGTTATGCCCAAAAGGATATATGATATGCTTAAATTGAAACCTTTTGATTCTTGTTCTTTTGGTGTTCGTCTCATTGATTCTTCCATAAAGAAACCTTTGGGGAGGATCGACGATGTTCTTATCGTTGTCAATGATAACTATGTTCCCGTTGATTTTACTATTATGGATATTGAATGTGATCCTTCATGTCCAATTATTTTGGGACGTCCCTTTTTGCGCACCGTTGGTGCTATCATTGACATGAAAGAGGGTAATATAAAATTTCAGTTTCCTCTCAAGAAAGGGATGGAACACTTCCCTCGAAAGAAGATCAAGTTACCTTTTGAGTCCGTTGTACGGGCTAGCTATTCTTTTACTCTTGATAAAACTTGATCTCTATGCATTATGCCTAGCTTAAAGGCATAAAAGAAAGCGCTTTTGGGAGGCAGCCCACATGAATAAATTTTTTGCTTTTGTTGTGTCTTGATGTTGTTTACTGCTGTAGCATCATCATTGTATCTTTGCTTTTCATATTTGTGCCAAGTATAGCCTCTGATTGCTAGAAAGTTCAAAAGTTGTGAGGTGCTGTCCAGGAAACAGATTCTGTCCTTGGATAGAAAAATTCGTATAAAATCACCAGATCATCTTTTTGGTCTGAATTTTTTCGACAGCGTTCTCTGTATAGTTGTATTTCGTGCATCTGTTCTGAGTTTTTTGATTTGAGTTGTAGAAGTGCCCCGAACAAATCAATTACTACCTGCTGTTCTGTTTTTCACAGATTCTGTCCTGTTTTGCCTTTCCTTCATTTTGCAAACCAAGAGCTTGCCTTTTCTTTGCAAAAACCTTTTGGCAATCTTGAGAAACAGTAGAACTTCAAGAATATCTTTATTTCCAGCAAGGTATAATTATTTTATTAAGGGTACTAACCTCGCTAATCAGATTATGATGAGTTATGTATGAAGGGAGTTTTCAAGTGTGCGAGGGAAGATGATAAAAAGATTCAGGAGTGTCAAGCGCTCAAGCTTGGGGATGCCCCCATGCACCCCCAAGAAATATTCAAGGAGACTCAAGCGTCTAAGCTTGGGGATGCCCCCGTGCATCCCCTTCTCCATCAACATTATCAGTTCGTCTTTCGTTTCGCTATATTTTTATCACTTCATGTGTTAAGTGCTATGCTTGGAGCGTCTTGCTTTTAGTTTTCTTTTTAGTTTTTCATAACAAGTCGGAACTCAGCTTTCTTTATGTGGGAGAGAAACACGCTCCACTTCTACCTAGAACATAACATAGAATTTTCATGTCTATCTTTGCTGTGTGTGTTCTTTGTCTTTTAATAGCTACTATCATGCTCTGCTCTTAGTATTCATGCTTATCTTTTCAAAGAGCTTTTGTTTAGTTGGTTGCTTGAACTCTCTTTAATTATCATGCTCACCTTAATAAGAGAGTTTGCTTCCATTGCATTGGTTAATATGTCTATGATAAAGATGCTACGTGCATAATGGTGCTTAGTAGTTCAGGTTTTCTTATGGTTAGTCTCAAACAGCTGGGGGGTTCCCAATTTGTTATTGGAGTACCAACTTGATTTGTTTGCAGATGATGTGGTATGGTTTAGTAATATCTTCCTTCAAGAATTTATTTTGATTGACTTGGCGTATGCTCACGCATATTTAAGACTGTAAAGAAAGTCTGTCAAGCCTTGATGATCTTTTATTTCTGAGTAGCGATATAACTACCATGCCTGATTCAATGTTGCTTTGTCGCTCTGCATAATTATGACCGTCATTGCTCTCTTAGTTGGTCGCTCCCAGTCTTTTGCTAACCTCCACCTGTACTAAGCAGACTAACTTTGCAATACATAGCTCATGGGAAAGTAGCTTAAAAACTATTGTGGTAAAGAATATGTTGCTTATGTATCTTATTTCTTATAAGTTGCTTGCTGAGCGGTAACCATGTTTCTGGGGACGCCATCAACTGTCACACTTTTGTTGAATATCATGTGAGTTGCTATGCATGTTCGTCTTGTCTGAAGTAAGGGTGATTTGCCATGGGTTGAATGAGTATGCATATTGTTAGAGAAGAACATTGGGCCGCCAACCAAAGCCATGCATCATGGTGGAAGTTTTAGCTTGGACATAATCCTCAATCTCTTATGATAATATGCTTATGCATTAAAGAGGAGTCCATCATCTATTTTCTATGTTGTCCCGGTATGGATGTCCTCAAGTTGAGATCTATCAAAAACGAGAAATCAAATGCGATTTATCTCCTTGGACCTTTGTACAGGTGGCATAGAGGTACCCCTTTGTGACACTTGGTTGAAACATATGTAATGCAATGATAACCCATGGAAATCCGAGCTAATTAGGACAAGGTGCGAGCACTATTGGTATTCGATGCATGAGGCTTGCAACTTATAGGATGTCTTATGCATGACACATATGAAGTACTACTACCGTTGACAAAACTGCTTCTATGTTTTTAAAATAAAAAAAAGCTCTAGCACATAACCATTCTTTTACTTTTATGTTGAGTCTCCACCTTCTTTCTTCAAGCACCAACTACTGAGAGCATGATTGTCATTCTGAGTGTAATGTGCATTGTCCCAAAGTAACATTGTCTTTTGCATGATTGTGATATCGTTTATTTTGAAATCATTGTATCTAGTCATCACTTAAACCTTGAAGGTGCCCCTGCATTTATGTTTTGCTTCACTAAAGAGGGCAAGCTAGATATCACTTTATCATATTTGCACACCATGTTCATTGCAAATCTTCTTGATGTTTCAGTTTCATATTGTAAAACTTTCAGTCATTTGTGATTTTCTCATGAGGCAACTTAATTACTATAGAATCATTGTCTCAGTAAGATTTTGTCATATGACTATGAATAAGTCCTATATGGTTAATAGCATCTCACCACAGAAATTATTCTTGTTATCATTTACCTACTCGAGGACGAGCAGGAATTAAGCTTGGGGATGTTGATACGTCCAAAACGTATCTATAATTTCTGCTTGCTCCATGCCACTTTTGGGTGATATTGCCATGATATTCATAAACTTCCATACACTTTTGATCATATTTGGCCTAACCTACTAATCTAGTGCACCCCGGTGCCAGTTTCTGTTTTCGGCTGTTTTTGTATTTCAGGTTTTCACGTTACGAGAACTGCCAGGAAAAATCCAGAAAAATTATATAAAAAATCAGCGTTCCAGAACCTACCTTGCGCCCGAAGGACAGCCGGGGGGGGGGGGGGG
>LR738714.1:74357797-74369953 GCA_902687465.1 Secale cereale
GCGCCCCCCCTGGGCCACGCCGGGGGGCGCCTGGGCCCCCCGAGCCCCGTCTGGTGCCCCCCTTCGGCATATATTTAGAGCGTCCTTTGAAACCCTCGGGACGAAAACTCCTTTTCGCGATCTCATCTCTGTTCGGCCGCCGCCGCCGCTTCCAAGATCGGGAGCACCAGGAGAACTCTTCCCGGCACCCTGCCGGAGGGGAGGATCACCATCGGGAGCTTCTCCACCACCATGGACGCCTCCCGGATGAGTTGTGAGTAGTCTCCCTTGGACCATGAGTCCATGACCAGTAGCTATGTGATGTTCTCCTCCCGTTCTTGTGCTTCACTAATTAGTCCTCGTGAGCTGCCCTACATGATCGAGGCACATGTGTAATCCTTATGCTGTTGCTATGATGAGTTTGCTGGGATTCGATGGATTATGAGATTATGTTCAGATTGATCTTGAGTAATATATTTGATCTAGCTCTTTTATATTTATGTTCATAAGTAATTCTTGCATGTTCTCCGTTGTTATTTATTGCTTTGGCCAAGTAATACGTAGTGACTCCAAGAGGGAACGTTATGCTCGATTGTGGGTTCATGCCCCTCGATGACTAGCTGGAGTGACAGAAACATGAGTCTAGGGGATGTGTTTTTGCCACAAGGGGGAAAACAACGGTGCTTGTGCCCGCGGGTGCAAGGATTGTTTACTTTACGCAAAGTTCTTTTAATGCAGTTGTCTATTGCATTGAGTTTACACTATGGGTGGGACTCGCAACTTAATACCAGCGAGATGTTATGGATAGATATCTCAAGGTGGATGATTAGTAGTAGATATTGATGGATTTCGGTCTACTTACTTTGGCGTACCGCCCATGCTTTGAACCTCAACCTTTCTTGCAATGTAGTCAGCATTGGTTTGCGTTCGTGGTCCTGTCGATTGCCCAGCTGTAATTCGTTTACCTCACATAGCTGTTTTATCGTCTTTTGGGAGAGAGACATCACTAGTGAACATCATGAGACTCCGGTCCATATTACCATCATTGATCACATCCGCTATTTACTTTTCTCTTTTACTTACTATTGCAAACATTATCTATCACTACTATCACTTGCGTTTAATCCTTTGTGAACTACAAGGCCGGAGGGATTGACAACCTCTCTGTACTCGTTGGGAGCAAAGTTATTTGTATCTGTGTGCAGGTCCACGTTGATTGCTAATCCGCGCCGTTAGCAGTTGACACCTACTTGTTGAACCTAGGAGTCTCTGGGGATTCGATCCTTGGCATCTTTGCTAAGGGAAAAACTTCCACAACACTGCATCTTTCACCTTCCACTTGGGGTAACCAACGAGGGGTTAGAGGCCCATCAAGGAGTATTTTTTGGCGCCGTTGCCGGGGAGCATAGCAATATTTACAAGTCTACTTGAGGTATCCTACCTGCTGCACTTTATCTACTATGGGTAAGAAAGGAGACCCCAAGGTTCCAATCTTACTATCCACTACAAGAAGAGGTACTGCTCTAAGCACTAGTGCTACACTTGATTCACCTTCCGTTATGAGTAAGTTTGCCTCACCACCACCACATGATGCTCCTACTCAATCTGTTACTATGTCTGATACTCTTGATGATGCTTCTACTACTTTTGATGATGATATTAGTTCGCTTGGTTATGCTCTTGAGAAACAAATTGCTGCTGCTGCTAAAAAGTCTGGAATTGAACTTCCTGTTACTCGCTACCCTATTGGTGAAACTTATGATTATCCTGATTTGAGTAAACTCAAAGAGAGGCTCCTTGATGATGATTACTATATACTAGATGAAGAATTATGCAGGGAACTGACAGAGTTTTCCGGCTCTGACCTTGAAGCTATTAAAAAACTGTTTGAAAAACACTCTCTGAAGAACAAAACCGTTCCTAATCCTGAATTTGCTACATCCCCTATATGCATTGATGATCCTGATTATGATTTCTCTGTTGATCTTTCACTTATACCTATGGTTGAAGCTGACCCCTTTTATGGCAGAGAAAATGATGATGCTATTGCACACCTGACTAAACTCGGTGAGTTGGGTAGCCTGTTTACCACAGATGAGAAGATACGATACTTTTATGTGACCAAGCTTCTTCCTTTCTCCTTGAAGGAGGGTGCTAAAGCATGGTATGATTCACTCCCATGCGGTTCCATTAAGAGTCCTCAGGACTTAGCTCACTCTTTTGTTGATAAGTACTTTCCTGCTCACATGCAACATGCTGCTTTACAAAGAATTTATAACTTTAAACAGTTGCAGGATGAGTCCCTCCCTAAAGCTTGGGGGAGGTACTGCGGTCTGATTCGGGCTAGACCAGGACATGAAATCCCTAAGAATGAATTAATCGATATATTCTATGCTGGTCTAACTGATGAATCCAGGTCCTATTTGGACAGTTGTGCTGGTTGTGTTTTCAGGAAAAGAACACCGGACGATGCAGAAGATTTAATGGGCAGGATTGCCAAAAACCATGAAGATTGGTCCGTCCCTGAACCACCTCCACCAACAAAGAAGAGGGGCATGTTTGTTCTGAGCCCCGAGGATATGCGAGAAGCAAAGAAGTCTATTAAAGAGAAAGGCATTAAAGCTGAAGACGTGAAGAATCTACCCCCCATTGAGAAGCTGTGTGAGCCTACTACTCACCCTCCTATGGTAGAGGTACACTCTCTTTTAGATTTCAACGCAAGTGACATCCCTCATGGTAAGCCTCCTGATCAATGTTTAGATGAGTTTGATAATTTTATTATGAAACAAAATCATTTTAATGAGAGGATAGAAAGTCAATTGCATGATAATTCCCTTGCTATCAAAAGACTGCTTGATGTTTTAGATAGAACAGTTAATGATGTTCAATGTCTTGTGAAGCATTTTCATATGGTTCAAACTCAGCTTGATCAAATTTCTAATGTGCAAAGAGATTTTCTTGCTAACAATGCCAAACAAGATAATTTGCAGGCTTTCGGGATTAAGACCCGAGGAGGAACTAGCACTCAAGATCCTCTTTATCCAGAGGGGCATCCGAAGAGAATCGAGCAGGATTCTCAAATGCAGGAAGAAGAAATTGTTGGCTCTCCAAAGAAAAAGAAGAAACATAAGGAGACTGACAATTCTAATGATCCTATTGCAGATGAAGAACCAGCTATTGATCCCAACAGTGTATCTATCTCCGATGCTGAGACTGAAGACGGTGCTGAACCTGAAGGTAATAATAATGAGAAGAATGATCCGCCTAAAGTTCGAGAAGAAGAAGCACCTGACAAACGTAAGAGGTACACTAAAGAAGACTTCATCGCAAGAAAACATGGGAAGGAAAGAGAACCATGGATATAGAAACCCATGCCCTTTCCAGGTAAGTCCATCAAATCTAAAGAAGAAGAGCATTATAATAAGTTTTGTGAGTGGATTAAACCTCTTTTCCTTCAAATCCCTTTGACTGATGCTATTAAGTTACTTCCTTATTCAAAATATATGAAAGATATTGTCACTAATAAAAGAAAAGTTCCTAATGATGCAATATCTACTATGCTTGCTAACTACTCTTTCAGTGGCAAGATTCGTGAGAAGCTCGGTGATCCAGGTATACCCACCATTCCTTGCTCCATAAAGAATAATTATGTCAAAACTGCTTTATGTGATCTTGGAGCAGGAGTGAGTGTTATGCCTCTCTCTCTTTACGAGAGGCTTTGTTTAGAAAAACTAATTCCTACAGATATCTCCCTTCAGATGGCTGACAAGTCAACCGCTGTTCCGATAGGTATTTGTGAGGATGTTCCCGTAGAAGTTGCTAATTGTTTAATTCTTACTGATTTTGTTGTGCTTGACATGCCCGAGGATGGGAGCATGTCCATTATTCTTGGTAGAGCTTTCCTTAACACCGCAGGTGCTATTATTGATTGCAATAAAGGGAAGGTTAACTTCCATGTGAATGATAAAGAACACACGGTATATTTTCCGAAGAAGACCGACAGGAGGCATGCCCTCAACTCTATAGAGAATATCGAGACCGTGATGATTGGAGAATGGGACTGTCCACTACATGTGCCTCACAAATACAAAACTATCATGGTAGGGACAATGTCCATCAAGGTAAAGGTTCAGTGATTACTTCGTGAGAGGTGAGACTTTTGGCTCTATATATCGCCTGTTTGTTGGTAAGACTTGATCAACCTTATTAACAAATATGTTTTATATGGATAAAAAGTTGAGCTTGTTATGTTTTCACTTGTTTTTAGTTTTGTCCTACTTGCTGTACCACGTATTTATGTTTTTGAAGCTTCACAATACTACTAACTGCTTCAAGTTTCAGAGAGTTTCGCAGCTTTTTGAACTTCGAAAACTTTTCAACAGTGAAGTTTTCAGAAAAATTCCAGAAAAATTTTAATAAAAATTTCCACGTCGGGAGAGACCCAGAGGGGCCTGGGGCTAGCCAGGGGGGCCACCAGTGGCCCAGGCGGCCAGCTGGCGCGGCCCAGCCCCTGGCCGCGCCCACAGGGCGCCTGGGGCCCACGGGACCCCCCTCCAGGTATGTCTTCTTCCTCCCTCTCTCTCTTTCTCCAAAAACACAAGTTCTGCTTTTGTTCTTGTGTTCTTGCTGTTCTTGGAGGCGATTCTTCGATCTCTCTCTCTACAGCCCGTCATTTGAGCTGAAATTTTGAGAAAATACTCCCGGGTATGTGACTCCTCCACCCCTCCAATTAGATTTTTGATTGGTGGCCTCATTTGTGAGTATTTAGTAGTTCTTGGTGCTGTAGAGATGAGCTTGCATGCATGTGTAGAAAGTTATTTTTCAAGTTTTGATGCAAGTTTATGCCTTGGGCAAGTGAGTTGAGTAGTTTGCCTTAGCTCACTTTGTTTTAATACTCGTTTTTGTAAATTGTAAAAAAAAATCGGAAATGAGTTTGTTAGGAAGGGCAAAAGGGTGGCTTGAGAAGAGGAGGCCCGCACACTCCGATCGAGTTACTAGAGCCGCAGCTTCACCATCAACTGCTAGGGTGAGCTATAATGAAGATCATGTGCCCCTGGAGTTGTTGGAAGGCACAAGTCCAGCACGTGCGATGACGTTTCCATGTGATGAATTCATGGAAGCTGCGGGAATCAAGGATGAGTTTTATAATCTTTGTGCTAATGCAGGTTTGACACGACTCGTCACGAGCCGTGTTACCCAGCATCAAAAACTCACCTCCAGTTTCATTAACAGTTTTAGATATAATCCCGATTCAGGTGCTATTGAGTTTCAAATTTATAATGATCTTATCACCATGACTTTGGGAAATTTTTGTGAAATAATAGGTGTGCCGAACGTTGGGAGGACGGCTAGGATGGCCACTCAGCCCTCCGAGCTGAAAACCATCATCAACTCCCTCTGCAGCATGGGTACGAGGGATATTCATCGGTCGAAGATCTCCAGCATCTTGTTTCCTCACCTCAGGTATTTTGCATATTATATTGCTAGAGGGGTGTTAGCTCGTGACAACACGAGCAACATTTCTGCTTCGGATATTGCTATCCTGGCAGCAGCCCTCTCAGGGAGGTCTGATTATAATCTGGGTACCTTAATTGCTCGACGCCTTGCTATGAACGGTAACAAGGGGGACTTATATGGTGGCGTTTACGCCACACTTATCTTAGAGCATCTTGGAGGCACCCCACACCCTGATGATTCTCCTTTTACTTATTTAAGCTTTGATCTTGCTGCTATGAAAAGGCATAAGTTTGTTACCATGGGTTCTGAGCTTGATAATCTTATTTATATCTTGCGTTTCGGAACTACCGCGGAACGCGAGATCCGTCTACCTGCACCTCTTTTGTTTGATTTTTCTCGCAGGAACGGATGGTCCTTTGATGTTGTTCAGTTCGATGAGTTCATGGTCCAGCATCAGTTTCATAACCCCATGGAGGGGGTTGTGCCCGACGAGGAGAGGCACGGCGAGATACCACATTTTCAGGAAGAGACCGCCACCGAGTTTGGTGAAGGGTCTTCCTCTGTTTGGCGTTCGGAACCTTCCTCGTGGGAGACTCCGAGGAGTTCGGTGTACGCGCCAACATCCTTCTACGACCCGTGGACTCACCACCATACCCCAGAAGCAGGAGGCTCCTGGGGGCAGTAGCTGCTACCAACTTAGGCCAAAAGCCTAAGCTTGGGGGAGTACGTGCCTTCTCACTTTTCCATTGTATTATCCGTTTTATTCACTTTGATCTTTTCAAAGTTTTTGCCCATTCTTCTTTATTTCTCTCTTTGCAAAAACAACAAAAAGATTTTCTTTTTTCTTTTGCTTTTATTCAACCTTTGAAAAACCCAAAAAGATTTCCTTTCTCTCTTTAGTTTGCTTTGTTTTCAGAGATCAGCTCGAGTCCATGATGTCATTTAATTATATTTCCTACGTTCGATCATGCAAGTGACAAGCAGTAATGACGAAGATCGACTGAAGGGAAGCAACAGGGAAGACCGGTATGAACTCTTATTGTTTCTACTTTTGTACATATGCCTGTACTTATGATCTAGAGACCAGCTTGTAGCGACATAGTGCTATATTTACAATGCTCTCCAGTGGTTCATGCTTTCCTTGTGGCTAGTCCCGAATAATTAGAGTATATAATGTGTTATTGAAATGATCTACATGCATTGCACTGTTCATAGTCTGGAATACTAAGGTGGTATTTCCCTTTAGAGAATTTTTGGATTGACTTGGCACATGCTTACACATGTTTAAGACTAAAAAGTCTACTTTGCCTTGATGATCTTTGAGTTTTAGAATAGTTATATCACTTTCATTCCCGATTCAATGCTGCTTTGTCGCTCTGCATGATTATGACCGTTATTGCTCTCTAGTTGGTCACTTCCCAGTCTTTTGCTAAACCTCCACCTGTACTAAGCGGACTGACTGCTTGTGCATCCGAAGTCCTTAAAACCAGTTATGCCATATGAGTCCACTATACCTTCCTATATATGGTATTTACCTGCCATTCCTAACGAAGACTTTCATGTACCATCTCGAAACTAATCAAAAGCATTTCCTTTTTGTGCCTATGTTTTAGCTCATGAGGAAGTAGTAGTTAATTCATGATCCTTTTAAGTTGGACAAGTTTCACCCCTTGATTGCATGTATAATGTGCAAACCCCTAATACAAAAAGGAACTGGCATTGAGTGCGCCCGTCTCAAAAAGATAATATAACAAACAAACCCTCCTTCACGCTTTGTTCATGAGAAATCAGAAAACTTTGGCAGTGATAAACAAAGGAGATTAAGAGGATGTGATCGTCCTCATGCGGGAGCCGTTCCTCGAGACTTGTCCACTTAAAAAGTGATTGAGTTATCTGCTAGCATTCATTGACTAAATATGCACTTCTCAAAACATGTTTACTTCTGTTTTTAAAACCAAGAGCTCTGGTACATGTTTAGTTTTTGTTTCCGACCATGGGTTTTCAACCTTGCCAATAAAAGCCACGGTTCGAGAGTCTCACCTTCTTTCTTCAAAGCATCGACTAGGAGAGCATAATTGTCATTCTGAGTGTAATGTGCATTGTCCCAAAGTATTACATTGTCTTCTGCATACTTCTGATATGATTTATTCTGAAATTCTTAGTTCTAGTCTCCTTTAAAACTCTGGAGGAGTCTCTGCATTTATGTTTTGCTTCACTCATGGAGGCTAGCGAGATACCACCCTAATATGCTCAAGCTATGTGCAATGTAATCTTTTCTTGATTTTCAGTAATAGATTATTTACTTTTAAGTATTTGTGACTGGTCACTTGAAAGAAGGATTGCTCCTTGCATTGTCCTCATAAGTACTGTTTCAATACTTGCTAAACTCTTTTCGTAGTACATGCTTATATACATCTAATGAAGCAAAAGAGTTTGTCAAAGTTTTCTTTGTCGCGTCCAGTTCGTTGAACTGAATTGCTTGAGGACAAGCAATATGCTAAGCTTGGGGGAGTTGATACGTCTCAAACGTATCTACTTTTCCAAACACTTTTGATATTGTTTTGGCCTCATTCTTGCATGATTTGGACTAAACTAACCCGGACTGACGTTGTTTTCAGCAAAGCTGCCTGTATGGTTTATTTGTGTGTAGGAAAATGGATTTTTAGGTATCTCAGAAAAATCCACGAAAAATCACAGAAAATCCACGCACCCGAAGGAACCAGGAACCAGAAGTGGGACCAAAGGGGGGCCAGGGGGTGCCCAGGCGCCCTGTGGGCGCGCCCCCCCTGGGCCGCGCCGGGGGGCCGCCTGGGTGGGTCCCACACCCCCTGGTGCCCTACTTTATCCTGTATTTTTACTCCCGACGCAGAAACCCCAGATCAGAAGTTCTTTCGCAGTTTTCCGTCGCGGAGCCGCCGCCACCCTCTGTTCTTCCTCGGGAGGGCTAATCTGGAGGCTGAATTGGCCTCCGGAGAGGGGAGATCGTCGCCATCGTCATCATCATCACCACTCCATCATCCCTCCATGACTTCTCCCTCCATGTGTGAGTAATTCCCCCGCTGTAGGCGAAGGGGATGGTAGGGATTGGATGAGTTAGATCATGTAATAGTTTATCAGATTGTTGGGGGCATGTTGCCTATCATCTACTATGGTGTTTATCATCTTTGCTTCAACTTGTTATTCTTAATGCTTGACACTTAGGGCCCGAGTGCCATGATTTCAGATCTGAACCATATGTGTTTGCATGAATATATTTGTGCTCGTGATCCTATATATGAGTTGTTTGCACCTGTTACGGTCCGGAACCGGCGATCCCAAAAGTGACAGCTTGGGACACCAAAGGGGATGGTCCGTAGTTTGAGGATTACATGTATCCATTGAGTTCATTGCTTTGTTCCGGTGCTCTTTGACAGGAGCACCTTAATATCCATAAGTTCCTTTTGGCCCCGTTCGTAGCGGGATGGTAGGACAAAAGATGTTGTGCAAGTTCTTATTGCAAGCACGTACAACTACCTATGGGATACATGCCTAATGTTTGATATTTTCCTAGATGATCATTACTTTTCCGTGTGCCGTGCCCCAAGTTAAATCTATCTCATCCATGCAGCGCCCAACCATCCATCTCCCTAGCCTACAGTGTTTTAAACCCTGCTTGTCACTAGTCGTTACTTTTGCTATTTACTTTGCTATCTACTGTTGCTATTTACTTTTGCTGTTTACTTTTACTATTACTATCATCACTATCATATCACTGTTACCACTTATCTTTTGTTGCAAGTAAGTATATTTCAGGTGCGGTTGAATTGACAACTCAACTGTCAAAGCTTATAAATACTCTTTGGCTCCCCGTGTGTCGAATCAATAAATTGGGTTATTCTTACCCGCGAAGACTATCTCGATCCCTTACGGTTGAGGGTTATCAGCTTCCTTTAGGAAGAACTATATATGATGCAGCCGAAAGGTTTTGTCGATCCTAAGAATGCTAACAAGGTATGCAAGCTCCAACGCTCCATCTATGGGCTGGTGCAGGCATCTCGGAGTTGGAACATTCTCTTTGATGAGGTGATAAAAGCATTTGGGTTTATACAGACTTGGGGAGAAGCCTGTATTTACAAGAAAGTGAGTGGGAGCTCTGTAGCATTTCTCATATTATATGTGGATGACATATTGCTGATGGGAAAAGATGTAGAACTCTTGGAAAGCATAAAGTCCTACTTGAATAAGTGTTTTTCAGTGATGGACCTTGGAGAAGCTACTTACATATTAGGCATCAAGATCTATAGAGCTAGATCGAGACGCCTCATTGGTCTTTCACAAAGCACATACCTTGACAAGATATTGAAGAAGTTCAATATGGATCAGTCCAAGAAAGGGTTCTTGCCTGTATTGCAAGATATGAGATTAAGAACAGCTCAATGCCCGACCTTGGCAGAAGATAGAGAAAAGATGAGTGTCATCCCCTATGCCTCGGCCATAGGTTCTATTATGCATGCCATGCTGTGTACCAGACCTGATGTGAACCTTGCCATAAGTTTGGTGGGGAGGTACCAAAGTGATCCCGGTATGGAACACTGGACAGCGGTCAAGAACATCCTAAAGTACCTGAAAAGGACCAAGGATATGTTTCTCGTTTATGGAGGCGACGAAGAGCTCGTCGTAAAGGGTTACGTTGATGCTAGCTTCGACACAGATCTGGATGACTCCAAGTCACAAACCGGATACATGTATATTTTGAATGGTGGGGCAGTCAACTGGTGCAGTTGCAAGCAAAGCGTCGTGGCGGCATCTACATGTGAAGTGGAGTACATAGCTACTTACGAAGCAGCGCAGGAAGGAGTCTGGATGAAGGAGTTCATCACCGACCTAGGAGTTATTCCAAGCGCGTCGGGACCGATGACTCTCTTCTGTGACAACACTGGAGCTATTGCCATTGCCAAGGAGCCCAGGTTTCACAAGAAGACCAAGCACATCAAGCACATCAAGTACATACGGATCTGAATGTCACAAATCCGTTGACTAAACCTCTTCCACGAGCAAAACATGATCAACACCAGAACTCAATGGGTGTTTGTAATGCCCCAAATGTAACACTTTCCAATAATGTCAATATAGCTTCCTCTTTGATCCTTGTCATTATCCTTGGGGGTCCTTGTCTTTTATTTTATTTGCATTGCATACCTTTTATTATTTTGCATCCTTGCAATGCTCATCATCATATCATCATGGCATCATAGTTTAAATTCTTTTGTGCATTGTGAGACCTTGTGATGTGTTGTTGTGTGTGGGTTCAAGCTATCCTAGCTAAAACCCTACCCCTCTCCCTCTTCTTCTTCTTCTTCTTCTTCTTCTTTTCTTCTTATTCTTCTCCTTCTTTCTTCTGGCCTCTTCTTTGATCTATTTTGCAAGCCACCTAGCCAAGTGCATAGTGGTTCTTCCTTCTCCTTTAAATCTTGCACTATGTGAGCAACCTCTCCACCAAATATCATCTCATTTGAATATGATTTGGTTGGGTTTTAAAATATCAAGAGTTTGGCCTATATTCAAACTCCTTTTATTTTTCTGGCTCTAAAAATGTCCAAGTCATTTTATTTAAATAGGGCATAATTCACTGAGCTTAGGGGTATTTTTTCTTTTCCCCTAGTTCTTCTTCTTTATTTATGTGCTTTTCTTTTCTTTATCTGCCTGAAGAAATAAAGAAAAGGAAAAGAGGCAGCAGCAGCTCAGTGCAACTGGGCCTCCTCTCTCTCTCTCCCTCCCCGAGGCCCAGCTCCTCTCGAGCGCAGCGCAGCCCGGCACCGCAGGCCCAGCCAGAGCCGCGCAATCGCGCTGTAGTCACTCCGAGTGCGAGGCCCCACTAGTCAGCAACACATCCTGTGACACCCCGAGACCCGTGCGCCAGGTGTCAGTCAGTTATTCGTTGCCTCTGCCATGTCATCTGCTTGCGTGTTGCATCTTGCCATGTCATCATGTGTGTTGCATCAGCATGTTTTCAAAACTTGCATCCGTCCGAGTTCCCTCGTCCTTTCCGTTGTCCGTTCTGAGCCCAGACACACTTGCACGCGCCCGCGGTGCCTCCGAATTTATATTTTGTGAGTGGCCAAAAAATGTTCTCGGAATGGGTTGAAACTTGGCATGTGGTCTTATTATAGTGTAGACAGGCCGCCTGCCAAATTTCATCGCATTCGGAGTCCGTTTGATAGCCCAACGGATTTATATAGCGGCACTAGTCGCCGGTTTAATCGTCGGACGTTTTCGGTCTCCGAAAACCCCGTGGGCCTCTTTTCCCTTCTCTCCTCCCAGCCCAACTACTCTACACAGCCCAACAACCCAGCTAAAACCCTTCCCATCATCTCGGCCATTCATTTGTGATCTCGTGGCCGAAAACCGCTCCTCATTTGGACTCTTCTAGCTCCTTGTGCCTATATAAACGTCCACCCCCTCCAATTTTGCGTCCAAAACCCTAATGCTTCCACCGCCGCCGCACAATGCTTCCACCGCCGCCGCACAGTGCTTCCACCGCCGCCGCACAGAGCTTCCACCGACGCCGCGCGGGCCCGTGGGGCCCAGCACCGGCCCGCTCCCGCCGCCGATCTGGGCCAGATCGCCCCGCCGACAGCCTCCCGCGCCCCCGCTCTTCGTCCCCGCCGCCGGGAGCTCGCAGCCGCCGCCGCCGGCCGGAGCGCCGCCTCGCCGCCTGACACCCCCCCCCCCCCCGGCGGG